>JAYJMF010000027.1:1609055-1645677 GCA_036873715.1 Salvia sclarea
TGAGAAGCAGACCTCCGTCGTGATTCATGATGCGAACTAGCATCATCATCTCCATCATTTCGCGGCTGTGGGGTCGGCATCCTATCACGATGGGGGTCATGTGCCATCGCCGAGTGTGAACTCCGACAACCCCACTTCTTGAACTGCTCGCTGATAAACTTCTTCACGCTGTCAATTATCCGCACTTCACTCTTCTTGACCTGCTTCTTGATGGTTTTCTTGATCCACTGACGGTCAACAAGTCCCGTTCCTTGACTACTGCTCGATGATGTCTGAACATCTGATGTTCTCACACGCTTTCCCAAATCACCCATGTTGCCCGTACTCCTAGACACGCGAGGTGGTTGATCTTCGACCTGAATCTCTACTTCATTCTCGTGAAGCAAACAATCATCCTCTCGTGCAGAACTACCTCTTGGCTCTCTAGTGGAAGCTCGTCCTCTAGTGGAAGCTCATGCGACAGAAGTGGAGCCCTCCTCAAGTAACGGCCTAGCAGTTTGCTTTCCCCGTGGGCCCTTTCTCGTGGGCTCTCTAAAGCAAACATCTAGGGCATTCTCTAAAACAGCAGATCTGTAATAATATTCGGTCATCTCACATTGATCGAGAAGCATGCCCATGATCTGATTGTCCTGAAACAAACAAAAATCATTTGTTCAAAGTCATAATGAAGATTATTATTAAATTTTAATAACTTTGAGAAAATATTACCCGATTCTCGAAAAGGGACTGTATGACAGCACTTGAGTAGTCGGGCTTTGAGTTGAAGGTCCATCTTAAGCATCTAGGGTACATACTAACCCCCCAATGTAATAGCCAACCGCCGCCCCTAGGTCTGTGATGCGCTCCATTGCCCAAATATAAAGTGCCCACTGGGGCCCATACAAATGCCACTTCTTTCCCATCTCTCATCCATGGTTTTTCAAATAGAAGTTCAATATTTTATAACTGTAAGCTCCCCATGGAAATCTATTGAATCTATCTATATCTTCAACTAAAGCCCAAACCCATCCCTCGACCTTCCTGTCAGAACCAAAAATCAGAGTGTGGACCACACACACGAGGACTGCGCGAAGGTATTTTTCCCCATTATCGACTACCATTTGATTGGTGTCGAGGACTCTAGACACCAATTGGGTCACATCCATATTCTCAACTCCACAAAAAGCCTTATATGTGTCTGATCACTTGTAGTCATACTGCAATGTCGGATCAAAATCTGACTCACCAAAGTTGAGCCCGGTGATAAGCGCGAACTCAGAAACTGAAAAGCAGACGACATTGCCACACAAGTAGAACCAAAGTCCATCATCATTTACCTTCATCAATTGAGTAGCCACGTGGTGTAGTGCATCAGTATACTTATTCCCACATATCCAATCTGTGAAGTGCCCGAAACACGTGGACCTAAACCTCTCAATTAAAGGATTCCCCCCTACAAGACGCAATAAATCCATCAACAATTTGAATTCCTTGTGCTTGTAATATGTGCTCATCTTAGTAGTAAAGTTGATGATATTAGATCGTTAGTATACGACATTCTCCTAATAAAATTCCCAAAAAATAATTAGTACAAAATTAACATAAAATCACACAATTACAACTATTATTCGAACAAATTCACTAATTAGACTTCGATTTTGTCCACTATCCAAATTGGACTTCGATTTTATGCATTTTAATGAGCCTATATCAATAATAATAATAGCATGATACACAAAAGGTTCCCAAAAATATTGGCCTCAACAAGACTTTCGCCATCAATTTCTATAAAGTATGATTAGAAGAAGCATTATAACTATCAATTATGGGTGAGTTGCAATTCTAATCATCATCTTATGCCATTATTATTAGACAAGGAAAGCTTCACCACTTCCACTTTACTCAAACAATAGAAACATTTAGAGCAATAATACATACATAACATACATAATCAAGATAAATTCGCCGCCCCAATTATTATTGTTTTACTAACCATGTCGTCTATAGGGCGTATCGCTGCGACCCTCTATCTCCACCGCCGCCTCAATGCCGCCTCCGACGCCGCCTTGCTGCCGTCGCCGCGACCTTCTCTCTCCGGCTGCTGTTGCTGCCTCGTCGCCGTCGCTGCCACCGCCGACAACCCCTCTCTCTCTTCTCTCTCCCCGAGTCTTCTCTCTCTCTCTCTCCTATGTGCCTTCTCTCTCAGGCCGCTGCTCTCCGCCGTCGCCGGCAGCCCCCCCTCTCTCTCTCTCTTCTCTCTCCCGGTACCTTCTCTATCTCTCTCTCTCTCTCTTTCTTTCTCTCTCCGGCCGCTGCTGCCGCTTCTCCGCCGTTGCCGGCAGCCCCCCCCCTTCTCTCTGTCTTTTCTCTCCCCGTGTCTTCTGTCTCTCTCTCTCTTTCTCTCTCCCCGTGTCTCTACCGCAGCGGCCGCTTCGTTGCCACCGCTAGACTCTCTCTCGCCGGCGAGGGAGATGGGCCGAGTGTGTGGAGAGGGATGTGCGTGAGGTGGGAGTGGGGGCGTGTGGGTGAGGTGGGTGAAAGGTGGGGTAATGGGGTTGAAGTTGAAACCCTAAATTTAAGGGTGGACCGCGGACTGCCTTTTTTTAGGCGCTGGGCCGCCAATTTCACACCCGGGCCGCCAATTTTAGGCGCCCGGGCCGACAATTTTAGGCACCTAGGCCGGCTTTTTAGGGGTGTGGACCACTATTTTCGAAAAATCTCGATTTCTTCCCCATTTTCGAAAATTCTCGGTTTCTTCCCTCTTTTTGTCCATTCAAAGTAATAAGTCAAAATGTTTAAGAATATTAATGGTTGGTAGTTGAAAAAATAAATAGATGTAAGATACTTGTGTAAGAATTTGTAAAAAAAGTAGACTTTAATTGTGACATAAAGCGTACTTTTTGTACTTTGGTATGTGCGAATGTTTTTTTATAAAAGTGGGTATGTGCGAATGTTTTTTTATAAAAGTGGGTATATAAAAATAATTTTCTCAAATAAAAAATTGAGAAACAAATAATTTGCAACGCTCACCTTTACGGTTGACAATATCTGAGTGTGTTGAGCATGGCCGGAGCGTACCTCCCGTCGGCGGAATTGACGGCCAGCGGCCGCCCCGTCTTAAAACCCGGCGAAGTAGAGTGTTCCCTCCTCTCCGCCGTTGACCTCCTCTCCGACGACACTCCCACCTTCCCCCACCTCAAATCCGGCGTCGTCATCCTCACCACCCTCCGCCTCCTCTGGATCCCTCCCGAAATCACCTCCTATGCCAGCACTTGTTCCTTCATCCCCTTCTCCGCCATCCAGAACATTCTCTCCGCCAAGAAATCGATCAAATCCATCTTCCAAAGCCCCAGGATCCGCTTCCAGGTCGCCGCCACGCCGGAGGGGCGTGTGCCGGAGAGCGGCGGCTCGAGGTCTTTGGTTATCACCCTGGTGGTCAGAGGGAAGGCCGATCCCGACTCCTTTTTGGGGAAATTTTGGGATGCTTGGAGAGGGAGGGCGTGGGAGGCCAGCGGGTCGGGTTTGGGGGAAGGCGAAGGGTCTAATTCGGCGTCGATGGCGGTGAGAATGCCGGTGGTGGGGCTGGCGGGGATACTGAGGAAGGAGCAGGAGATGTGGGAGAGTACTGATAAGAGCTTGCAGGATGCTTTTCAGGATTTGAATGCTCTCATGGTCTGTAAGTCTGCTTGCTTATGTCGGATTCAATGGATATATGAGACATGGTTCTCTCATAGATGATGATCCCCTTTCCTTGACTTATAAATTTTTGTGTCTGTGTTTAAAATTAGAGCAAGGCAAAAGAGATGGTGACACTAGCTGAGAAAATGAGATCAAAGCTTCTCTCTGGGACAAATAATCAAACTAGTGGGGCTGAGGATGAGGAGATGGGTACTAAGGAGATGCAAGATTGGTTGTTGAGTGTTGGTATAGTATCCCCTGTTACAAAGGAGTCCGCCGGTGCTTTATATCATCAACAACTATCTCGTCAGGTGTGTTCTACAGTTAGTTCTGTTTTGTTATTCACTGTACCTCAAAATGGCAATTACGTGCTGATTAATGTGCTAACTAGTCATTTTCAGATATCAGAATTTCATCGGAGATTTTTCCTTGTTCTTAAACTTGTATGTAAATTTCTGAACCTGCATCACAGCCTGTTTCTTGCTCCTTGACAAATAAACTAGAAAGAAGAGACTTGATAAACCAATTGGTTGACATACATTCATGTTGTTCTATAACTGTTGAAAATGAGAAATTCATGGCTAACTTTGCACTGTTTATTATGTGCTAGATTGACAATTTAGCACAATATTTATTTGGCTCTCATTTGTTGGATACGAACACTCAATTGTCTTGTTTTTTTAATTCTTAGTTCTATTTTGTTCCTTACTTCGATGCATATGCACCTAATACCAGTTGTAGAGTCCGCACTCCCCATTACTGATTAGTTCTCCTTCTGAGGATTATAGTTGTTGCTGAAAGAACTTGATGAAATAGCAGTATATTAGAGGAAAACAATCATAAAGATACACTTATGGATTAAGGCTTATATAGCATTTTCTTGCCGATGAATAACTTTTATGTCAAATACATGCCTGAAGAATTCATGTGTGTGGTAGAGACTAAGTGGTTAAGAGAAATTGTCAATATATTGCGATGCAACTTCTTGGGGTGTTGGTACATTGTGATGAGATGTAGCAAGATATATTCTTGCACTTGGGTAGTTTTCAAAGGTTTTAGGAGTAAGAAGTTGGGAAATATAGCAAGTAGGTTTTCTTGATTCTTATGAAAAAGGATGATATGTGTAGTTTACATGATTCATGATGGCTAATGGATGGTCTTTAGATCTCTGTTATTGGATGCTAGAGTTATGCTTCAGAGTTCAAGGGTGGAGAGAAGGAAAAAAAGAGGAAATTTATCCATTAGATGAAGAGAGGGGTAAAGAGTTACGAAACAAAAGAAGGGTGCTTAGATGGAATACTCAAGCTATTGTTGACACAAGACTTGCCCTACTTTGCAAGAAGACATGAATTTTACCATCCTTGAATAAAAAACAAATAAATAAATAGAACCTCTCTACTCCTACTGAAACTTTTCGAATTGTACCTAGTCCTCCTTACGACAAAACTGCACTTTTCTCCTGATTCCCCCACCCCCAAAATACTTTCCATATTCTTACACTTTATGACCCTCTATTTTGAAAGTGTTTATCTAGATTTTTTGTGACTCTGCATCACGAAGAAGGCAATTGAGATGATTTTCTAGGATTATGATTGGACAAAGTGGTAAAAATTTTCTTACCTTATTTTTTTCTTATTTTCATGTAGAACCAAATAAAGTCCATTTTCATCCATTTCTAGAGTTGTACTAGCAATAAAGTTAAAAACTGCCCTCACATTCTATTTGTGTTTGACCATCAGGATTCAAGATCGCACTTATAACCTATAAAGATTTAGATATACATGAGTTGCTCAATGCTTGTCACCAAAATCTCCACATGCAAAAGATCTGAGTAAATTTGTCCAAGCTGGATAGAGTTTCTACTGAATAGGTTTTTTTTCTTAGATTGTATAAATGTCTTTTGTTTATTCTAATAGCCTGTGGTGGCTTCTGTGTTTGTGTAGCTGTTTAACATTTCCCATTATGTAGCTAGTGGTCAATAAGGATATCCTCTTGTTAGTTGGCAGATTTCATCAAGATACCGTTAGAGAGAGCTGGAGGAATGATTAACCTGATAGATGTCTATTGCCTGTTCAATCGTGCCCGGGGCACAGGTGATACATAGTTTTCTTATTCTCTTCACGGCTGTTATTAATTTAGTTTGAAGTTTATTGTTGAGATAAGATTATTCTCCATGTTTTTTGTTGAATCTATAATATGGTTGCATTTTGTATTTTCACAGAGTTGATCTCTCCTGATGATCTACTGCAAGCATGTTCTCTCTGGGAAAAGTTTGATGTGTGCGTATCTTTTAGTTTTGAATTCGTTCATTTTGCTTTTGCAACAAGGAAAAGATAATTTAACAGACGTGTTATATCAAATTGGTGCTGTAAGCCTCTTGCAGACATTGTTTATGTCTGAAATTGTTATTTTTTCTCTTCTCTGAACAGGCCAGTTATGCTCCGTAAATTTGACAGTGGCGTCATGGTGATCCAGAGTAAAACTCACAGCGATGAAGAGGTAATTTCCCTTTCAGATGTTTGATTCTGGATATGATTTTTGTCATCCTATCATCTCCTATGAAAATCTAAAGTTTCTCCGTACTTCATGACTCTGAAGTTTATACCTTCTACCGTATCTGGTTATCTGAGGACACATCCGATATATATTGAGCTGAGAGGAGAAGAAAGTAGTTGAATAAGGCATGCCTTGTTGACTCTGTGGAAGCTACATAGGTTTTTTAGGCTCACGTGCTATCCATATTTCTCAATTTGCTTTTGTTACATCAAATAGAAATGACTCAAAATGAAAAGGAAGGCTGATTGGTAAACCCCTATAATTCGAGAGAATTAAAATTTCTATAGTAGCAACCATCAACACTCAAGCAGTGGTGCAAGTAACCAGCAGTTATTCCTTTCTCTTCTTTCTTTGAATTGCTTTTCCATTCTTCTCCCATTTTTATGCACCTTACAGTCTTACTATCCTCTCTTGGCTCAAATACTGTTTCTCCTTACGTTGTTTTCAAGTATCCTTTAGGATTTACAATGCCCTCAGGTACTGCATGTGTATTTTATGAAGAATGAGTGCTACACAATACTTGTTCTCCAAGTTCAAATCACAAGTCTACAACTGGGGAGCCAACTCACCTATCAGTGATATAGGTGTATAGGAGCTGAATGTGTCATGTGTGACATATAAAAAGTAAATGCAAAACTAACCTTAACAAGTTACCATTTGTTGTTGGTCCTCTTTGGAACTTCAGAAAGTTGCATTATGTTTTTGGAATAAACATTAGATTCTATAGAGATAGATGCATTGTCTGCGTGTTCTTAGAACTTGCTACATTGCTTTCATTTTTCTATTGAGGAACAGTTGTGCATGAATATGCATCGAGCTACTCGATGACTAATTAGATCAAAGTTATGTAGTATCGTCAGCAAAAGTATGGGACAGGGAGTATGAGTCCCTTTTTTTTTTTTTTTTTTTCTCCCTAACTAACAGATGCACTGAAAATGGTTGTAGCCATAATGTTATGGGTGAAGAAGTTGCTCTTGTCAAAGAATACCTGTTTCGAATCAGAGTTCACGCCGCCCACCCTGAACAAATAGGAGGAAAATGGTTGTAGCTATAATGTTATGGGTGAAGAAGTTGCTCTTGTTCAAAAATAAATTATCTATTCTCTTTCTCTTATTTTTCTTAATGGGATTAGCATAATGCTTAGTGATATCAATTGCTTAATCGCTTAATAATGCTTGATATTGTGATTACCATTCTCACCTATTTTTCATGTTCAGGTATTTGCCAGGATTGCGTCGTTGATTATGAAGCCAGAGGCCTTAGCAAATGGGATCAATGCTGGTGATGCTGCGAGGACTCTGGGGGTTGCTCCAGCTGTGGCTAAGGAATATCTTCTTGCTGCTGAAGGAAAAGGCATGATATCCATTGCTATCTAGAGATGCTTAATACTGGTTTGATTCCTCTCTGACCAATTTTCCATTGCAGGATTGCTTTGTAGAGATGTCAGTCCCGATGGATTTAATTTTTACATCAATTTGTTTCCAGAACTTAATCAAGAAGATATATACCTGTAAGTTGAACATGTGAAGTCACTACTTCTCTTTTACGCTTTTTTGGGTCATGTTCTTGGAGAATGAACTGTATTCATGTTCTATTTTGTTCGAGAGTATTAATACGAGCTGAGGTGTGTTCCCAATGTGGAACTATCACAGCCCAATTTCTAGTGGGTTCTGCATATTTCAGAATCACCCCCCGAGTTTAAATTTGGTGTAGAAAGAAGTCTCTTTGATCTCTTAACTACACTGGTTTTGACATATCTCATTTAAGGGTTTATCTCTCCTTCACAATATACTTTTTAGTCGGTGGAAGTACTTTAAAATAAGTAGAGCAGTTACACATTGATCAACGCTCTTTGGAAGCATATTTTACGTGAGAGTAAATTTATGATGCAGCTATGCATATACCTTGATGGTATATACTCAAATGGTATCATCTTTCGTGGGGTTGGCTTTTTGTATATAGTCGTTAGGTTTGTTTGGCAACACTTGTCCCTTTCTATATCATAATCTATGTATGCTTCAACATTTTCACAATTTTTACCGTTAAATATTAATCTTAATTCTTCTCTTTTTCTACTATTGCTACAGGGTTAAAGATCACAGTAGATATAGCACATGGTCTCGGGCAGTTTTATCCAGGTCAAACATCATCCTACACGGACATAACTACTGATAACAACTGCACAAGGATCAGTGTCGATAAGCAGAATTCTGATAATATCATAACCCCAATGAATGAATGCTATTGCAGGTAACGTTGTCCTCATGTGAGGGGGTGGCAACGCACGTTCCATGGGACAGTGGTGGTGTACGAAGCAGTTGATGAAGTTTTGTGGTGGCGATCTCCTCTTCATTCAAGAGAAATGGACTCGAAAGCATCAGATACATGCAAGTGGAAGGTATGCTGGTATGATCTGATGGGTGCCTTTGAGTATTCTCACAAATATTTAAAAATATAATCATATATATGTCTGCGCTTATCCTATTTATAACTCATATGCAACTGAAAATGAAAGGTAAAAGGGAGGAGTGTTCTCTGATACCCCTCAAATGTTTAAAGCTTTCAGTAGATTTTCGAGTTTCACTTTCTTTCGCAGAATTTTGATTGCTACTAATCAATAATGGAAGAATGGCCTCAGGATGTGATGATTGTATAGATTATCCTTATTTGTATTGTTAATATACATCAACATATTTCTGCCTTTTTGCTTCAAAATTGCTTCACGACATGGGGCCTACATATGTATTTTTATTTTAATTAAATTTTAATATCATATTGTAAGACCACAAAAGTAAACATTTTATGCAGGAATATCAACGTGGATTATATTTATAATTCATAAATATTTTTTCAAAAATAAATGATCGAGTAAGTATAACCCAAGGATATATTTAATTTATATTACGCATAATCTATATAGATAACATAGTCTAGATCATTATAGACCATGAATTACTATCATAATTTAGTTACTCCAAGGAGTATTTTTTAATGTAAGGAAATTATTATAGTACAAGTATGAGTTACATTCATAATTATAAATATAAATGTAACAGTATTTGTATGGAATAAGTTATATCTAAGTATAAATAAAAATTAATGGACGAGCCAAGCTCAAGCTCAGATAATAGGTTAGAAATAGTTTATGAGCCTGAGAACGACCTAGCAAATACTTAGTCGAATTGAAATAGACTAGAGCCATGTTATTCAATAGCGAGCCCAAATATTGTTTTGCCGAGGGATTCCAAATACATCGTTAGCTAAACCGGTATTGACGAATAACCAACCCGCAATGAATAGGGAAGGTATAGTAATGCTATGAATGACCCAATATCGAATACTGGTAATAATATCAGCAGAAGAACGTTCTCCAGTGCTTCCAGACATGCTAATCTCCACATATTCTTGTACAGTCAAAGGGGATCGATTCCGTAAAAGATGAGATCAGTAAAAGGCAATCACTGAAATGAGATCTTTGTAGGATCGTCAATATTGTACCAAGGGCATCTTTAGAGTGTACCATATATTTTCATGAGTCAGGTTCACGCCTACTGGTATTCGGATCCGCTCATTTACACCCCTAGGAATTAGCTGTGTACACAAAAAGGGAGATGAATGGAAGGGATAACTAGGATTTTGAACTCCTTATGCCCATTTGCCCTTAAATGAGGGAAAAGTTTTATGTCTTTGGGTTTCGTGACAAAGCAAAGTGAGTACCTTCCACTATTATCACCAAAATATATCATTTATGGTCAGCTCAACTGGTTTTTGGGTAACCAATTTTTTACAAGGAGCTTGGTTGGAGTCCGGACAGCCGCAATGTGGGAATTTTATAACTCAACTACTAGATGTTTCCTACATATGACTTTGGAAGTGAAAATATATTTTAAATAAATGTGACCAATGATTTGGAATCGATAGCAAACTGAATCGGTGTCAATTATAATTTGCATCATGACATACAATATAGTGAAAATTACGTTTTTTGTCCCATCGTTCTAGCGTTTTTTTCAAAAATGTCCCAGCCTAAAAGTAATTACAAAAAAGTACACATCGTTCGAGAAATACATCATTTATGTCCCGAAAAAAATTCCGGTGTCGAAATTTTGAGTAGATCGGCCGGCATTGTTGTTTGTGGCCGTGACGGTGTACGCCGGTCGTGTCTCGTGAAATTCGCCGATGTGATGCCCACGTGTTCTGCTCGCATGTGTGCAATAATTACGTATTGTTGGCCTTTTATTTTTTATTTAACTGTTTTTTATTCCACATAACACATTACACGGCATACCACGTCAACAATCCGGCAATCCTAGTCAAAATTTCGACGCTTGAATTATTTTTTCAGGACATAAATGATGTGTTTCTCAAACGATGGGTACTTTTTTGTAATTACCTTTAGGTTGGGACATTTTCAAAAAAATGCTAAAACGATGGGACAAAAAACGTAATTTTTTCTAAAATTTATTCTTATTTCTTGTAGAAGAAGATTTTGTCAACATAATCAACCTATATATAGAGTAGGTGGTCACGGCAGCCACGGTGGTGGACGGCGGAGGAAGTGGTGGGGCCGGTGGGCGGCGCCACCGCCAACCAATATGTACAATTATATGACAAGGAGCCTACTAAGCAATTTAGACTATATTCCACGAACCTATTATACCCACTTTATTACGTGGGCCAGGCCCCACATTCACTTTCTTTATTTTTATCTCCTTTGTATTTTATTTTATTTTATTTTATTTTATTTTATTTTGCGTTATACACATCATGAACAATGAGGTCCAATACATAAAAAATAAACCAAACGTTGATAAGTTTAAATCTAGCCACCAATAAGCTTTAAAAGTTTATAGTGAAAACCCCTTGACAAAAATAGTAGCTTAGACTTTTTTTTTTTTAATTTAATTTTCCAATAACCTTTTATTAAACGTATCGCATTCTCCTAGCGCATGAAGATCAAAGCCTTATATACCTTCTAAGAATTCTTTACGAATTGTGAATTATTTCTGCTCTTTTATAATCCACGCGAGTAATTGTTAACAATATGAGATATAGTGAAATAAAGTATTGAAAATTTCGAATAAATTTGGTTGTACCTTTTTTTACAAAGTGAGAAAAGTCTTCTGACAAACATAGAAGAAAATAGTCCCTACAAAGTCGAAGTTAACCAAGATTGAAACTATAAAACTCATTTGTCTTTTAGGAGGATTCGTGGCTTTAAAATAGGTATCCTAAAACTTTTTAAGTGTCCTGAATTCCATGTATACCAAATTTATACTCTCTTCGTTTCGCTTGTATTGGTCCATTTACTTTTGCACATCAACTAAAAAAATGTTTGGTTGTAGTAAAAAAAAATTATAACGTAGTTCCACCAATTTGTATGTTAATTGGTTGTCATTTTGGAAATTGGCCAGTACAAATGGAACAATTCAATAAAAAAAGTAGATCAATATAAGTGGGATGAAGGGAGTATATACAATCGACATAGAAGTTCGATGTTTTTTCAATGGTTTATTCAGTGATATGTACTGGCAGATCAAGTGTAAATCATTCTTATGATTGATATATAAAAATCACGAATATCCAAAATACTGATACCAACACTTATGCTAATGTATTTCACATAGTGAAATATCTATAGATTCAATACTCTACTTCTTTCTATATGCTAAATTTCAAACTTGAGACATTAATCGCACTCAACACTCTATGTAATTTGTAGAGGTTAATATTTATTTCCTTGCTGTAAAATATTTGGTTTTGATGGCTGAAAATCCTGTCATGAAAAGTTGAAAACATACACTAACTTAAATACAAGAAATAGATTAATTTTTTTTATTTTTTATTTTTTTAATAAATTTCATTTTAGTAGGAGTGGCAAGTAGGTCCGTAGCCTCTACCTGGCCATGACCTCAAGATGGTGACACTTCTTGGTGGTCTTTTTCTTAAAAAGAATTTCGGACAAGCGGTTTTATGATTTGACCCCTACATTCACTACGATAATATATAGCACTAAATAGGAGACTAAGATAAGTAGAAATTTCTTAATTAAAAAAATATAAGAAATTTCTTACAAATTTATTAGAAATAAAAGGGCATTATATAATTCTATTCACAAGATATACTATACACCATATTTACTCATTTTGTTGCATGAACTGCAATTTTTAAATCTTGACATAAAAAACATGATATTTACTCCCTTCGTTTCATTAATATTGACTCACTTGCCATTTTGGAATGTCATAATAGTAATGAAACAACTGGAAAAAAAAAATTGCTTTAAAACATACAAAAACATCATTTTCTTAATATGTGTGTCCAAAAGTAGGAAACATCTCTAATTTGACGAAAAAAATATAATTTATATAGTCTACAACATGGAACATAATTATATGATATTACAACTAACGTTACTGCTAAAAGTACCCGCAGACTAGTTGATCAACCATTGCAAGTGACTTTATTCCAAAATTGCAATTCCACCATTGTCCATGTGTACTTTTTCAATAACGATATCGGTTTTAATTCCACTTAATTTTAATCGAAGCTATAATCGCACAAAAGGAAAAGGTAAAATTATGATATTATATTACTCCTATTTTAAAACAACGAGCGGGAATAGCAGTAATGAACTCATCCAATAATGCATAAATAATTATATACCAAAAAGTGTGCACATATATACGTATCAAAATAACATATAAGATAATAAGAATAAGATGACAATTATCCACATAAGGGGCGGCAGACGATGACAAATTGTTTTTGTTTGGTCGGTTTTTTTATTTAGATTGTTTAATTTGTAGAAAAAACGGTTTACGATCTTATTTTATCAGACCCAATCATTTAATTAAACTTCTTAGTCATATTTTGTGTTCCGTCGGCACAATTATATGGTTAAATAGCATTGATTTATTGGATAGATCGAGCTTTTATTTTTCAAGAAAAAGTATATTTCTTAAGCTCATTTTTTAAGCATTCATATGAATATATGATATTCCTATGTGAAATAATGTTATAAAATCAAATCAAATCATATCACACCTCATATGGGAATTTATGAGCATACCTATTTGTTAGTATCAAAATTATTTTAGAAGCACGACGAAACAGGGCTCATAAATGAACTCAGGTTTTTTTTTTTTTTTTAATGTACTTTTAAACGTATCACCAGTTAGTAGCAAATTAAATAAAGATGGAGATATAAATAACAGATTCACAATCCCTACATCACCAAATACTAAAAAGAAAAGTATACAAAGATGGGCCAATTTTGTAATTAATCAGAGCATATGCGAAATAGACATTTTCCTAACTGATGGCCGATGATTAATTAGAATTGCAATTGGGTAAGTATTTATTCAAATCAACATCTGATGTGTAATTTATGTTGAATTTGTATACGATACGTCATGGCAATTAACAGATAAAGGCATGCGCGACCATGCCTATTTTTCTATGCTTTTTATTTTTTTTTCTATTTATATTATATATATGGTTCATTTCATCCCCTTCTCCTATTTAACTTTATTTAATGGCTTCACAAAAAAGTTAGTTTTGCCATGGTGGAATATAGTGATTATTATTGACTAAAGGCGAAGATTTTAAACTATCCAACGTGGCGACGTTACCGCTAAAGCAGATCCAAGCTTTTATTCGAGATTTTCATTTTAACATTTCTTGACAAATAGTACAATATTTGGAGAACTACCTGAAAAAAATCACATTCAGTCGAACCCACGATATTTCAATGGAGCATGGTATTTATTCGAGCTTGGAAATTAATCAATGTGGTTGAATTTAAAGCTTTTTTTTTTTTTTAAAAAAAAATTATCAGCAAAGCAGTAATTAATCTGACACAGGACAACTTGAGCTAAACTATTCATATTTTTAGATTTAAGGTTTCAGGTTTAAGAGGGCCACTGGTTGTGATGAATGATTGATTCAACTTATTCACGCGCCAACTGCAAGAAGTTAATACTGGACGTAATCTTCCTTGTGGTGGATATATTTTTTGGAAAATAGACATGCTTGAATTAAAATTAGGAAATACTTAAAATCCCGTTATAACTTATAAGCGTATCACTTGTATCACTTTGTGGATAATACAAGTTTTAAATATAATATGTTGTAAATATTTTTGAGAGGAGAAAAAATGAATTAGGAATGGTTTTTTGGTAAATAATGAGTGTCAGTGAAGTTAAATAATGAATGTCAGTTTAAAAAATGCAAGTGATACATTAATTCTTTGTGAACGTGAGAAGTATAAAGTTATCCCACTAATAATAATCATCTTCCTAGAGGATCGTTATATCATATTTAAATACTAGCTAAATCTTACCGGGTTCATAGATAATCCAGCACAACTGCATAAGACTGGCCCCAAAAGGAATAAAACATTTATTTAATTAAATAATAGCAACTCATAAAATTTTCCAACTAATCAAATAAAATAGCCAATCCAAAGAGCTACTGATCTATACAGGTACATATATAATTATATTTATTGAATGGGTTATTGGTCAATAAATTACCAAACTTTTATCAAATTCTTGTTTTACATATCAATTTTAAAATCCACCTATAAAATATTGAATTATTAATTTTTTTTTCTCATTTTGCTACCAATCATGATTTCGACTTAAGTAACATGACATAAAATGCTAAAATTTGACGGGACATAATTAAAACGCGTCGTGCCAACAAGGGACGACATTGTGTCATTAGGTGCGGTAGAAATGACGTTTTTTGCAATTAAATGTTTGTTATTATCATAGACGGAGTTGGGGGGTGGCTAGTAGTGGCCACCGCCCCCCTAAACTTTTTTTAATTTCTTTATATATACATGTATAAATATATATAAATTTTTATTTTAATATTTGTGTATATATCACATGGAGTATTAAGTAAAATTCAATTTAAAAATCTAATTTAATAAAATAACAAAATTTGAAATTTGGAATAGAATAAGTGAGATTTTGAAGAGAATATACGAAAGTTACTTGAGGTTTTTGAAAGAAAAATTGAAAAAATTATTCTATTTGTTGATCTAATATGGCAAAAGCGACAAAAAAATTGTTTAAAGTATTACAATTGTGAAATAGAAGCAGAGTTTCATAATTTATTGAGTTCATTCGATTTGGAAATAGAGGACAATTCTTTAATATTCCATTAGCTTATAACTTTGAATTTCTTGTATATATATCTACGATGAATTTCTATATGGATTGGAGTAATATTCTACCTTTTATATATAGGTTCATAAATTAACACAATGAAGTATAACACACTTCTTGCATTTTTTTATTGAGAATAAGAAACACACGTGAAGTGTTAAGGAAAACGCAAGTCCTCCGATTTTAGAAACTTCAAGGGTTGATGTGGATTATGTGAAAAATAATACTATTATTTTTTACATAACCAATTCATAAAGGTAATTTTTTTAATGTTCGCATATGAAATATGCGCATATTAAGTGAAAAAATAGCCGATGCATTAGTATAAGCATATCAAGTTCTATACTCCTTCCGTCCCACAAAGCGTGAGGCACTTCTTTTGGGCACAAGATATGATAGAACTATATATTTTTTAAAGTTGTGTAAGTGGTAAAGGTTTCCAAAAAAAAAGTTGTGTAACTTCATGGAACGACCCGATTAGGAATACCCCTCAAGCTTCGTGGAACGGAGCCACGGAAGGAGTAACTTTTATGTTGAAAAAGTTCGCCCCCCTTTATAGAATTCCTGGCTCCGTCCCTGGTTATTATAAGCCAAAATTCTGATTGGTAGCAAAATGAGAAAAATCAATAGTTCAATAATTTATACGCGAATTTTAAAGTTGATATGCAAAACGAGAACTTGATGAAAGTTCAGTAATTTAGAGGCCAATAATCCTTATTGGCTTAAAAAAATACAGTATACTTGTAATCACATTGATGAAATAACAGCTTAATATATTTTCACGCAGACGTGTACAATTACGACAAGTAAATGCGTACAAAATGAGCGATATGTTAAAGGTGGAAATCAAAGAGTAATGAAAGCGAACATGTGAGAAAGTATTAATACTATTAATTCCCTCCTGATTAATTCTAGCACCAATAATTAGTCACTAAAAAATATCTTTAGAAAAAGGGGCAGCGCTACCAATCTGACCACACATTGTTCTTGCCTCTTGATTTCATTAAATAGTAAGATTCCTTTACACATCATATGATGTGTTCCTATCTAATTAAATAATCTTAACCATCATCATCTCTAGAATATAAGCTTTGGCTTCATCTGAAATTAGCTGGACTAACCATGTGTAAATTGCACACTAATTATTCTCATAAATAACCTTCTCCCCAACTCACCAGCAAATTACTCGATCTCGAAATATATTTCAAATATCAATTATGCTAATTTGACTAATCCCACTATCTATCTTATGATAATTATGAAGCATCTTAAAGCCCTTCTCCCAAAATAACTAGTAAATTACTACTCAATCTCGAAATATTTTTCAAATATCAACTAGGGCTATTTGATGAATCCAACTATCTTATGCTAATTATGTCCAAATAAACTGTAGATATTATATTTGTTGCAGTCAGTCTATCAAGATGTGAAGGGACCTATGGCTAATCCTTGATGACTTTTGCCATGAATAGCAAAACTGAAGGAATATTGAGCAACTTTTTTTCTTTCTTTCTGAAATAATGTCCAAAAAATTGAACGAAATATTGTCCCACAATGAAAACCTACAGGCTAAGTGATACTACTATCAGAACATGGCCTTTTGTCATTGTTTCCAGCATCAGCAATAAGTGAGCATGGAAAATAATTGATCCTATTTAAGATTGAGTAATTTCAGTTTTATCTTTTCTCCATCAAAGCAACTTGGGCATGTGAGTGATCACACTCACTAGGACCATTGTCAATCTCCAGCCAACTCAAAAAATAATAGCCAAAGTGAAGTGGCATTTTTGTCAGCTTTTGCCTACTTTAGCAAAATGTTTCAATCAGAGGCATTATTGCAGTCATCTACCATACAATGTTCATAGCTTTAAAACCCCCTCTATTTATACCTTTTTATGAGAAAATAACTAGCACTTAAAGAGCGCTTACCTGTATAAACCAGATGTGTTAAACTCCATAATCAACGGATTCGCAGTGGTGCAGTCGGAGATGGCAACTGAAGCAGATTTTCCCATACCTGTATGTGAAGCAGTAAGTAGTTTTAGAATCTCTAATACTCAAATCTTTAACGTTCTAATTAGTTGTTACGGAATTTATCATGTAATATTTCCGAAATATTGTCTATATGTGAAGTAGAGGTATGATCATGTAGCCACAAGAGAATCGATCATTAATTTTTCATTGATCAGCATGAATTTACTATGATCCTACATGACACTACTGTTATATGAAATTCAAGTTCTCATTACAGATTTCTATGCATCTTCTGATATAAAAATCTTAGCAAATCATTAGATATATAAAACATACTCTTCTAGTCTTCTAGTTTCTTGGATGATTATGTGAATCTTTGATCATAAGAAGAAACTTCGACAAACAAAACTCTAATAGATTCCATACTATATATACTGACTGACAATCAGCTTATTCTTATTAGATACCTTTAGAAACATCACTAATCACAGATAATATAGAAGATTAAAACTGTAGAACATATTTGAAACAACGGTATATAATTTAAAAAAGTTTCAAGCAAGATCTCGACCAGGAAATGTTGTGTTAAATTAGTCGATCCACTCTGTTTTAGCGACTTAAAGTTATATGCTATTTCACTGTTTTGCTAGAGCTTTGAAACTCAAATCATACACACTAGAGTCTAGACTATTAGTTATCAAGAATTAGTGAGTCCACAACCAATAAACATATAGCTTGAAGCATTAAGTAATTTAGAGAAGCAAGCCATATATGCTTATCGACATGCATCCATGTTGAAGTTCGCAGAATTTAAGTCGATCGTGATAGTGAATAATTTGCTGCTACTTATTTAATACAAAGCTCTCTATTAGTCGTGTGTTCTTTCTTTTAACGAATAAATACTGTTGTCGACATTGCAGAAAGGGGAGCAACTCGGAACTTTTGTAGATAATGTTATCAAGATTTCTGTGGGTAGTGACACCCCACTACAGAAGCTGAACCAAGATGACAAGCACAATGAACTTCCTCTAGTTGAGGGTGAGAATTTTTTTAAATCACCCTCGATTGTTGAGGTTCGTTGTGAAGCAAACGACGCTGCACCCGATGCCAGTAAGGTTGTTGAAGAGACGTCCGCAGAAGAAAGCGGACAGAATGCTGAACAATCAAACAGCAACGATGGAGATGGAGACAGAAGTGTGGCACCAGAAAAAAGCAGCATGGATTCATCAGTGGTGATCCCAGAAATCAAAGTGGGAGATACAATTGATGATCGTTGTACAGACAATGCAACGGGGGTGACACAGCTATCGAAAGAGACGAGCAGCAATCATCATGACGCGTATGATGCCTCCACCGAAAATGTTGCTCCCGCTAAGGAGATACCAAGTCTCCCGAGTGAAGATACTGAGTCTCATACACCTTGCATCTCACAAGGTGAGGAGCTGAATGATGGCAAATCCGTGGACGAGAAGCCAACAGAAGAGGATACGTCGTCTAATCTCACAAAAGAGGTGACCTCGGAGCAGGTGCCAGTAGAAAATGAAAAAAGTGTTGAAGATAATTTCAACACTGCAGCAGATAAAGCAAGCCATGAAAATAGTACATCTGGAGAGACAATCACAACACTCGAGATTTCTGATGGCAAAGAGCTATCGAGCAAGAGTGATCTAAAGACATCGCTCTCTAAGGAAGAAAGCCAACAGAATGCTGAAGAATCAACCAGCAAAGATGGAGACGGAGATGGAGACAGAGTTGTGGTACCAGAAATGCGAGTGGGAGATACAACTGATGATCCTTGTACAGACAATCCAACGGGGGTGACTCAGCTATCTAAAGAGACGAGCAGCGAGTATCAGGGCACATATGATTCCTCCACTGAAAACGTTATACTCACGAAGGAGATATTACAGGAAACTAGTCTTCCCAGCAAAGAAACTGAGCCTCATACACCTTGTATCTCAGAAGGTGAGGAGCTGAATGTCCAATCGAAGACAACAGAAGACAAATCCGCAGACGAGATTTCCACAGAAGCGGATATGTCATCTAATCTCACAAATGAGATGACCTTGGAGCAGTTCAACACTGCAGGAGAGAAAGCAAGTCATGGAAATAGTATATCTGGGGAGACAATCGCAACAGTTGAGACTTCTGATGGCGACGAGCTACAGAGCAAGAGTGACTTAAACACATCACTCTCTAAGGAAGAAAGTGAACAGAATGCTGAAGATTCAATCAGCAAAGATGGAGATGGAGATGGAGACAGAGGTGTCATATCAGAACAAAGCCACAGGGATTCATCAGTTGTGACCTCAGAAATTAAAGTGGGTGATGCAACTGATGATTCTTGTACAGACAATGCAACAGATGTGACTGAGCTATCTAAAGAGACGAGCAGCGATCATCATGGAACCTACGATTCCTCCGCCGAAAATAAGGAGATATTACAGGAAACGAGTCTCCCGAGCAAAGAAACTGAGCCTCATACACCTTGCATCTCAGAAGGTGAGGAGGTGAATGTCCAATCAAAGGCAACAGATGACAAGTCCACAGATGAGAAACCAACAGAAGAGGGTATGTCGTCTGATCTTACAAATAAGATGACCTTGGAGCAGGAGGCATTAGAAAAGGAAAGAAGTCTTGAAGATAATTTTAACACAGCCGCTGAGAAAGCAAGTCATGAAAGTAGTACATCTGGGGAAACAATCACGGAACTCGAGAATTTCAATAGTGCTGAGCTACAGAGTAAGAGTGAATTAAACACATCACTCTCTAATGAAGAAGAAACAGCCGTACAGAAAGGTGACGAGTCTGTGACAACGTCAGAAGATTATGGAGTTACCTCAGAGAACACTTTGAGCGAGAGCCATGGAGATGTTGAATGTCAGACTAAAACCTTGGAAGATGCTGCTACAGATCATGGCGACTCAAAGCTTGCAGAGAAGTCTGAAGAGTGCTCACCGGTCCAAGTTGAAGACTCAAAGATAGAACGTGATGAGCATTTGGAAGATGGAAGCGAGATGCTTCCAGTGACAGAAGTATCAACAGAGGGCACCAATGACAATGTCCCAGCAGCCACCGATAATGTGAAAGACAATGGTGAAGATCAGAAAGAAGCTGAATTGTCTGAGAACGAGCAAAGTACGAGTACTTTGGTGAAAGAAGACGTGCAGAAAGAAAATCCTACAGAATCTTACTGTAAAGCCTCTGAAAGTATTGAAGCGTCTGATTTAAGCCAAGAAAACAGTGTAACAGATCCTCTGGAGGAGCAAAGCAGAAATGTATCTCTGAGCGGAGACACAACCGATGCAGCTGACGGACAGAAGGAAAGTCTTGAGGTATGGATATCCCTACTACAAAGCACTTTTACCTTACTCACACTTGAAAAAAAGAAAAGAATAATAATGACTTTTATATTGCAGTCAGTAATTTAACGTCTCATCTTTGTTGCAGACTTGTCCGCAAATCATTTCAAGCTCCCACGAAGAGGGAAGCATGGCTGCAATTCTAAAAGAAGCCACGAGTGACCACGCAGATGGAAAAATGATTGATGAGGTTGACAAGCACGAGGAAGTTCTTGAGGTATGAGACTCTACAAACTGAAAATCTTACTAGGAGAAATATATTGTTGAACTCTGAAAGGATAAATGACTTATCTTTGAACTCATGGGGCTAATAATTTTTGTTCTTTATGCAGAATCTCTCAAGTGGTGAGGGTCATTGTGAAGTATATAATGTTGCACCTGTTATCAGTACGGTTACTGAAAAGACAGATCAAACAGTGAAAGATGGTTCTGATG
Source organism: Salvia sclarea (assembly GCA_036873715.1). NCBI lineage: Eukaryota > Viridiplantae > Streptophyta > Magnoliopsida > Lamiales > Lamiaceae > Salvia > Salvia sclarea. Next base: position 1,630,219 of record JAYJMF010000027.1, read on the forward strand.
CTTTGCTCCGTGGTCCTACATTAGTTGATCAACCAGTAGAATTGGCTGCAAACGAAGAGACATTTGTGAAAGAAATCCAACAGAACGTTGAAGAATCCGATAGCCCCGACAAACATGGTGGTACAGATGTGGTACCAGAAGTATGCAGTACGGATTCATCAGTGGTCACCTCAGACATTAAAGTGGGAGATACACTTGCTGATCCTGATGTGGACGATGCAAAGGTGGTGACTCAACCATCTAAAGAGACAAGTAGTCATCATCATGGCACAAATGATTCCTCCACCGAAAATGTTGCACTTACTGGGGAGATATTACAGGAAACTGATATCACGAGTGAAGGAACTGAGTCTCATACACGTGGCATCTCAGAAGGTGAGGAGCTGAATGCCCAAGAGAAGATAACGGAGAACAAATCAATGGATGAGGAACCAACAAACGAGGATATTTCATGTAATCTCACAAATGAAGTCTCTGAAGGAGAATCTTCCCTAAATAAGATGACCTTGGAGCAAGAGGGATTAGAAAGTGAAAGAAGTGCTGAAGATAATTTCAACACTGCAGCAGAAGAAGTAAGTCATGAAAATAGTACATCTGGAGAAACAATTGTAACGCTCGAGACTTCTAATAGCGACGAGCTGCAGAGCAAGAGTGACTTAAACTCATCGCTCGCTAAGGAAGACGAAACAGCCGAACAGAAAAGTGACGAGTCTCTGACAGCACCAGAGGACTATGGAGTTCCCTCAGAGAAGACTTTGAGTGAGAGCCATAGAGATGAGGCATGCCAGCCTAAATCCTTGGAAGATGCTGCTACGGATAGTGACCCAAAGCTTGCAGAGAAGTCTGAGGAGAGCTTACTTGTCCAAGTCCAAGATGCACAAATACAACATGATGAGCATTTGGAAGAGGAAAGCAAGAGGCTGCCATTAACAGAAGCATCAACTGCGGGCACATATGACAACGTCGAAGCAGCCACAGAAGCCAAAGATGAGGATGAAGACCACAAAGAAGCTGAATTGTCTGAAAGTGAGCAAAGTACAAAATGTACTTTGGTGAAAGAAGACGTACAGATAGAAAATCCTGCAGAATCTTTGCACGTAGAGCCTGAAAATATTGAAGTACCTGATTTAAGCCAAGAAAACAGCACAAAAGAACCTCTAGAGGAGCAAAGCAGAAATTTACCTCTGTATGGAAACACAATTGAGGCAAAGGAAGCAACAATTGATGCAGATGATGAGCAGAAGGAAAGTCACGAGGTATGGATAACACTCATACTAAGCACTGGGTTGGTTGGGATTCCCTTAGTCCTACATTTGAAGAAAAGAAAAGATAATAATAAACTTCTATTTCACAGTCTGTATATTAAACTTTTATCTTGTTGCAGAGTATTCCGCCAAATGTTTCAAGCTCCCATGAAGAGGGAAGCATTGCTGCAGTTCTAAAAGAAGCCACAAGTGACCACAAAGATGGAGAAATAATTGATGAGGTTGACAATCACAAGGAAGTTCTTAAGGTATGAAACACTACGAACTGAATACACATACTTGAAAAATATATAGCTCAACTCTGAAAGAATAAATTATTTATCTTTAAACTCACGCACTAGTAATTTTTGTTCTTTCTGCAGGATCTCTCAACGGAAGAAGAAACGGCAATACAAAAAGGTGATGATTCTGTGACAACACCAGTAGACTATGGAGTTTCCTCAGAAAAGACTTTGAGTGAGAGCCATGGAGATGTAGAATGCCAATCTAAAACCTTCGAAGAAGCTGCTATAGATCATAGCAATCCAAAGCTTGCAGAGAAGTCTGAGGAGAACTCACTTGTCCAAGTCAAAGACTCACATATAGAACATGATGAGCATTTGGAAGATGGAAGCAAGGTGCTGCCCTTAACAGAATCATCAACTGGGAGCACCGATGACAACATCTTAGCAGCCACAGATAAAGTCAAAGATGAGGATGAAGACCACAAAGAAGCTGAGTTGTCGGAAAGCGAGCAAATTACAGAATGTACTTTGGTGAAAGAAGACATGCAGATAGAAAATCCCGCAGAATCCTTGCATGTACCCCTAGAAAACATTCAAGTATCTACTTCAAGCCAAGAAACCAGCAATAAAGACATTCCGGAGGAGCAAAGCACTACTGCAAATCTGCATGGAAACACAACCGAGGCAGAGGAAGCAACAACTGATGCAACTGACGGACCGAAGGACAGTCATGAGGTATGAATAACATACAATCCTACTAAGAACAGGGTTGGTTGCTTTTCCCCTAGTCAAACTTGTTGAAGCTACCCATTTCTATCCCACATCGACTTGGTAAAGGTTCTTGACTCTATATATAAACTTGGAGTACCCTCCTCCCTTATGAGGCCTTTTAAGGGGGTGAGGGCCCAATTCTAACAAAACTTAATAATAGTTTCATTCTGAAAACAAAAGAAAATGAAAGATAATATTAGTAGTAGTAATAATTATTATATAATAACAGTCAGTAAATTAACCTTTCATCTTGTTGCAGAGTTCTCCACCAATTGTTTCTAGTTCCCTTTCACTTAGTCACTGACACACTTGCATATTAATAGCTTCCTTCGAAAAAGAAAATACATAATTTACAGATTGCATCCGTTAAAGTAACTTTTCACTTGTTGCAGAGTTTTACGCCAAATGTTTCTAGTGGTCCCGAAGAAGGAAGCATGAATGCAGTTCTAGAAGAAGTGATGAGTGACCATACAGACGTAAAAATCATTGATGAAGTTGACAAACATGAGGAAGTTATTGAGGTACAAATGAGAATCATACTACAAAGTGAATCTTCAGTTATTTACATATATATATATATATATGGCTTCACTTTGAAAAGAACAATACTATGATTTATCATTAAACTCATGGAGTTGTTACTTTCTAATTCTTTCTACAGAATCTGTCAACAACTGTTATAGCTGAGGAGGCTGAAGGAAACTCATTGATCAAATTGGAAGGTTCGGAATATATAATGGAAGATGATTCAGGAAAGGAAAGTGAAGAAACACCTTTGCCACTACCTTTAGCACGGGAAATCAGTGATGCATCAATGTTTTTGCATGAGGCCCGACTTGAGGATGGAGAAACAAAGAAAGCTGAGTTCTGTGACGATGAGAGGGATACAGAGAGTATGCTGACAGAATTCAGAACAGAAAATAGAGAAGATGTCAATGTAAATTCTGAAGATACCAAAGCACCTTATTCAGTGGACAAAATATCAGAAGGCGGAATAGTTGATGCAGCAGCAGAAAAGGAAGAAACTGTTGAGGTACAGGTCAGATATTACTACTATTTTATGATAATTAGCTTCATCATATGTATACAAGATCTAATAAATTCTTTCAGCGTATACTCATAATGTTAGTGACCTTATTCTTGTTGCAGAATGTTCCAACAATTATTCCAAATGAGAAGATGGAAGAGAATTCACTTATCCAAGTTGACGGCCAAGAAATGGGAAGTGGAGAGCATTTGGATAAGGAAAATGAGCAACTCTCATCGACAAAGAATTACACAGTGGACGCCCATAATGACGAAGTTATTGTAAAAGATGAGGATAAAACTGAGGATGAGAACCCAAGTGGAGCAGAATTGTTTGACAAGGACAAAAATACTGAAAGTGTTTTGCTGACAGAAGAAGTGCAGAGGGAAAATCCTGTAGAATCCTCACACCCAGCACTTGAAAATATACAATCAGATGTTGGTCAATGCACAGAAGCAACAGCTATCCTCGAGGAGCAAATCCCTGGGGAAATTTCACAAGGGATACCCAGTGATGAAACGGGAATTGATGCAGCTAATACCAACGAGAAAATTCAAGAATTGCAGGTGAAAATCACACTGAATTATATTATATCATTATTACTCAGCTGTTTCATATCTTGAACAGTGAATACTTAAGAACAGGAAGCAAAGTGTTCTTTTTTTCTTGCACGTACATCACCTTATTTAGTTTTCTCACCCATGCTGCAGAGTGTCACAAATGAGGACAGGGACAAGGACTTGTTAGTTGAAGTGGCTGCCTCAGAAATGACACGTGATATAAATTTGGAAGAGGAACCGGAGAGACCGGCACTAACTGAAACTTCAAAAGAGGAGGCCAGTGATAACAAGTCAACTATTCTGCTTGAGCCAAAAATTGACGATGAATTCCAAAGCAAAGTTGAATTGTCCAACGATGAGAAAAGCACGGACAGTACTACACCAAAGAAAGAGAGCTTGCAGTCTGAGGATCATAAAACAACTACTTCGAGTGCAGATATAGAAACAACTTGTTCATTTGAGGAGCAAAGCTTAGCAGAGAATTCTCAAACAATTATAAGCAACACTATAACTGATGCAGCTGACAAGGAGCTCGCTCTTGAGGTACAATTAAGCATCAAATGAAGAATTTCGATTTTCTTTACAAGATTATTTATTTTGAATAATGAAACGTGTCTACAAGTAGAAAAATAAGTGAAGAGAAATAACTTCTCTATTATTATCTATTTATATCTATTATTTGGATGCAGCATGTTGCAACAGGAACTCCACATGAGCACAATGAAGAGAACTCCGTGACTCAAGTGGATTGCTCTGAGAGGGAACATGAGGAACGCTTGGAAGAGGACAATCAAGATTCATCTTTCACCGAAGCTCCAACAGAGGAAACCGATGCCACGGATTCAAAAAATATCGATGAACTCAAAAGTGATGAACCCAAAAGTAGGGGAGAAGAGTCAATAACACCTGAATTGGAAAGTGGGGAGAATACAGAAAGTTCGTATGCGAAGGAAGAAACAGATGTGGAGAAACCTCTTGACTCCTTGCAAGTCAAGCCTGAGGATGTTAAAAGACATGATTCAAGTCCAGACATAACCAAATCCATCGAGGAAGAAATCTCAAATACAGATCCGCAAGAAATTTCAACTGACAAGGCAGAAAGAGAAACTGTTGACGTGGCTCACAAAAATGAAGAAAGTGTTGAGACAAAGGTGAAAGCTATACTTAACTTATCATCGCTAACTTATTTGACGCACTTGTAAACAATAAATGGCTAGAATTGATCCCAGATGAAGGGTCAACGGCATCCTTCTTCAGATCTTTGGTGAATAGAACTTTTATGATTTTTCTTTTTACCTCAGGATGTCACAAAAGATATTCCAGATTGTGACAAGGAAGAGAAAATACCAATTGAAGAAGTCAGCTCACAAAATCCATTGGACGAAGCTTCAGCGGAGAATGCCAATGATGAGGAGTCAACAAAAATTACTGAAGGTTGTTTGATCACGAAAGACGACCCCCCAGAGTCACTGCAACTAGCAGCTCGGGATATTGAAACGCCTCCTTTAAGTCGAGATGGGGAAACAGGTTCTCTAGATGAGGAAAGCCTCACTGCAAATACTGAAGCAGTCTTGGATGATAACAAAGAGGTGATAGCTGAGAATGCAACAGAGGAGAAAGATGAAACTCCCAAGGATAAGGTGAGAATCAAATTTCTTATATATCTTAATGTTAATACCTAAATTATGCATTGCAAGAATTAGTAAATTCCCCTGATGCAAACATAACTATGGATTACGAATTTGAGTTAGTTATTTTGACACGTAAGCAAACAATATATGGCAAAAGTTGAACCTAAAATATATAGTCAACAGTATCCTTCTCTGGAGTTTCAGCGAATAGAACTTTTATGATTTGTATTCTTGCCACAGGATTTTGGAAAAGATATTTCGGAGTGTGGCAAGGAAGATAATACACCAATTGAAGAAGTCGGCTCACAAAAGCCATTGAAAGAAGCTTCAGCTGAGAATACCAACAATGAGGAGTCAACAAAAATCAATGAAAGCAGTTTGATCGAGGAAGAAGCATCCCTCGAGTCACTGCAAGAGCCAGCTCAGGAGGTTGAGACACCTCCTCTAAGTCGAGACAGAGAAATAAGTTCTCTAGATGAGCAAAGCCCCATTGCAAATCCTGAAGGAATTAGGGACGATCACAAAGAGGAGATAGCTGATAATGAAACTGGTTTGGAGGGTGAAACTCAAAAGGATAAGGTGAGAACCAAACTTTTTAGTTATCTTGATCATGACATACCTAGTATGTGCATTTCATGAATTACTAAATTCCTCTGATTCGAACTTACTTATATAGATTAGCATATTTGGGTTGATTATCGATAGCAGTTTGGTGTAATCCTTTTCTATAGCAGTTTACTGATTTGCATTTTCTTTTATGTTCTTGTTCAATCATCATTTTAGCATTGAAGTTATAGTACAAAACTCTTGTTTCAGTCATCCCCAAGACAAGTTGTTACCAATATGATTCCATATATTGAATAGATTTAACAACTGATCTGGACGTGCTGCAGAATATTGCAAATACTACTCCATATGAGGACAAAGAAGAGAACTTGCAAGTACAAGAAGATTGCTCGCGGCTGGATCAAAATGAGAGTGAAAACATACCTTATTCTGAAGCTCCAGCAGTGTCCTCCACTGAAAGTAGTCCAGCCAAAGAAGAAGAAAAAGTGGAAAAGCCTACTCAGGAGAAAATCCTAACTGCTGATACACAAGAGACATGTGATGAAACACAGGAAAAAACTGCTGATGCAGCAAAAGGAAATAATGTAAGTTTTGAGGTAAAAGTACAAAACGGACAATTATTTGTCGTAAACTAGTTTCAAGGTCAAGATATCTTCTTTTAGCTCAATAACATTCTTAAATTGCTATCATCTTGGCGCAGGATGTTGTAATAAGTGTTCCAAGTGGAGACAGTGAGGTTAACTCAACAGTTCAAGTGGATGGTTTACAAGAACCTTCTACTGAAGAAGTTTCAGCAGAAAAGATCAAAGATGACGATGAGGGAAAAATAGAATGTGCTCTGGTAAAGGAAGAAGTAGATATTGGGTCATTGCAGGTAGCAGATGCGGATATTAAAGATACTTCTTCAGGTCAAGATAGAGAAGCAAGCCAATTAGAGGAGCAAGCCCCAACTACAGATTCTCATGAAACTATGGCTGATGAAAAAGATGCAAAAACACTTGAATCACATGATCTAAAGGAAGAAACTCTTGAGGATAAGGTGAGAATCATTGTAAGGTGGCTTTATTATCTTAAAAGAGGTTCCTGAAAAATGAATTGCTATGTTATGGTGGGAAAAAGTTAAACAAGAATTTTGTCTGCAAAATAAACAGATTTCACGAATGCTTTATTCTTGATGCAGAACTATGAAACTACTCTAGATGAGTCCATTAAAGAAGATTCACTAAACCAAGTAGATGGCTTACTGCTGGAACATGAAGAACATTCGGAAAAGGATAGTGAAGCTTCAAAAGATGACGTCATAGACAACACTTTGGTTAGGGAAGTAGCACATGTTGAGGATCCTACTGACTCCTCTCAAGTAACAGTTGAAGATATCAAGGCATTTGCTCCATGTCAAGACACGGGAAGAAGTTCTTCTTTGGAGCAAATCCTAGATCCAGAAGATATCTCAAGCAACAAAATAACAGAAAAGATCGCTGATGCAACAGGCGAGGAAACTAAAGAGGCTCAGGTGATTTCATTTGGACTCTACTACTTTAATTTTTTTATTATGTAGATGAAAGTAATAGTAAGCTTAAGGAATATGAAAAAGAAAAACTCAATTCTCCAAACTGAACCCAATTGCAATCTCTTTCTATTCATATTGTAGGATATTGCAAATAGTGTTCCACAGGAAGATGACTCACCAAATGAGCAAAATACCGAAGTTACATTGATAAAGGAAGATGTTTCCAGTGAGTCACCACAAATAGCAGCTGAGGATAGAGAAGAACCTTGTTTAAGTGAAGTTACAGACACAAATTCTCAAGAAGAACAAATACTATATGCAAGTCCTGGAGTATGCATCAATGACAATGAAGAGAACAAAACAACTGCTCCAACTGTCTTTGAAACTGAAACTTCTAAGGATGAGGTCAGTATATATACACACAGTTTATGAGTGCATATTAAAACAAATTGTTCTATTGAAACTAACAATATTTATTTAATTATCTGAACTCAAGTAAATCCATTATCACAAAATTAGTTTACACAATGGTAATACGCGAGCTGTTACACATTCTATAATAAACAATTTTTGGACTAACAAAGTTGATGTACATTGTGAGTGGAGAATACTACAGTTCACACATTCTAATCCTAAGATCTTAGGCCCTAAACAAATATCACTTAGAAAGAATATATTTTGATACAATATCTTGTGATATTACAAATTGTTATTGCAGAAGGTTAAGATAATGATCACCATCCTGTGACATAGAAGTTTATCATAATTGTCAGGCTTGGAGATCATGGGTAGTAATTTGATGCTGTTAAGCAAAACTAAAGAAAATGAATGTTTAGACAAAACATGAAATATTGATGGTATAGTTTAAAAATCATTTTATCAAAATTGCTATACAGAAGATCTGATATAGTTGGACAAGTATGGCTATCTCCTTTACTTATTTGGACCACTACTCATCCCCATCTCCTAAGTTTTTGTCTCATGTTTGTGCCCACTCAATCTATGAATACTCTTCACTATTCCTACATAAAAGAAAGTTCTATATTTTTAAGACTAATTTAAGAAGATTTGAAGCTTGGAATAATATAAATTCAAAATATTTCAATAAGCATGAATTGGAAGAGTCCGAGGAAAATCATGAAATTTGAACTAAAGGGAATCAAGTCCCAAGGTCATGAAGAATTATACAATAAGACGCATCCAGTTATAAATTAAAATAAACACAAGCCAACAGCCAAAGAAAGGGGGAAATTTGCAGCACTAGATTGTGTAAATAAATTGTTTCCCATTCATAATGTCCCATTGTTTTTGGGCACGGAGATTAAGGAAACAAAATTGATGAGTGTGAGGTGGTGTGGTCCACATGGGGTCCACATGCTTTTGTGTGTAATTTTTTTTGCCAAAAAGTGTATGGGACATTATGAGTGGGACAAACAAAAGAGGAAAGTGGGACATTATGAATGGGACGAAGGGAGTACTACTTAATAGCACTTGAAAGAAAGGGGGGAAATTGTCATCAGTGATTCACCATTTATGGGGATCTGCAGGTGCCCAAAGAGATGGAAAGTGTTGATGTTAAGGGTGAAATAAAGGAGGAAGAAGGTTACCTCCAGGCTGTTCAAATGACAACTGCAGTCACAGAAGCATCTAATCAGGCAAGTAATCTGATCCGAAGCAACTCTTCAAATTTTCCTGGTTATAGTTTGCTTCTTTCTTGAAATTTATTCTAAATCACTCTTGAAACAGGAAAGGAGCTTAAACCCAACAGCCGAAGAGAGCCCCTGTGCAGAAGATTTGAATGTTAACAAAGATGTCATTGGGCATATTCCTGAAGTTAGCAACTACAAGCAACAGGATTCACCAGTCATGAAAGTTTTAGAACATACAATGACAAGCAACGAGCATGTACTAGATAGTACCAGCATGGAATCTGAGGTCTCGGAGAAGAATAACGATCAAGTTATTGGAGAAGCAAATAGTTGTGGTGACAAAATGGACTTGGAGAAAATAGAAGTGCTAAATGATGGCCCGACTGCAGTACCAACAAGTGAAACTCTGGTAGAGACAGATTTAAGAGGATGTACAGAAACAGAGGTGCAAGTTCCAAATGTAGAAAAGGAAGCAGAAGTAATTGAAGAAGAGGCAGAAAATGGCCAGGAGAAAACACTGCCTAACTATGCTGCCTCTGAGGATGTCTCGGAACCGAAAGAGGTGGATGGTGAAAAGGAAATAGATTCAAATAACTGTATAGAAATTTCAAGCAGCCCCATCTCTGTGGCATCAGACGAAGTCTCAAAAGCCAATGTGGCATTAGAGGAAGACTCAACATCCAACTCTGTTACAGACCTTGAAACCAAAATTGAAGAGGACGCTCCAGAAATCAAAGCGACAAATCCCTCATCTGCAGAAGGTCAAGAAGCTGATAGTGTAAGTATTGAAGAAAACTCCAACTATGCTGGTAGCTTGCCTGAGGAAAAGTCAGACTCAAATGAAGTAGCATTTATGCCTGGAGAAAACAAAAGTGGATATGAGTCCAATAATCAGAGCCTTGAATCTATTGCCCAAGTTCAAAGTTTGGACACAATTTCAAAAACAGAAGAGACAAAAACAGAGGAAGAAGATCTTAAAGCAGAAAGAGAACTACAATTGGAGAAAGATGTAACAGAGGACATATTACAAGAAGAAACTACGTGTGAGAAAGAAATCATGAAGGAAGACATTTCAAGCAAGGAGCAAACACTAAGAGTAAATTCTTCTAATCTACTGCAATTTTTTACTAGTAATACTGTTAATTTTGTTCGATGAACATTAAGCCCTAACAAAATGATGCACTATGCAGATCAAGGAAGATGATGAAGAAATAAAAGATCATCATCAAGGTTCTTGTGAGGAAAAGGTGATCACGGATAGTCACCAAGAAGATGAGGTTACGCAAGATCAACATACAAACCTCAAAGAAACATATGGGTTCACAAAGAACGAAAGTGAAACAGAAATGGTAAGAAAATACATAAATTTCTCTGTTCTCCTGATAAAGCTCAGCATCTTATGACGTTGAAATGCCATTCATCGGGCAGGTACCAAAAGTTTCTGAAGAAGCCAATGACAATGCTTCAGGAGACCTGGAAGGAAAGATAATTACAAATGAAACAATTGATAGAATCCTCCACCCAGAGCCAGAAGAGCAGGAAACGAGCATTGAAGAGCCTACAGCTAAAATAGACAATGAAAAAGCTCGCGACTTGGATATTGCATGCGTGAAAACAGACAATCAAGATTCAAATAATGAGGTATGTTCATTCAAGTTCACTTTCTCAACATTGAGGACCACCACTTTGAAGTTTGAAGCATGGCACTCATAGTACATACGAAACTACAGGTCCACCAAATATACTTCCAGTGTTGTTTCAGTAACCTCTAATATTTGATGTAGGTTGTCCAAATAGAAAGCATCCCTGGAAGGGAAAGTGAGGAACAGAACAGGGAAGATGGAACTTGTACATCAGATGAAGTGCAAATAAAAGAGGTAAAAGGAATATAGCATGCACCCATATTCACCATAGATGAATTGAGTACTAGAGACCACCATTTTCTAATTAGACATCTACTCTACAGGAAAACTTGATGCTTTCAGAAGGGAAAAGCAACAAGGAAGCAAAAGAAACTCATAAAGAAGCCTATTTTGAGGCTGAGAAGTTTGAAACCACAGATATATCAGAACGTGCAATTAGTGATGTTGGGCAGAAAACCCTGGAAGACAATGAAAAATCCACAACAAAAAAGTTTTCTGAAGTATCCTCCGCTAGTGAAGACATTGCACTAAGAGAACAACCCTCAGAGGATGCAGTCATCACTGCTGAAGTACAAGAAACAAAAGCTGGGATTGATGTGGTGCATGCTGTTCCAGTCCCAGAAGCAACTGGAGTAGAAAGTCAAGAGGTGGAAGAATTGAATGATAAGTGCACAGAGATGGCAGACACCTCCAAACCAGTGGAAACTTCGGTGATTTCCACATCAAAAAACATAGGAGAATGTACAGAAGGAACCCCACTGGAGGCCAAAGACCAACTGACCAAACTTCATGATTTGCCAGAAGAATCAAATTTGAAGGATACGGAAGTGAAAATGGCAGAAAAAGATGACGCGGTGATTCTTCAAAGTGTCAGGGATATAAGCGAGGATGTCCAGGGCCAGGAGTTATGTACGGAGTCCTTTAGAGCATCGAACAATCCCAATCCAGTGGAGGGAGATCCAGAAGGAAGAATAGAGACCAAGGAAGGACAGGAAACAAAACCAATTCTACATGCACCTGTCTCAGAGACTCTAACGCAAGAAATAGAGGAACAGCAACTGGGAAGGGATACTGTGGCCGTCCATGAAGAAGAGAAAAATATATGTAATATCCCCAATCATATAGAAATTGTCAATGGTGCAGACACAGAAAAGGTCCCAGAATCTAGCATTCATCAGAGTTCTGTTGAGGATACAACTGAACATGACAAAAAAGGAGGAAATGATCTCCCAGTTGATGTTGGAGGATTGATTACCGCTGATGTAACAGAACCGGAGGCATCCCCTCTTTCCTTGAAGGATAAGCATGTTGTTCTGGAAGCAGATGATGCCAGGAATTTGAATCCTGAGACCCTAGATGGTGACAAGAATATATCTAAAGAGCATCCCCAAGATGAACATGAAGTGGTGGAACCTTCTAAAGTTGAGCAACAAAAAGAAGAATGCAGAACTGAGGAAAGAACGGACCAGGAAAAAGAAGGGAAGGCTGACCCAGAAGAGACTGACAAGCCTTCACTGTCAGACCTTCTTCAGGAATCTGCAAGAGGAACCTCTCAGATGGCAGATCATTCTCCCACTGAAAAAGGACCAACCAGCCACACTGAAGACATGCATGCTGAAAATGTTGATGAGGCAGAGCAAGAAAACACGAAAACAGATGAGGAGAAAGATGATGAAGAGGAATCGCATGAACAGAAAAAATCAGACTTGGGTTCTGAAGCACCAGTCATGGTAGATATAGGAGACGCAGACATGAAGGCAGCTCATAAGAAATCTCACAACATACTTTCAGGTGTTGGATCAAAAATGAAGCATTCAATTGCCAAGGTGAAGAAAGCCATCATTGGCAAATCGCCATCTCCAAAAAAGGTGATAAATCCAGAGAGCAAATAAATTCTGCTTTCGCTTAAACTATAGTTTGAAGTTTTTTAAATTTAAACTATAGATTGAAGTTGTTCATAATTTGTTCTTTCGGCTTGCTGTCAAGTGTTTGCAAAACACTTTTTACATTTATTTTCTTTTTTGGGGCTTGGTTTTACATTTATTTTCTTTTTTGGGGATTGGTTTTACATTTATTTTCTTTCTTTTAGGCTTGGTTGTGTAAATGGCTTGCATATCTACATGTGTTCTGTAAGTTTGGGATTTGTTGTGGAACTTCATATGAAGTTTGTAATGCTAATAAAGTCTTTCTTTCATCATATGATTTCCTCTTGCTTCATAGCCATGACATGTACTACAAAATGAATGAATCTAGCTTTGTCCCAAGTAAAATGCAGAAACTATGTAAAAGGAGTAAAAAAAATATCTCACTAAAGTATATCTAAGATACAGCAAATTGTAGTGAGTAATAAATACCAATGAGCTGAAACAGATAGAAGAATTCATAGTCAGAAAAAATAACTAGGCCTTATATCATTCCTTAAATATCTCTTTGGTGTCATTTCATCGAGCCAGATAAGCTGCGGCTTTCGGCGACATTTCTAAATATCGCTCCCAATAATATTGATATTAGATTAGATCACAGTATAAATAATATATTGGCGCATTTTGTCGAGCAACTGGAAAGCATGACTCTCAAAATGAGAATTAATTTCAACCAACAGAGATGAAGCATAGAGCAACAAGCAACCATTATAAAAAATCTGGTTCAACAATCAACAGTCAAATCATATCAGTGAAATCTGAACACCACGCGTTTTAAGATTTCCTCCACGTACTCAATTTTGGCGAAGTAAGAAGCATAAATGATAATGTATTGGCGTAAAACGGTCAAAAAATAAAAAACAATAGCAATTGAGACTTACTGAAAACCGCAGTCTGTTACCGGTTGCTGCAAGAGGAAATCAATTCTCAGCATCTTGTTTAGATCTCCTTCTACAAAACTTCGTAGAGAAAATCTCGCCTCTTTTGCTTCTGATCGAAGAACTTAAACACTATAATGATGATTCATTCCACTGATCTCTAGGAATTAGTTCCGATCAATCTAACATCCGCCGCCATGAACTTTTTTCTGATCCTTATAGATTTAAGATCTACTTTATTGGAAATCTTTGAACATAATCCAAATCCAACCTTGTTCCACCATGGCGCCGCCGATCAATAGTAGGCTCCGATGTTCGAAGTGTCTTCGCGTCGCAATATGGCGGCAGTGACTTTGCACCAATTTTTGAACTTCCCGCCTCGGATATTAACTATCGAGATTTTCTCTTTTTTTAAGAGGATAAATTAAATACTGAAATAGAGAAGATTGATACAGTACTATAACTTTTTGTGGAAAAATGTTCGTTTCCTCGGTTTATTTGGAAAAACGACAGCACACAGAAAAATTATTTTTTGTATAATTTTTTCTATTGTCAAGTTTATGTTTAGACACTTCCGAGACTGAATTTGCCAAGTAATTAAGAGGGAGGAATTTCAAATTATAGTTATTTTTATTTAAATTATAACTTAAAATTTATGAATATTATTAATTTTATATTATCAAATAAAAAAAGAGTATTTTTTATGTGGCAGTTTAAAAGTTTTTCCAAAGATATGCATAGGATGATTCTTCGTATTCGTTAACTAAAAATAATAGAGCTCCTACTAATATTTTTTCTGCATCCGTTCATGCTTATATGGAATTATGGATTGAGTTCTTTTGTTTTATAATTAACAAATATTTGCGTTAGGCCAATTATTTGTTGCTCATATTCTAAGTCATGAGTCGAGCAAGGGGGAGCCGAAGGCGAACTCGGAGCGAGCCTTTAAAGCATAATTGTTGTCGGTCTCATTATCTATATATTAATTATTGAAGCCGAAGGCGGAACCGTTTGTTGTTTGTAGCCCCCTATTATTGTTGGCGGTCTCATCATTTATATATTAATTAATTGGACCGGATAATGTTAGGCCGGCCTAACGTAAATGTGTCTCTTATAATTTCGATAATTTGGTTGCTTAACTACGGACAAATGTCGCATGCGTGGCAACTAGCAAGCAAGATTTTATTTCCTTTAATTTTCCATCTTTTAATTTTCCCTTTTACGATGACTAATCTCAAAATTCTCTGTCCATCTATATAAACAACAGCGAAAAATTCGTCGAGTTTTGACCGGAACAACTTATGTTGTGATTTATAGTTTCTTTATTCAAAATTATTTTACTAACAATTTTTTATCTCAAAACTAATATTCACTAATTATCCAATATTATTATAATTCATAAATATAAATTGTTATAATGATTAGTTTTAATAAAATCCCAACATTAATTATAAAGAATAATAATAATGTTCGCTTGTAAACTTACAATAATTGATTACCCGTGTCAAAGTCAATAACAACTCAAACATTACAAAAGTAAACATTAATACTAGAAAAAAATATATATACAAGTATTTCAATTAATGTTCGAACCCGCTTATAATGTATATACCCTACTCGTTCGAAATTTGACTAAATAAAAAATTACTACTATTAATTAAAAATTTAATTGCTAAGTTCTCAATCATCTACGCTCACGAGAGAGATGGCGAGAAAGAGAATCATTTTATTATAGTACTAGTAAGTAGCCCGTCGAAATTCGACGGGAATCAATGTACGTCATAAATATGAAATATAAAAAGTAAAATTATA
>JAYJMF010000027.1:1648342-1666800 GCA_036873715.1 Salvia sclarea
GCGGGTCGGGTTTGGGTCATAAAGTTAATACCCGTGACGGGTTTGGGTCGGGTTTGGGTTTGAAAATTTTAGACGGGCTTGAATTTGGGAAATGCTTAATGGATGGGTATCCAACCCATTGCCATTCCTAATCGTAACTCGTGAAACTAGTGCAATTTTTTTTTTGATAAATTAGTATAGAAATTTAAAGGCTGCGTCACGGAGGATTCGAACCCAAAACCTTTGGCCTCGGGCATTAACCTCCTACCACTAGACCAACACAAACAGTGAAACTAGTGCAATTTATATGTCTGCTGCAGTGCTACTAGTCTAAGATTAGGCCCCAAAAACTTACTTTTTCTAAGAATTTTAATTTGAAGTATGAGAATACTTCAAGAAAATAGAGCTTTTCAACGTTCTATTGGGTTGGTAAAAAAGATGTTGTATTGGGCCATATGTGTTTGGAAGTTAAAAATATCTAGCTCTAATTGATCCGGTTGAGGAGAGCGCCGACTCAAATGTCCGGCCAGCAGAGAACGATGCCCTTTCTTTTGCTTTCTTATGCCTAAAAGCCTGGGCTAAATTATACATTCCTTAAGTTAGTACTCGGGAAGCCCAAAATCTATATATTAGTACGATTTACAGATCCAATTAAATATATGTTAGATTTGAATTTTAAATTTAGAAGATGAGATTAGTGCCCATGACCTTAGGCTACAAACATTCTGGAGTTAATTTTATATGCGATGTCTTTTAGGGAAATTACATGCTACTTCTTTTTTCGAGTTTAATAATTTAATACCATTAATTTTTTAATTTTTTTTAATTTTTTTTTATTATAACCAAAGAAATAAAAAACCAACTCACACACTACTCTAGGATGACTCGAAACCCCGACTTTTCGATTAGAAGGGAAGCGTCTAACCAACAGATTGCGCTTCGTCGTCTAATACCAGTAAGTTTTTTAATAATGCATTCAAAATGGTTCCATTAAATACCATCTAATCGAATTCAAATTAAACTGCTCTTGAGTTATACGTGTCCATACTTACACCACCACAATGTAATAAATTATGCGCAAATCTGACCAATTAAATTCGAATTCACTCTCATATAATCACATCACATATACTGTAATATTTCAAAAACAGCAACTTCTAGACTTATTTCTAAATATTTTTCTTATCAAACTTCTCTACACTTATGTCTGTATATTATTTGGATAGATTGTAGCGTTGCACCATTCATCGCCCCAGGGAGATAGGGTTCGGGCCTCTTTTTCACTTACCCTGGGCTTTTAAGCCCAATGAGTTTGACATAATTTGGTCGACATCACTTACTAAAATAACCGAAAATTCCTAGAATCATTTAATTCTTCATCGTGAATGCTCTAACATCCACATATATAGCAAAAACTAAGACAGAGATTATTTATATCTCATTCTAAATTTGAATATATTGAGTAGGCCAGTTATTTTAGATTTGCAAATAAAATTGGACATGTGTCGATAGTAGAACATATTTATACTTGGGATTTGCCGGAAGTTGCGCACGATTCTTTTTTGACTTGTCTAAACCCTAAATTCCTTAATCACCGGGTTTTGCAAATTTTTAATTCCTACCCTATATAGTAGTATAGTCTACGACCTCTTCTTTTGTCTTATTATATTCACTCATTTTATTATGTGGGTATTGGTTTCTTACTGCACTTTTCATTTAACAACTAAATTAATTATCTCAACACGGATTAAAATAAGGTAAAATCATTTCTTGTATACTTTGCTTCATTGTTTGTGTGAAAAAAATGGTAACATGTACGTTCATTAATTCTTTCTTTAAAGTTTCTAAGTATCGTGTCAATTATGGAATTGTTAATTGATTTATATGTCAATATATTCTGAGGATGTGGCAATTATTTCATTTTACAATTTTAACCCAGCTCATAGAGAAAAAAGGCTTGAAAAGAAAATTTTGCATTTTGGCCATAAAAGATGAACTTCTTTGCTCATTGAATTGCTAACGAAATTCAACATACCTTTCCAAGAGAATTTTAAATTGCCTAGAAGAATACCCATACATTGACATATCTAGTTAGAGAATTTAATATTTGTTTAAATTCTCCGTTAAATACTAATTAATGTACCACTAAATATCGAGACTATGGTTTGAAGAAATACTCATTCAAATCTTAACCTTAGTAGCTGTCTGCGAAATACCCCACAATAATTTATTCATTATTTCATTTATTGATGGAATATTTCATGTCTATTAATTTCGTAGTTTTAAATTTCTAGAAGGATTTTGGCACTATTGCAGGCGAAATGTCCATCTATTATTCTAGTTTGAAATAGATACATTGGTTGATTAAATCGAAAAAATGATTTTATTTTTGCATGATAAAAAAGCGTGGCTTAGGAGTATAAAATTTAATGCACGATTAAAAAGGCATTCAGTTAAATCCAATGCATGATGTTGCAGAGAGGAAAAACAAACCTGGGGCCGATTACTGCACGATTTAATATAATGCATAAATAAACAATCCAGTAATAGTTTAAATTAAATTTATACACGAATGCACGATTTATGCATTCGAACGCTCAAGCATTCGAGTTTTTGTAGTGCTTTTAATAATTAAGGACAATATCGGGTTTGTATTTTCTTTCTTTACAAATTCTGGTTTTAGTAAGTACTGTTTATTTTTTTATTTTATTTTTTTTGAAGGAAGTATTTATGATTTTTGTTAGTATAAAATAAATATATATCTCGCAATTACAATACGAAATATGGGCCTTTCTTTTAGCATGAAATATTGGAATTGTCCCTCTTCAATTTGTTAAAGTAAATACCATTAATTAATCAAACCTCAGTTTCCGTGATTTGCTACGGTTTTCCAAAACAGTCTTTTTCAATACCTTACCATATTTTCCTCAGAAAAAATAAAAAATGAACAGCTACAACAACATTATAAAAAAGAAGAAAAGCACAATTGTTCTCTTTTTTTCTATCGTGGTTGGGGTTAGGTCAAGAAATAATTATAAAATCTGAAGAAGGCAACCATGGGGCAAAAGTCATAAATCTTAGTATAGTGAGATTCAGTAAAAACGTCGGCAAATCTGCGGGGGCAGGACTGAAATTGAATTCCCCACCAATAAACATATGAGCCCAAAACAAGCCATGTTCCTTCTTTCCTATCTGTCGGTGCCGAGTCTCATCAGTTTGCCTCGTAATTAACCCTTTTTTTAATCTTCTCACATGCCTCCGACTCTCTCTCTCTCAACAGCTCCCGCATTCCTCTCCCTAGGCCTGGATCAATGGTTCCCTCCTGCTCGCCCGACTCCCAAACCGTGAAAAAACCTCCCAAACCCACCACTTTGATGAAGACCACTCTCAATTCCATCAAGATCCACGTCTCCTCCCACCCCCGCTTCTGGCTCTTCATCGCCTTCTTGTGGGCCCAGGCCCTCATTATCTCCATCGCCCGCACCCCGCCCCCATGCTTCCCCGACCGCTCCTCCACCGCCCCCATCTCCGTCCGCTACGTCCCAATCCACGACGCCGCCGTCTCTTCCAACGCCACCGCCCTCCCAGACCCTCCCCCCGCCCAGTACACCGACGAATGCCCCTCCGGGAGAGTCTACGCCTACGACCTCCCCTCCTCCTTCAACCGCGACCTCGTCGTCCCCAATTGCACCGATCTCGATCCCTGGAATTGGGAATGCGGCATCATTTCTAACCACGGCTACGGCCGCGCCGCCACCGAGCTCCGCCGCACCCTCCCGGAGGATCTCTACAAGTCCTGGTACCACACCAATCAGTTCACTCTCGAGGTCCTCTTCCACCACCGGATCCTCAAGCACAAATGCAGAACCCTAGATCCGGAGCTCGCCACGGCTTTCTACATCCCCTTCTACGCTGGCCTCGCTGTCGGGAAGCACCTTTGGGGTAACGACACGTCAGCAAGGGACCGTCATTCTAAAATGATGCTGCGCTGGGTCAAGAGCCAGAGCTATTGGAACAAAATGAACGGCTCAGATCACTTCATGACAATCGGCAGAATCACCTGGGATTTCCGCCGGTTAACCGACCCGGGCAAATCGTGGGGATCCAGCTTCCTCAACATGCCGTCGATGCAGAGAGTGCTCCGATTCATCGTGGAGAAGTACCCTGGCGACGAAATGGATGTTAGCGTACCTTACCCCACCGGATTCCACCCCAAAACCAGAGACGCTTTGATCGGATGGCAGAATTTCGTGCGCGATTACAAACGCTCCGCGCTCTTCTCATTCATCGGCACCGATCGCAACTGGGGGAGCAACGATCTCCGCCGGCTGATGATGGATTACTGCCGCCGTGAGTCGAGCTCGTGCCGCGCGGTGGACTGTGCCGTCAGCGACTGCCCGACCAATTCGTCAGTGACGTTGAAGCCGCTGCTGGATTCGGAGTTCTGCTTGCAGCCCAAGGGGGATAGCTTCACGAACAAGGCGGTGTTCGAGTGCCTGGTGGCCGGTTCGGTGCCGGTATTTTTCTTGAAGAGCGCGTATGAGCAGTATGAGTGGTTCTTGCCGGGTGAACCGGACAGTTACTCGGTTTATATAGACCAGGAGGAGGTGAGGAATGGGACGGTGTCGGTGAAGGAGGTGCTGCAGAGGTATAGCAAGGAGGAGATTCAGAGGAAGAGAGAGAAAGTGATCGAGACGATTCCAAGGATCATCTACTCCAAACCGAATGCAGGAATCAAGAGTTTTAAGGATGCCTTTGATGTTGCTCTGGATGGGGCTATGGAGAGGATTAAGGAGGAGAAAGAATGGGCTGATTTCTTATGATGATAGAGAGAGAGTGAAGCAAGAATGTGGAGCAGCCCGCCTGCTCAAGCAGCGGATCGACCTTGAAGATTCTAGAGATGATGTTTTTTTTACTTGTTTATGGAGATGAGTTTGGTGATTGATTGAGAATTCAGATATAGGCGAAGTTCTCAAATATACAGAAATGTGTTCAATGTAATGTAATAGTTGGGAGGGGTGGCAGCGGCAAATCCCCCAAAACAACTCAGACTACATTCTCTGCTATTGCATTCAACAAAACCACATACAAAATATGATTCTTGCACAACTTAGCATTTTGACTCTTGTACCAGTATGTGTAGTACATGCTTATTAATAATTGAACATCATAACCCACTTCAAGTATATGACATTACAGTAACAATAAGTTACATACGGATTTTATTTTACCAATTAAAGAAAATGACAGAAAGATAAGATGACAACATGCTGATAAATATACAGAGAAACTGCATAGTCGAAGCTCTAGACTTTCATGCCAGATATACTACTTACAACGAGAGTACATCCATTACAACTTTAAGGAAAAGCCAAACACGCACGAATGTGTGTGTGTGTGTGTGTAAAGAATGTCGTCAGTTGAGCATGATTTGTGTTCAACTGGATTAAAATACATTGAAGCACAAAGCAGATCAAACTCAAATGTAGGCTCAAGTTTCCGCAAGAGTCAAAAGAATAGTTCGTGGTTAATATTTTGTGCTCCACACTTGAGGAAGACGATGCTTCCAGCTCTCAACCAAAATCCCTGCAGATGAAGGAAAGTGCATCTCAGAAAATACAATTCCAAATAGATGCTGAAAGAGAAATGCATTTAAATATCAGAACACATTTGCAGAAAAGCAGAGGAAGGGGAATGCAAGACACAACACCAAACTAACCAAAGACTAGTACGAAATAACGAAAGTAATAAAAGATCACCAATTTGAACCAGTGATATCTTCTAATAAGGTTGCAGGAAACGAAACCCGGAATAACTGTTTATTTCAAAAGAGCATTGCTGGACAACCTCACATAACCCCTTCTCATTCTCCTACTTAGTTGGGTTAAAAAAGTATAGAATTCTTACTTGATCTCATCCGATGTAGCTGCAAACTCATCACCAACCAATCCAGTTTCCTTCTATTAGAAGTCTCGCCTGTGAAAACCAATCACATCTGTTGCTGTAACTACACAACAGATCATTTGTCAAATGATTGTAACAAGGATATGCTGCTGCCACTCTTCATGAATCAGTAACTCTTCAATAGGAGAATTTCAGTATCACAAGGAAAGGAAATCCCACTGGATTGAGTTTCTATATTCTCGCTCGCTTACATCACCAGTAGTCTCCGCATGAACATGCACCTTTGCTGAAATGGTGAAACCGTTTCGGATCTCTTATCACAATATCATGATCTGCAATCTTGGTTATCAACTTAAATGTCGTATGACAGTCTTCGCAAGTTCTAATATTCTTAGTAACCTGGATGGTTGTACCAGGAACCGAACTCATGATTCCGAAAACAACAGCCAACTTCTCACTGTGAACTTGCAATGCAATTTCCTTTTCTTCTTCATCGACATCATGAAGAACCGACCCCACACTAGGCACATACCCAATTTCTTGAAGCTTCATAGTCAATTCTTTCAGGTAAGCATATATCTTTTCATGCTCAGGATGCTGCCTATCTCCAACCAGAAATACATGAACCCTACCTTTAAGTTCAATGATACTATACCCCGGGGATTTAGCAATTCCGCCTTTTCTCATATTTATCCGAATTCTTTTCACATCTTCCCATCTACCAGCATCAGCATAGATATTTGAAAGCAATGTGTAATACCCTGAGTTATTTGGATCCAACTCAAACAATTTCCTCGCAGAGATCTCCCCTATCTCGACATTTTTGTGTATCCTTCCCGAAGCCAAAAGAGAGCACCAAATTACCATATCCGGTCTGACCTTCATCACCTGGACCAAACCGTAAGCCTTTTCTACAAAACCCGCCCGACCAAGGAGATCAACCATGCAGCCGTAGTGTTCCACAGTTGGTTCTATTTTAAACCTATGCTGCATTGTACAAAACCAGTGCCATCCTTCATCCACCAGGCCGGCATGGCAACACGCTGAGAGGACCGCTACAAAACTGATACTGTTAGGTTTTATGCCACCGCGAATCATCTCTGCTAAAATCTTAAGAGCCTCCCTTGCTTGACCATGCATCCCGTAACCAGAAATCATGGCGGACCATGTCTTTATATTCTTCACATTCATCCTATCAAATGCTCTCCTAGCTGCACTCACCCTCCCGCATTTGCAGTACATGTGAATAACAGAAGTTCCTACAAATACGTCGCTCTCCAGGATCATCTTTATGACCTATAACAAAAACAAAAGAGGACTCAACCAATACACTAGTCCACGATTTCAAAGTGAATTCAAGGGAACTACCAAATAAACAAATGACCCATTTTCAAAAGTTAGCAATTCAATATACAAATCTATGACATTTGACTTATGATTTTTGCTAATTCCTTGAGAGGAAAGATCAATCTCTCAGTTGTGACTAGTGAGTCGTTTGGTGGTCGGATGAAGCCTGAAAGCAACCGAGGAAGGATATCTCATATCTTTGACATATAAATCGAATTCGACAAACAATAGTATTTATGGACTTTTTCTTAACAATAGAATGCGTTCTTGGAAAGAGGAACATTTATAGCCACTTTGAAAAGTGGCTCAGCCGATAATTTATGTGACGGTTTTCCAAAATTTAACAACAGCTCCTGTTGCAACTCGATAAGTTGTCTTACCTGAACGTGTATGCCTTTCCCGATTCGAAGAGCTCCGGCATGCGCACAAGCTAACAACACAGACGACAAAGTGACTGCGTCGTACTCTGCAGCTGTCACCATCGACCGGAAAACTTGAATCGCCTCCTGGGCTGCCCCGTGCTGTGCACACACCGCAATCATGGAGTTCCAAGAGATGGAATCCCTTTCATTCATCCCATCAAACACTCTCCTCGAAGACTCGAGCATCCCACATTTGGAATACGCGTCAATCAAAGTATTGCCAACGCCCAAATCCTCATCAAATCCTCTTTTGATCACAACGCCGTGAACCCCGCGCGTCACATTCTTCTCACAGGCACGCGAACAAGCAGACAGAATGGAAACCATTGTGACCCCATCAACGCAACCTCCCTCATCCACCAACTGCTCCTTGAAGAGCAAGAGCGCCGCTCGAGCGCAGTCGTTTTGAACGTACCCATTAATCATCGAAGTCCAGGACACAACGTTTCTCTGAGGAATTTCATCGAACAATTTTCGTGCATCGCGCAAGTGGCGGCACTTGGCGTACATGTCGATGAGCGCAGAAGATACGAAGAGATCGGAGGCATAGCCGAAGACTAGTGCTTGTTGGTGGGCTTGCTTACCCGAATTGAGATCACAGAGTGCGGAGCAGGATTTGATGGCGCAAGGGAAAGTTGAGCGATTAGGCTTGAGGTGGGATTTGCGCATTGAGGAAAAGGCTTTGAGGGCTTCGATTGAGTCGCCGCTCCGAGCTAACTCGGCGATGATGGAGTTCCAAGAGTGGACACTGCTTCTGTCGATGTATCTGTTGAACAGTGTTGTGATGTTCGCGGTGGTGAAGAAACGCCGCTGCTCTGATAAATACCAACTAAATTTTATTCTCCATTTAGTCTTCATTTCCGAACTGGCTGGCCGGCGTCTGTTATATTATATGAAGAAATACTTATTACATTTCAGATATAGGATTCATTTTAAACCTAATCAATTTTAACAGCGATACAAAGCCGACCATGGAAAGGTGGCGCGACTGCAACCCAGCTCGGCGTCTATCGATTGGCAGCAGGGGGGAAAAGGGACCGCTCAGAGAAAGGGTGGCAACTGCAAGAGCGGCAGGTCTGCGGGCCTTCCGGCCTGGTCGGCGGCGGCAGTCTTTCAGCCGAGAGAGAAATATCGATGGAGATGAGACTCTTTTTTTTTAAGAAATCAAATTTGGGCTCTAAATTACATTGGTGCTGGACCTCTATTTTTTTATAATGGGTTACCTTTTTATATATGTATAGATTTTGGTTTTTTTAGCTGATTAAAAAACGAAAAACCAAGGATGGGCTTGTTTAAATTTGATAAAAAGCATTATTAACTACAGTAGTTTTTGGTATCGGCTCATTTGGATCTTAATTAAAATTATAAGTTGATATCTTGTACTGTATTAGGAGTGACCTAAATATTGCAAATTTATTGAAAGAAATATAGAACTGGACCTAACATTAGATTTTAATAGAATTGAAGTGGATAAAGTATTGGGGATACCACTTGAGATTCAGTATCCTATATGTGGCCATATTTGAAGCCTCACTTTGTGTCCCACTTTTTTTAAATAATAATAATAATAATAATAATAATAATAATTATTATTATTATTATTATTATTCTTATTATTATTATTATTATTATATTTTTTTCATCAATTTCAATTTTATATTATTTTAATTTAATTATATAATTATTAACAAGAGTTTATTCCATTTAATTAGGATATATAATTATTTCACTTTTAGTGATTTATCATTCATTTTTAGGTTGATCAATCCAAAGGTATGGCATATAATTTTTTTTAAATTTATTTTTTAAATAAAAATTTAATATTATTGTAGTATTATAATAAAAAATTTATATAAAAAATATTTTTAAAATGCGAGATATAATGATGGGACACGGTGACACATGGAAAATGGTGGTACACTGAATCTCATTTGCCGCTAGACCCAACCAGATCCAGCCCAACCAGCATAATATAGCTTCGTATCCAATTTGACAATATAATATTTAGACATCTTAATGTAGGTCTAGACCGGGTCAGCCCGGGTTTGTGCCAGTTTGAGATGAGTTCATGTTTGATTCGGTCGGGTCGTGGGAGTTCAGGATGAATTTGGGTTGGAGTGTTTAGATAATAGCTATTGTGAATAAATATCATTTGTTCATAAAAATAACATTTTTTTTACAATAAATCATTGTTCTTAAAATTAAAAGTATAAGTTCTTGTGAATAAACTTAACAATTATTGTGAATAAAAGTGATTGTCTTATTATTAAAAGTACTTATTTTAAATAAAGTAATAGTGTTTTTGAATAAAAATGAATGAATGCACTAAAAGTTAATTAAATTTAAGATTTTAAATAAAATATTAATTAAATTCAATAATTAATTAATTAACAGAAGTGTACGATCGTTTGTGCGCACAGGAGTAGACCGTCTTTTGTTGAATTTTGTCAACCATTTTGACGTGGTTTACAATATCCGGACTCATGCTGCCACAATATATGACTTTATGAATGCTAACTAAAAGTATTTGTGTTAGTTTGTCAATTGATGCATGAACTTTCACAATTTTTAAAATTTTAACATGATCCTTTTAAGTTAGCAATAAAGCATCACACTATTCTATTGTTTCTATTTCATTTTTTTATTTGTGTTAGTTTGTCAATTGATGCATGAATTTTCACATTTTTTTAAAATTTTAACATGATCCTTTTAAGTTAGCAATAAAGTATCACACTATTCTATTGTTTCTATTTCATTTTTTATTGGGTTATCCATTTTTCTTAATTTTATATTCTTTTAACAAAAATATTACATAAAAAATGTAAACTCGTATATACTACATCATCTCATATTCATTAATTTTGTTTTCTTAATTTATATTTCCAAAAGAATCGGAACAAAGAATACTCTATTACAAAATCAATAACTCCAATTTTAAAATTAGTACAAATTGACGTGTCGATTGACAGAATAAAACATGCCGACCACTACAACCGAATTTAACAATATCGGCGCGAGGCATGTCAACACAAAATCTCCGGTGACTATCTTTTTTCTGTGGGGATTGTAATTTCTCTACAAAAATTCAAATTACACCATATTAATTATATCCACGTTTGATTAAAAAAAGTAAGCGATAGTTCATATTATTACAACATGCAGGTTTGGCACGCATTAACTACTTAATGCCCGAGGCCAAAGGTCTCGGGTTCGAGTCCTCTGTGATGCGGCCTTTAAATTTCTTTAATTTAATTATAAAAAAAAGTAAGCGATAGTTCATGCATTAACCGACAATTAATTGATCTAATATCATCGCTCATATTATTACAACATGCAGGTTTGGTACGCATTAACTACTTAAAATATCTTGCAAAAGTGCCTCTCGATCTTTATTTATATACTACTCCGTGTTAAATTATAATCGTGAACTAGTTAGGATATTTATTTGTGTGTTTTTCTTTTCTTTCGAATGCATACTGGTGTCATAACTCTCCGGGGAGGGTGCGTTAGAATAAAGACAATATTTAGGATAATTTACGCCTAAATTTATATTCTATATATTATAGGGGAATGTTTGATAATAACCACTTTTATATATTCGTGTAAATCGTGAGAATCATTTTTAGCTTTTAAATGGAAGAAATTTATAGTGGATGCATGCAGATTTGGGGTTGAATCCTAGAATAAGCATTTTTATTTTTTATTTTCCTTAGTGCAATTTATTTTCAGTGATTGCTTATCCAAGTGTTCTCATAATAATAAGGTTTATATATAAGTATATATATTCTTTCTATATGGTACAAAATAAAAATAAAAGACATGAAAGTGAAATAGGGACGAAACAGAAGTGATACTACAAAAATGGATTCTTAAAAAGAAAGACGAAATCTCAAGTATTCTTAATTAAGAAGGCTGACATATGGAATACACTAACGTCTAAAATGTTAAAGAGAGTAAGAGATGAAGTCGATCTGAAATACATTAATTATCCAATTTGCTTTGGTCATTGCTTACATCAAGAACGTAGATAGCATAGTGACATGCATACTAGTTGAATAGAGCTTTTGCTAATGTTTCAAAGACAATGACACATTGATTAAGACAAAAAGTGATCACACACTTATCCTCCGAGTTGATCACTTACAGCCACGTGATTGTGATTCGACCATATATACAAGTAGTAGGGTAATACCATCCACTTCCCAAATCAAGCATGGAAACAAGATGGCTATTTGCCCTCGCAACTCTCTTCTTTCTCATCGTAGCTTTCAACTATCTAACCAAACAAAAACCAACCAAAAAACTCCCACCTAGCCCTCTCCCTGCGCTTCCTCTACTAGGACACCTCCACCTCCTCAAATTCCCACTCCATCGCACCTACCACAACCTCTCCTTAAAACTAGGCCCCATTTTCTCGCTCCGCTTCGGCAACCGCCTCATGGTGGTGGTGTCGTCCCCCGCTGCTGTCGAGGAGTGCTTCACCAAGAACGACATCGTTCTAGCCAACCGACCGCGCTTCATCTCCGGCAAATACATCGGCTACAACTTCAGCTCCGTGGTGTTGGCCCCTTACGGCGACTACTGGCGCAATCTCCGGCGCCTAACGACGGTGGAGATATTCTCGACCTCCCGCCTGAACGCGTTCCAGTCGATCAGAGACGACGAGGTGAGGCTCATGCTCGGGAGTCTCGGCAGGAAAACGTCCCGAGACTTCGCCGTGGTGGAGATCAGGCCGTTCCTATCTGCGCTGACCTTCAACAACATCATGAGGATGGTGGCCGGGAAGCGGTATTTCGGCGTGGACGAGGGCGAGGACGACGCCGAGGCCATAAAATTCCGGGAGCTTCTCAAGGAGGTCTTCAAGTACGGCGGGGTGTCCAACCCGGGGGACTTCTTGCCTCTGTTGAGATGGATCGATTACATGGATTTCGAGAAGAATCTGAGAGGGATAACCTCCAAATTGGATGTGTTTATGCAGGGCTTGATTGAGGAGCACAGACGCAACAATGGCGGGAACACCATGATTGATCACATGCTCTCTCTGCAGGAGTCGGAGCCTGAAAACTACACTGATACAATCATCAAGTCAATCATACTGGTGATGCTGCTTGCCGGGACGGACACGTCATCGGTGACGGTGGAGTGGGCGATGTCAGTTCTGCTAAACCACCCGGAGAAGATGGAGAAGGCGAGAGAAGAGATAGACAGGGTGGTGGGGAAGGAGCGTCGGCTTCAGGAGAAGGACTTGCAGAAGCTTCCGTACCTTGAGAATGTGATAAACGAGACGTTCCGGCTGTTCCCAGCAGCGCCATTGCTGGTCCCACACGAGGCTTCGGCGGACTGCAAGATAGCGGGGTACGACATACCACGTGGCACGATCTTACAGGTGAACGCCTGGGCCATTCACAGGGACCCACGTGTCTGGGAAGATCCGGAGAGTTTCAAGCCGGAGAGGTTCGAAGGTGGGGAAGTGATAAAGGCGTCGACGCTGCTGCCTTTCGGGATGGGAAGGAGGTCGTGCCCGGGTAATGTGTTGGCACAGAGGGTGGTGGGTTTGGCGTTAGGGTCTTTCATACAGTGCTTCCACTGGGAGCGTGTTGATCAGAGGATGGTGGATCTCAGAGAAGGAAAAGCAGGGGTGTCCATATCTAAAGAGATTCCCTTACAAGCAAAGTGCACACCGCGCCCGCTGCTTCATCCACACCTTTCAGAATCTTATCTCTTCAATTCTGGTTGTGCATAAATAAAATCTATGTATCAAGCCTTCCAAATCGGATGGGATAGCCACTAACAATTTTAATATTTAATATTTATACAAAATATTTGAATTTTTTAAAAATATATACCATATTTTTTAAATAACCAACCACTTTTTAATCAAAATATTCCAAAACTATACTATATAATTTTTAAAAATTCTATTTTTTGCATAAATGTTAATTATATTGTATTATGAGATACAATAAATATTATTAAAAAGTATTAAAATTCTTAGTGGCACACAGAAATTGTGGCACAGAGGATCCCATCCGCAACCAAATTAAGGTTTGGCTTGCCGCGCGGATACATACTCGTTTGCTTTTCTTGTTCTCTCTCTCTCCGTTACATTTAAATATCTATATTTTCAAATATTCTTGATTTTAATTATAGTGGAATTTAGATCTCACAAAAAAGTGTTAAGTGTAAAAATAATGTTATTATAGGGTGCACCCAACAAAAAGATATTAGTAAGTGTAAAAATAGTGTAAATAAATATTAAAATAATAAGTGATAAAGTAAAAGTAAGATGAGGCTATTTTCAAAAAAGAAAAGGTGGATATTTATATGGAACGGAACAAAACGGACAAAGTAGGATATTTAAGTAGGACGGAATAAGTATGTACTATAGTCAAAATAGGTATATCATTGGGGATAGTGTATTTGTTTGGTTGAGATAAAAAAACATTCATAACTAACAAAAGATGGAATTGATCCAGAGCAAAAATTGTTACAGGAAATCGGTCATCGATCCCAAAAGCAAAGGTTGGATTACGGGCAAGGCGATAATTTTGTTAGCAAGGGAACTACAAGACTGGCTAGTCCAACAGAAGGAGATATAGTCGAAAGATTGAGCAGATGTCTGCATACGATGACCACTAAAATATGATAATAACACCACGAGAGGATTGATGTGATAAACTTTCATAATAGAGAACATGAAATAAAAGAGTGAGGACCACTGGAATATAATAAAAAGTTATATACTTTCTTACTTATTTTCTTATGATAAATGTACAAAATATCAAATTATAGAATTGAAGTTGAAGTTGAACATAGCAAGCTCAGTTGAAGTTGAACACTAAACCCAACTTGTTATAACTTACTCTATGCAAGCCCACATTAGGCCCAGTACATGCCCAAGCCCAAACTATTCGACAATTCTACAGCTCCGCTCATGTTCTTAACTAACCACAACCATTAATGCGTTGGAATTAGCTCAATACTCCCATTTGATTTTTTTAATATTTTTTTCTTGAATTTCAATTTTTTAAGTTTTAGCTTAGTTCTATTATTATTAATTAGGACTCATTGTATTCAGTTAGGATATATAATAATATTTTATTATTTAATTTTATTTTCTGTAATTCATAATTCATTTTTAGGGTTGAGATATCCAAAATTAGGGTATTTTTTTAAAACTAAATTAAATTAGGAATGAATTATTTCATTAATAGGATTCACCTAGTCGAAAGAACTAAGACTTCGAATTTAAGTAGGAATATTATTGAATCATCAGAACTACTTCGATATCTCTTTTTTCAATCAATTTACAACCACAACAACATGAAAGGACTTGGCTAACCAGTGTTTACTGTGGGCACGATAACTGGCACCAGAGGAACCACACCAATCCATCCCGAATTTGATGGTTAAACTCTACTTTATATTTTTTTTTAAATAAAAATTAAATATCATTCATAATATTATAATAAAAGATAATATAAAAATATTTTTAAATAACAAATTGATAAAAAAAGAAGTTGTGGGCATTGGAAATATGGAACTCATCTAATCATTAACATACTCTTCATTATCAATTTTTACCACATAAGAATAAGTTTTGTCTTCCTTAAAAAACGAATAAAAATAATAAGTCAAAGTCAGCTCTCATCACGTCAAACTTGCACAAACATGATATCTATGGAGTATATAGTATATACATTTGTCAATCATCAGCATTAACATTTCAGGTCCCATCACAAAAAAAAGCCAAGAAAGAAAATTCGTGTGGAAGTCTTTCTTATCAAATCTTTAAGCCTTCATAAAAAAAATCTTTAATAACTCAAAATAGTTTATTTATCCATTAAATGGAATAATGGATATAAATTATTGTTGAAAATTTGGTGAGAAGAGGAACAGAGCATGCGTGAACGCAGTTTTCAATTTTCCGATTTTTCCTAATTTTTTTGGCTGGTTAGGCAGTTGACTAGGTTACTCTGTTTTTACAGCCGATATAAGGTATAATTCCCCTTTTATTCTACCTTTTTGTTGGTATTTGGGAAATAATAAAAGGGTATATAAAGAAACATATTAATTGAATGATAAAAATAATTAAAAAACTTATGTCCCTTGAACCAATTGAATCAATAATAAAAGGGTATATAAAGAAACATATTAATTGAATGAAAAACAATTAAAAAACTTATGTCCCTTGAACCAATTATATCAATAATAAAAGGGTATATAAAGAAACAAATTAATTGAAAGATAAAAGCAATTAAAAAACTTGTGTCCCTTGAACCAATTGAATGAATTGACCTTATATAATTTCACATGTTCCATTCAATGAAAGTTTCTCCTTCAATAAATAACATAATTGGTGCTCAAGTTTTCTAAAACATAAAAAAAAGAAGGCGGCCGAAGACCAAACGTTCGAAACCAGTGATGATTCCGCAATTGCCTCTCCAAAGACAAGATCAATGTCTTATTTTCCAAGAACATAATCACAACATTTTACCATTTCTAAATCCCATATAAACCGATAAAATTTACAGTTAATTCTCAATCAATTAAGCATGGAGGGTATTAGCACTCTATACGCCCTCTTCTCACTCTTCCTTGTGTATTTAGCATACAAATTCTTAGCAAAACCAAGAGGAAACCTACCACCTTCCCCATTTCTATCACTTCCTCTGTTAGGACATCTCCACCTCCTCAAATTCCCTCTCCATCGCACCTACCACGACCTCTCCCAAAAACTCGGCCCTGTCTTTTCGCTTCGCCTGGGCACCCGTCTCGTGGTCGTGGTGTCCTCCCCGGCCGTGGTGGAGGAGTGCTTCACCAAGAACGACGTCGTTTTAGCCAACCGGCCGCGTTTCATCGTAGGCCAATATATTGGCTACAACAACACCACCTTAGTCAACGTCCCTTATGGCGACTATTGGCGTAATCTTCGTCGGCTGGCGACCGTCGAGATATTCTCGTCGGCGCGTCTCAACATGTTTCAGTCCATCAGAGATGACGAGATCAGGCTCATGCTGAAGAAGCTATGCAGAAACACGTCCACTGATTTTGCTAGGGTTGAGATCAGGCCGTTGCTATTCGAGCTCACCTTCAATAATATAATGAGAATGGTGGCCGGGAAGCGCTATTTTGGCGGCGATGAGGTCAGTGAGGAGGCCAAGGAGTTCCGGCAGATCATTGGAGAGATTTTCTCCTACGCCGGCGTGGCGAACCCAGCGGATTTCTTCCCGGCGTCTAGATGGATTGATTACAAGGGTCTTGAGAAAAATTTGGGGAGGATTTCTGGGAGAATGGACGTTTTTCTGCAAGGTTTGATTGATGAGCAGCGGCGCAACCACGGAGGAAACACCTTGATACATCATTTGCTATCTCTGCAGGAGGCGGAGCCTCAGCACTACACTGATACAATGATCAAATCACTCGTAGTGGTATGTGTTATCATAAATTTGAATTACCATCGATCGATCATATATAAAGATATTTGTTAGTTGTAAGGCTATATTAATAGTGGTATGGGTGTGCAGGTGATGATACTTGGGGGAACCGACACATCATCGGTGAGTATAGAATGGGCGATGTCTGCTCTGCTAAACCACCCGGAGAAGATGGAGAAGGCGAGAGAAGAGATAGACGAAGTGATCGGTTGCGGTCGCGTGATGAACGAGTCCGACTTGGTGAATCTTCCGTACCTACAAAGTATAATATCGGAGACGTGGCGGTTGTTCCCGGCAGCGCCACACGAGGCATCGTCCGAGTGCAGGATCGGGGGATATGACGTGCCCAAGGGGACGATCCTGCTGGTGAACGCGTGGGGCATCCACAGGGACCCCAGTGTTTGGGACAACCCGACGAGGTTTGAGCCAGAGAGATTCGAAGGTGGGGGTGAAGTGGGGGCGCCGAGGCTGATGCCGTTTGGGATGGGGAGGAGGTCGTGCCCTGGCGTTGGCTTGGCCCAACGGGTAGTGGGTATGGGTTTGGGGTCGCTCATACACTGCTTTGAGTGGCGGCGGATGGATGAGAGGTTGGTGGATTTGAGGGAAGGGAAAGGGCTGTCAATGCCTAAAGTGGTGCCGCTTCAAGCTAACTGCAAGGCGCGCAATGTCGATGTGGTTCGGGAGCTTCTTCTTTGAGTTCGTCATGTACAATCAACTATACTTTTCTACAATACCACAAAACTGTGTAAGATTGTAACTTGTAAGACTTAGACGAGTGAAGATGTGGATCAGAAATCATGTATTCAACTATTGGACTAGCTGTATATATTTGACTGTTCATTGCAATATTCAGTATTTTGTTATGCATAATTCTTTCTCAATAAACATATCTTGTTTTATGGAGTATAATTTATTCCTAATGAATATATAGTATATATTTTATATCTCAACTAATACTCCCATGTCCCCAAGAAGGAAGAGAGTGCAATATAATAAAAATTGAATAAACAAGATTTGAGTTCTTTCGGTGGAGTTGGTTAGAACTTAAAACTTTGGGACATGAAATGAGATACCATAAGTGGGATAGAGGATCTCAAGTGATATTTTACAAGTCTTGACAGGTTTGATTCCACTCCCATGCATTTCACTTTTAAGTTTATTTTGAAGACTTCATATAAAAGTGATGCCAAAATTAAAAAAAAAATAGTAAAAGTTCATGATTTGATGTGAAAATTTATTAAATTCATACTAACCAAAATGATCTTATGTTGGTATGAAAATAGTGTTAATTTGCTACCTCTCATTATTATTATTATTATTATTATTATTATTATTATTATTATTATTATTATTATTATTATTATTATTA
>JAYJMF010000027.1:1673190-1706198 GCA_036873715.1 Salvia sclarea
TCTATGGTTCCACATGAGAAACCAATACGAATATAACCTACATGTCCAATTGAACTATGAGCTAGAAGTCTTTTGACAATCGAGGTTCCTCTCATGTGATACTTGATCCAATGGGGCGCCTCTACTTGAACAATCCAAAGGACTAGTAGATGGTGTCCATCATTAGACCATTCATTCATTCAGGAAAGACCTCCTTAAGAAGACGGGGGCAGATAATTTCCCTATGCCCAAACCATCAGTACTCGATACACAACGGAAGTTTTCTTGAGCAGATATGGGACAGCCCAGTCTTTTCTTTAAGAAAATAAATAAAAAAAGCAAGAAGATCCTTTCGACAAAAGAAAGTCCAACCACTAAAAAAATGGAAAATTATAATATTTGAAAGTAATGATATGATATCGCAGCAAATGAAATTGACGAATTAAATATACCTATTCTCAATTTCTATTCTCCCACCACAATCCACAAACCAACCAACCTCTCTCTTGTCTCGAAGCACCATCTCTCACTCGAATATCATATTCATTTATGTTTATGCATACAAATTACAAACACACACATACTGATACTCACAAGATTAATTGAGGCGACGGAGGATTGAATAACTTTGCCGCTCTGCTCATTGTTGATAACGAAAAGTAGCAGCCTCGTAAACGTTTTGATGCGCATATACTCGCTTCGCTTCTCCTATATATAGTTGCACTTGCACGCACCACCAACCTTCTCTCAATACCATTTGCCTTTTACTTTTCCTGCAATGGCGGCGCCGATCAATGGCCCTACCAACGCGGACACCATCGATGGCCCCACCAATCCCATGGTCACGCCTCTACTCACTGATCTCTATCAGTTCACCATGGCCTATGCCTACTGGAAGGCCGGCAAACACAACGACCGCGCTGTGTAATTTCCATTTCCCTCTCCTCTTTATTTTCTAATACCAGATCACTCGATTTCATTATACTTTGTTGTCCTATGTAAACTGTCTGAGATCTTTGGTGGTTTTACTATCTCTGTGTTTTTTATTTCTTCTATCAATTGCTACTAAATTGGATCCTACTCGTGCGTGTGTGCTTCAATTCAAGTTTCTTCCAAGAGGCTGAGTTCTATAGTTTTTTTAACCAAGTAAGTCTGAGGCTCGCAGCATGATACGAGTTAGAAACTTCAATTTAAAAGTAAAGTATCTAATTTATGGAAAATTGTGGGGACTTTTCATCTTTAGAAGTTCAACGATCACATGTCGATTCTTTTAGCTGATTTTGGACATGCACTAATCATGGATTTACCCCTATAGCCCATAGTTGTTTAGGTTTGTAGACATAAACTCAGATGTACTTGTTAGGTATGAGCAAGCTCTTATTGTAAAGTATTTCTTTTTTGGGTCATATCTACTGATAAATACTACTACAAGTTATACTGAAAGGTCCTAATTTGCAGATAGGATTTATGCCACCAGATAGACCCTCAGAAATATTGCTGATTATTTTGCCCATGAAGTTGATTAAGGCAACGTTTGTGCATGTTTGAACCCTTTATTAACATGATATTATGTTCTATTTAGGTTTGACTTGTACTTTCGGAGGAACCCCTTTGGTGGGGAGTACACAGTTTTCGCTGGCCTAGAAGAGTGTATAAAGTTAATTGCCAACTTTAGATTCACAGAGGATGAGATTTCTTTCATACAGGCCTCTTTACCTTCATCCTGCGAGGTTTGATCTATTTGTTTTCCTGACATGTCAATCTGTATATAGTCATCCTTAAATTCAAATAAACTTAAAAGATTTACTGAATTGATTTTTGTGTGTAAAGTCACATCTTTTATGTCAATCGGCTTATTAAGTTTTGGCAGTTTTCCACATTAAAATTTGTCTTTTAGTTTCCCTTGCGGATGACAATAATTATTTATATGACGGCTTAGTTAGCTGAGTAGTTTCAGAGACAATAGAAAAGCTGTATATAGACTTGATTGAACTATGATTTGAAGATCCCTCCCAAGGCTTGGAGATATAGCTGTAAAGTGTTCAGCCACTAAAGATGTCAACATGATATATGCTTGTGATTTATTGAGCCAAAATGATAGATTGTTACTTAGTCTACTCCAAATAAGTTTCTCATTGGTTGAACTTTGATCAGAGTTTAGTGGTAAAGCCTTTAAACTAAATTGTAATGCAGAACTAAGTAATCCTCATTTATGTAGACTTTTTCCCTTTTGTTTTGGTTTCTTTAGGTAATTCCTTCTGCAACCAACTTTTAATGTTTTTTTTTGTTGACTGATTGGTTAACACTTAACAGAAATGGATCAGATATGTAACTTGTAGTGTTTCCTTAAAAATTGATTATCTTCTGTTTAGTTCCCACTTAATATAACACATGTCATTCTATAGTCTAGAAAGTTGGACTTATTGATGTTTCACTTTAGATTGGCTTTTATGACTACCTTCGGGGAACAGATTGTTCTGATGTGGAGATACATGCCATCTCTGAAGGATGTGTTGTGTTTCCAAAGATACCGTTGATGAGGATTGAAGGGCCAGTAGCTGTAAGTGTCTATTTGGTGTACTCATACATGTCATCATTCATGCTGTTCATTCTTTAAATGAGTTTATAATTCATCGCCCTTATTGCATTGTATTACTCATTATTGTTACCATTGTCTTTGAAGGTGGTTCAATTGCTTGAAACGCCACTTGTCAATCTTATTAATTTTGCATCATTGGTTGCTACTAATGCGGCAAGGCATCGTTTTGTTGCTGGAAAGTCCAAACTTCTTCTCGAATTTGGGCTGCGGCGGGCCCAGGTCATACAAATATAAATTGCTTATCTCATTCATTTTGAAGGACTGATCTTTGCTACAGAGCATCAATTTGTTGATTTCTCTTACTTATGCAGGGACCTGATGGGGGCATTGGGGCATCAAAGTATTGCTACATGGGTGGATTTGATGCGACCAGGTGATTTACTATTTCCTAAAGTATTGCATCAAAGCATCAAAGAAACTTTAAAAATGTAGCCTTCCCTATTTCCTAAAGTTTCTCAAACACCTTAATGGAGGTACCACCAATGGAGAAAGGGATATGAATTTATTGAAGAACAAAATGGGCTGAATCTCTTGTGATATGATAAGCAATTGAATTTCAGATGCTATAGTACTTTATGCCTTTATGGTATTTACCATTTTTGTTCTAGTTTACATATAACTTCCTATTAATCCAAACATTGTTATTAAGGTTTATCTATCTTGTCTTTTGGATGCTCACAGCAACGTTGCTGCTGGAAAATTATTTGGAATACCACTCCGTGGAACACACTCCCATGCCTTTGTCAGCTCATTTATGGTAGGTAGAATAAGCACTGCATATGTTAACGATTATCTTTAGCGATTCGTTATTAAATTTCTTCTCAAAAGTCTGGCTTGAATTTACCAATTACTACTTTATTATTGTTTGCATTATGTAAGCATATTCTCATTACAGATAAGTCTATCTGAGATTTTCTAACTGGTTTACATTATATGCATCTTTCTTTTATGCCTTCTGGAACTTCCATTTTCAAAATAGTGATATTTATTGAAAGATTCTTTAAATTCCATTTTTGCACACAAGTTTTTGGATGGAAAGAAAACGCATTCAACGAAAATTAGGAGAGAGGCTAAAGGGATATTTGGGTAGGTCTATGTACTGGAAGTGTCTTTTTAAAGACCTTATACTTTCATTTATGTTACAATTAGGTCCTTATACATTAATTGGGTCCCTGTACTTGATGCTTACATTAAAACTAGCTCCTTATTCTATGGCAAAAGAATTACCTAATTTTAACATAAATGAAAATACAATTACTTAGTTTAACTTAGGAAATTTCAGGGTTCTTCTTGATCCTAAAAAACCTATTCCTTTCTAGCCACAATGACCAACGGGATATAATGAAACAATTCGTGTGGTGGCAAGAAGAATACAATATAATGAGACGTATAATGTGGAAAATGAATCTGTTACTCACCCAGGCATTCTTCCTGTAATCTCACTTACCACCTCTAACAAGGACTAGTACTGATTGATGGAATCATTATAAACTCTGGACATACATTTCCAAGGACTTTGATAGAACACTTCTACTAGCATTGCTCACATGCCATTTGTAGTCCTGCTAGCCATATTTGCTTCTGATATATCTGCACCACAAAGAATTGTTTTCAGCTTGAAACTGCAATATCATTTACTGATAGAGATTTAATTTTTTTAGAAAAAAATACTCCCAAATTCTTTAGGTTATCTGATTGTCAAGTGATACATGCAGAGTTCTGATGAGATTACTGAGAAGTCACTCAAGAATTCTGATGGTTCAAATGTCTGTGAGGACTTTGTCAGTTTGGTGCAAGAATGGTTAATCAAATTAAAGGTATGATGAAGCTATGCTTAGTTTTACCATGTCCTTGCCTTTATTCATTAATTATTGGCTTATAGATTGTCTTCCTTCACCACCCATAAACTGTCTGCAAAAACTCATATTCACTACCATTTTACCATCAAGTATGTTGCATTGTACTTAAAATGTATTTTCGACTTGGATGCATTTTGAAGTGGTTACCATCTTATATAATTTTCCATAAATATAAATACTTTATCTTAGAACTTGTATAGCCTTTGTAAGCATGAAGGAAGAAAGTGCATGTATTGCTTTATCTTTTGGTGAGGTGTATTGATGTTTTTATGACATCCTGGCAAGCAAGGAGCTCACTTTGTATAGCCCAACATTAAGTGCTAGGCCAACAGTGATAGGAAATATGTTTTTTTAACACTAATGCATGTAGAGGAATTTGTGCGTCATCCACCTTATGCTTTCAAACTTTGGATTTATCTTCTGATTTGTCATGTCCTTTAGGTCAATCAGGTAGAGGTGGAGAAAGAAGGTTAATGTGTCTTTATCCTCAAAGTTGTACTCATATTTGCATGCAATGTAAACATGTTGAGAATTGTTATGTGCATTTTTTTGGTTTATTGATTCAAACTCTCCAACTTTTCAGCGCTCGCAGTTGTTAGGTGGGATTTTTGGTGAGACAAATCAAAGTGAATTAGTTGCTTTTATCTCATATGCCCTTGCATTCCCAAAGAACTTTTTGGCACTTGTGGACACTTATGATGTAAGTGAAGTGTATTACTTTTTTCATCGGATTTTGTCAATGCTTACAGTATTCTGTCCAGTAGGACGGGTTTATATGCTCGTCTCTTTGAATTTCTCATAGCTTATAATGTATGTGTTGAGTAATACACTTCATCTTTGGAGCTACATATTAACTCTAGAGGTTGTTCAGGGAGTATTGAATGATAGCTTTTCACTAGCTATTATGATGTTGGAAGAGATGCCTCTCAACTTATGTCATCCTCATATGAATAATTGTGTTAGTATAGTGTATAGCATGGTAAGATTCTATGGTTGTTGCCCTGATTATTGCTACCTTTTGTGAATTATTATAATTGGTCAATCTCTTTGATCGGTGTATCGAAACTTTTGGAATCTGATCAGCTTCTTCTGCAATTCTTCCAAGTAACTTATTGTGGTGATTTTTTAGGATAATCTTTACATGTTGATTCATTGAATTTTCATCTCTGTGATTTATTTTTATGATTGAATTTCTGCCGATCCATTGCTCCCAATAAAGTCTTCTCCTTGGTCTTGTCCAGGTGGACACGGCATATAAATCATGCATGTGAATAACTTAGGTTCTTATGGACATCATCTGATATATCTAAAGAATCAATTGATCATGTTTCATACTGGCGATGTTCCATGTATAATGTGTGTATCACTAATTTGGTTTACCTTTTTTCTCCACTATATTTAATGTTACCTTTTTTAACTTATCTGAACAGGTAATGCGAAGTGGTATTCCTAATTTCTGTGCAGTTGCTCTAGCTCTATATGAATTAGGGTGAGTTTAAGAGGCATATACCTGACTTAGTACTTCTATATTATGAATCATGTATCTGCTAGGTGTAAATTGGTTATTTCTATCCTAAAATAACAATTCCCCTGTTGTAGGTTTACAATAGGGAGGCTTTTATTATTTAAACATTGAGTATTATTTCTATTTGTAATTTATTTGTCGGAAATATTAGTGAGTACTTGAGTTAGTATTGAAGGCTAGTAGTCCAAGAGATATGTTACTTTTTGCTTTTTATTGCATGTTTATAAATTCACCCTATATGCAATAAATATTTACATTTTTCTGTCCATAATTCAACTAATACATGCTCTTTTTGCAGTTATAAGGCAGTAGGAGTTAGATTGGACTCTGGTGATCTTGCCTACCAGTCATGTGAAACGAGGAAGTTTTTTCAAACTGTAGAGAAGGAATTCAAGGTCCCGGATTTCGGAAAGACGAGCATTACAGCAAGTAATGATCTCAATGAAGAAACTTTGGATGCCTTAAACAAACAGGTAAGTGTCTCTGTTTCTGCATGAAAGGGATGATATGCATCTTTTAGATACGGGCAGAGATGAATGGTCATCCTATCCCTATCATTTACTACCAAAGTACCAATAGAAGTATATGTTTTCTTTGATATTTTTTCCCCTGCTAGCTGATTTTTCACTTATTCTTCCACCCAGAATTATCCATTGCTTGTCTAAGATTTCAGCATTACTTTTATAACATCGCCGCAGAAGTACATTACTTAAAAGAGTCTAAAATAATTAATATGCCCTTCTGAGTTTATGTGTGCTTCCAAATGAAGCAAACAATGTGGGGTCGTGTTAATGTTTGAACAGTATCCAAGAAACTTGCATTTTTCCTAAATCAACTATAGAAGCATCAAATGGCCTATAAAGT
This sequence comes from Salvia sclarea, assembly GCA_036873715.1. Classification (NCBI taxonomy): domain Eukaryota; kingdom Viridiplantae; phylum Streptophyta; class Magnoliopsida; order Lamiales; family Lamiaceae; genus Salvia; species Salvia sclarea. Next base: position 1,680,017 of record JAYJMF010000027.1, read on the forward strand.
TTGATCTCTAGGTATAATGACAAGATGGTAATTATTTCATAGGTTTCTAGTCTATGACGAATTCTGATAATCTATTCCTTCTCCTTTCCCAAGATGATAATGACATCAATGTTGCGTGAAGTTAAATTAAATTTATTTGTGCTGAAGTTGTAGGTTGCATTTCTAGCCATACCAAATTTCTTTGATTGTGATTCTATATTATGGGTTGCTGTCATGTTTATTAGTTGTGATTCATAGGAGTGCTATGTTGTTGAGGAGTTATATCTTTTGCATCGTTAACTTAATATGGTCAGGGTCATGAAGTTGATGCCTTTGGAATCGGAACTCATTTGGTGACATGTTATGCTCAACCTGCCCTAGGTGTTGTCTTCAAGTTGGTTGAAATAAACAACCAGCCTCGTATCAAGCTCTCTGAAGATGTTTCAAAGGTTTGTTTAATCCTCATGATGCCTGCCCGCACCTTCACTACTTTTTGAGACTCACTGGGCTTTCATCTCAGGTCTCTATTCCATGCAAAAAGAGGTGCTACAGGTTATATGGGAAAGAAGATTATCCTCTTGTGGACATTATGACTGGGGAAAATGAACCACCACCGAAGGTTCTTTATTTCATTCTTTCTTGATTATAAATTCTCCCTAGAGTTCTTGATTGTATCCTAGCTGTTAATTTCTAATGAAAAATTGTTGGTATATTCAGCCTTAACAGTTTTGGGCTGTCAAGTTCCACCAGTGTATCGTTCTAGTGCTCCGCAGGATCACTACTTGATGATTGGCAACAGGTGCTTTTTCTGTCAGTGTTGCTCCTGATCCTGTGAAATTTTTGCTTTAACAGGTAGGTGTGCGGATATTGTGTCGCCATCCATTTAATGAATCCAAGAGAGCATACGTAGTTCCACAGCGTGTAGAGGAGCTTTTGAAGTGCTTTTGGCCTGGTAAATCAGGTACAATTTTTTTAACCTAATGGCGAGCATGCTTGTTGCTGGATGGTTGGATCAAATCCTTATCAACTGCATAGTATTTACTCCTATTGATATAGTGATTTATCCAGTTGCATTGATGGTTACATTTCACAATCATGATTCTTGGACTTCGACACTTCCAACAACAAAATTTATTGGAATGAAATCGATTTATTTTATAGAAACCTTGCTGCTTTCATGCCATCTACGTATTTATTAAATCTTAAGACTATAATAGTGCATTACAAGAAAATTTCATCATACTGGTATTGGGTCATATGCAGGGAAAGAAAGAGAAGAATTACCGCCTATTAAAGTGATTAGAGAACAGTGCATTAACCAACTAGGCCAAATGCGACCCGACCACATGAGGAGGTTGAACCCGACACCATACAAGGTAGATCCAGCAAAGTGCACAACTTAATGTGCTCTAGAAGATGGTATTCATGATGTTGTATTGCTTTTGCAGGTTAGCGTGAGTGCAAAATTATACGACTTCATACATTTCCTGTGGCTGAATGAAGCCCCCGTGGGCGAGTTGCAATGATTATTGGAATGCCTCAACTCAACATATTTTTACATTCACAATTTGGGGAAGCAGCTGTGCATTTCTTTCATTTTTGTATGTAAATCTGGTTTATGTTGTAATTCCTGCAGCGGAAGTTGCAGATTTGTAGGTTTGCGTTGGGACATGATGCATTATTTCTCTTCCTGTTGGTGCGAACAAATTAAATTCATCAATAAAATTGGTTGATTTGCTTGATGGAAATGTGTTGATACCACTTTATCTTCCCCTCTCTTGGATTAATGTTAGATAACAATTTGTATAAGATTTTTGAGAATTTCAAGCAAATGCTTCCTTATAACGTATAGATTTTTGAACAATTAACTAGACAACTACCGTACACAACACTGGCGAAAACATCTAATGGATATTCATTTCTCACAAAGATATTTTGATGCCAGAAGATGCGAAGATAAAAAGAAAAGCGAGTCAGAAAGAGCACAGCTCTCAATTGGTATATACAATGATACAATTGATCTAAGCAAAGCTGCTGGAAACTCATCCCTAATACTAGCTTGATATTCACACTATTCAGATGGCATATGGTATGGTATATGATTTCACAAACTTATGCAAAGAGTAACAATAACATTAGTTCTAAGCTAAGCTAAAACAACCATGTCTTTGAGCTGAACCCATCCGTAAGCGCATCTGTCACGGATCTTCTCAACTGTTGATGCCGCCAATTCAACCAGAGGCCTGATTCTAGCTACTTCTTTCTCCACGGCCAATCTCTTATCAGCCTCCATCTACAAAACCAACAACTTTAAGAGTCAGTTTCAATCTTAGTTCTAGATAATACAAATGCAGACATCTCAGAGGAAGCGAAAATCACACCTTGCTGATGCAGCGTATGGTGTCTAAAGTGTAGCAGAAGTATGTCAGCTGTCTATACAAATCTGCTTCCGTGTACTGATTGAAGAAAAAAACATCACACCAAAAATTCAGTTTCTCCAATAGATCAAAACTAAACCGCAGAGTGAAGGTCAGTCTTCAAGTTTAGAGGCATAAAACCTTTCTGATAAGGTGTCCATTACAGCGAGGATAATTTGGACAAGTTGTTCCTCTCTCGGAATCCCCCAGTGCACGAAGATTCACACCCCGTGTAGTATAGTTGCAAGTTTCATCATCACACTATAATGAAACAAAGTTAGGCAGGCAATGATACATTGCATCCTTGAAATGCATTTTCAGCAATTAGATTAGTAGTTCAAGTAAATACCATCATGAGGCCCTTGTAATATACCGACACAAATTTTTCAGCTTGTCTTTTCACCTGATAAAAACAAACTGAGTCATCTGGGAGGGAGATCTATAGTGGTAGCAGCACTAAATAAGTACAAAATCATTCAAAACAGAGGTGGTGGTGATGAAACCTCTATAACATGTCCAAACTGAAATGTGGCAAAGCAATAAATCAACTGAGGAAGCTGTAGCATACAAATTCTACTCAAGAAGCTTATGATAATATTTAGCTTTCAGTAAGCTACTAGCGATGTTAACTGAACTCTTTAATAACTCTCTAGGCCTAGTTCTATATGGGTCAAAGTTCACAAAAGACACTGAAAAGTTCTATATTTACATGATAGATTTAGAATTATTTTATAGTTTTGGTTAAAGAATTAAAGATACGTAGCTTCTACTAGAAAAAGGTTTAGGTAATCTTTGAAGTTCCCATTTTCACATATACCGAATTAAACAACCAAAACACAACACAACACACAAAAAAAAAAAAAAAAAAAAAAAAAAAAAACCTGGTTAGCAATAATGGCAGGAGATATTTGCCCACCATCTCCTTCTGGGCACTTTGGACAGCACAATCTTTGCCAGAAATTATTAGTTGATCCTGCTTGCACGTCTTCTGTTTTGGTATTGATATATGCACAAACAGAGGCCAATATAGGTGAGCATCCAAAGGTTCCCGAGCAGCTTGGGCACGATAAAACCAAAGGCTCACAACCATGATATCTGCAATTTAGACATTCAATAAAACAATACTCACTTTTTCTCTCAGAGATATATACAGCAGGAAAGCTCAAGGAAGCAAAAGAACCCTTTTTCTTATTTTTTTCAACAGTTAGAAAACCATAAATAATTGGAAAGGTACGAACTGTTACATCCATTTGACCTTTACATCACTGTATATATGGTAAACCTTAATAAAGGAACATCTCTATTTTGACCATTGACCGTCTAGAGCATATGATAGACATAACATAACTAACTTCATATCAAGACACTCACCTCTCTTCATCATCCAATACAAATGACAGCAAGTTGGACGGATCATTGCTGACAGATTCAATTGATTTATTCTGGAACTGCAAATTAAATTCAACTCATTTTAGATGTAACCAAATTGAGGTGATGCATATGTTCGCATGAATATTGTGAAACAAGACACCCATAGAGATGTCATTTACCTTTGTTGAGTCAAGCCCCAAACAATCAGCCAAACGTGCTGGACTTGTACCTTGAATTGATGCACACAGACGAGATATTACAGGATGAATCTGCAATATTCAATGAATATTTTAGGCAGTATAAGACATGTAACATTCTAAAAAAACCAATAATAGCATCCAATACTGAAGCACAGGTGGGGGTAAAACCTGCTGGGCTAGGTAATAATCAATGTCAACAATCCAGTTTCCATTGTCTTTTTTCAGTTCATCGGGATGTCTTGCTCTCTGGGCGATTCCAACTGAGGAAGTAGAACCAGTTCCCTACAAATACACACACGCAATAAGTTATCCTGTACTCTGTTTATGTGCAGAAAAGTTTAGCTACAATAGATATGTCTTATATCCATGGTGTATAGAAGGATAAACAGATAAAACTAAAAGCAGGTTGCGCCAGACCTGCTCACAGCAAATGACATATGGTACAGTATCTCCAGCGGAACAACCGGCCACATAACCACTTCTCTTTAGTCTAAGTGCAACCTGAAAACCACAGAAGAGATACTTCACATGATGATACTGAATTATTTGAATCAATTGTTATGCTTTCAACTTACTTCTACATGAGGCTGACTTCTAGAATCAGGATATGCTTCAGGTGGTTTGGTTAGTGTCTTCGTGATCACATATTTTTCCAGTGGTATTTGCCCATTCCTCATTTCCTCTTGTACCTGCAGTTGCATATAACCAGCATGCTCAAGAATTTCATATGAATCCCCAAGTTTTCTCCCATAGTAGAGCTCAACATCTAAGACCTTGATATTAGGTGAGAACATAAAACAAGATCAGGAATATTACCTTCATGAGAGAGCTGTGTATCACTTCAACAACATCCTCACAAGACCTGAAAGCATTAGAAGCAGACAAATACCCAATCAGCTTCAGAGACAACTTCACAAGGGAATTCACACTCTTAGACCTGAGTAAGAGAATGTGCAAAAGCAACTGACCCGCCAGATAATATTTGACTGAGACAGAAATCTCCTAATTCCTTAGACAGCAAACTCCAGTCACGCCGAACCATATCAAGACCTTTACGCTCAATGACCTGTATAAGGAGCAGATGGATAATGCAACAGAAGACAGGGAACTCTAGGTAAACAAAACCAGAAAACTTCATAGAAGCTGAATGCTACCTCATAAGATGCACCGTCCTTAAAATGCATTTTGACAGCCGCATATTTCTTCTTCTTGAGCAATAGCATTCTTTTGTACAAGCCATCAAGATCAATCTCAAGACACCTATATTTCTTGTTAACCTATCAATAAAGGATTATGCAGTTCAGTAGAGAAATAGATGAAAACTATCCAGTTAATCAAGACTCCTGGTTATTTCCTAATTCAAGTTTTAAGTTTGGAGATGTTTAATACAAACAAAAGGTAAATCCTGTAAACACCTTTTATATGATTCAGTTATATTACTAATCCATGAGTTTGGCCCGCCTGAACTTTCAAAAGAAGACAATCAAGAACAGAGGAAAGTCATCTATCTTGAATTGACTGGGTATAGAAACACTCTATTCTACTGACTGAGGCTTGCCTAAATTGACTCCAAGAAACACAGATTCAAAAACACACCTCCTGAATAACCTTCCCTGCTATTGATTTAGCTTTTCCAATATCATCAAGTCCACTATATATCATTATTGAATCTGTGTCTCCATAAATAACCTGCTTAGATAAAACAAATAGTAAGAAATTCGGCGAGCAGCAGTTTAGAATGGACAACCCAATTACTAGAAACCAAGCAGTTTAGAATGGACAACCCAATAACCTGACCTCTAAGTTTAAAGTATTCTGAACAAGATCAACAGTGCTCTGTAAAATCTCCCTTCCCTGCAAAACGATACATAAGTTAGACAATACCATCCCATCTTTATCTCCAATTACCAAAACTCTTACTTGTAGTGTTGTTAGTTCTGCTAGGGGTTTAGCATAGAATCTTGAGTTGGAGAATCCCAAGCATCCGTACATGCTGTGGACAAATTAGTTGAAAACAATGAATACCAGAAGCTGATAAGAGGCAAAACATAAATTAAGCAGAAAGTAAAGAAGATAAACCTGTTTGCCGTCAGCTTTAGAGCTTGCTGCTGTATGTCTAGTTGCTGAACTTTGAGACCAGTTGCTGTTTTTAGCCATGATTTTACCATTCTTCTTCTCTCGACCAAATTCCTAAGCAACTGCACAAATGAAGTCACTTAGTACGAGATTATACTTGCATATATTAATGCTAATAAGTAATAATAAATTGCTTACCTCTGGTAGAACTCCAGTCTTTTTACTAGAGGGTAGACGGGGAACTGATCCATCAGCAGATCTTTCAACAGTAGTAAAGCAAATGTTGTATTCCTAAATAAAAATGAGAAACGCAATTGAACATAAAAAAGAGGATAATCTGACTACCAAGATGCTTTGAGTGAGAAAGCAGGGGCTTAAGATGGGTGTATTGAAAGAAAGAAAAAAATGCCACTAACCTGAATGATAGAAGGGTAGAGACTGTTGAAATCCAGAAGTAATATATACTTGTCATAGAGTCCTTTCTTTGGCTCCAACACTAATCCACCAGAATAGGAAGGTCCCTTCTTGGTCTTCCCATGAGAATCTTCTGGAGCCTCATCAATATTTGTATCATCAGGATCATTCTCATTACTCTCAGCGCCAGCACTACTTTTACGTTTTATAGTCCTTGTATCTTTGGATTGAGCAGAAAATTTGTCTGGAACAATAAACTTCTTCGCATGAAATGCATGCAACAAAAGATATTCCACTCTTTGAGCCCTAGCACCCTGAAATTTGACAGAGCAGATCAGTTTTAGAATGAAGCTTATGGTAAGAGCAGTAAAATATGATGATTTGTTACTCCTAAATCACAACAAACTTCACCTGGAGAGTTTTATGCCAAAGATTTCCACTAATGTTCGTCAATTGACGTGTCAAGGGAAGAACACTCAAATGGAACATGAGTTCCATCGACAACCATGCATCTGTTTCCCCATACTCAATCTGAAAACATGCAAAATTATAAAATGCAATATCAGAAAAACAGTTGTTTTGATCTTTAAAGAATCAGAAAAGAGGCCTCCATAACTTCAACAACTGATACTACACTTTCAAGGTGCTAGACTGTGCTTACATCAAGAACTATTCCAGAGAATTTAGGATAGACATATGCTATAAGTTAGGCCAGGCACCATCAGCATAGAAGATTAAAACATAGACTCGCATGCATGCAATTATGGTAAGGTAGTACACATAGATTTTATTGCTCACACACAGAAAGAAAGAAAGAGAAAAAGGAAAAAAAAACTAATTGTAATCATCTTGGCCTATGCAGACCTATATCTTGAACTCATTGCATTTTTCAAATCATGACACCTACTTAAAGCTAAAAGAAAATAAGATCAATGTTTTAAACAATGCATGGACTTACAAGTTCCGTAAGTGATCGAGAACTTTGAAACATCTGTGGGATATCATGTGGATTAATTTCCTTACGGTCCTTGTTTAGCTGTGATTTTGCTAGTTGTGTCAGGGAGTAGCTCACCTGGAATAAGCAAAAGCAAGATAGACTGTAAGAGAATAAAATTCACCAAGTAATAAAACACAAGAACATACCTCTTTTAATAGGTCCCGAGAACAAATGTATGTATCACATAAGAGACGGCCAGCAATGCATGACATGATTCCCGGACTTGCTCCAGAACCAAATACTGAACTCCCCTTTTTTTGAAGTTTGGGCATGGCGGAGCGTTTGAGACGGCCTATTTTAGACCACATGTTGCTCGGAACCTTGCAAGCCTGCAAAACGTAACATGTGAGGCACCATGAAGCTTTCAAGTATGAGAAGCTAGGAACTCGATATTTTTAGTTGTAATTTACAAAATTAAAAAGCATAAGCGAAAGGATGCATAAATACCTGGACTCTGTGGAGAAGAACATCCAGATCAAAACCAGATATATTGTGCCCAACTAGAACATCATTATCCAATTTGTGCAACTCAATCATCAAACGATTTAATAAAGCCCTTTCACTGTGGTAAATCGTAGAGGAGATGGGAGATAAGGAAACGGAAATTAAGATGACAAAAATTTAAAAGTTGGTCTATGGATAGATAATAGAACACCTCCAGCACAATTTGCAACAAACCTTACCTGCTTTCGTAGCAAATAACATTTGACCCTGCCTTTGCATTTCTCTCAGCTGCCTCCTTAGTAAAACCCATTGGAAATATGCCTCCTTCAAGTTTACGCACAACAGTAAAATGGCTGAGCATGCCTGGGCGGGTCCAGTCTGAGGTTACCATGGGAGTATCAATCTGGAAGTTCATTAGACATTTGTTAGATTTTGGTTATAGTACATCAGTTGCTTGTTCAACCTATTTTTTCAAACAGGCCTAATCAACCAGCACTGTACATTATTTAGATGTAATGGACTATCCTTATGCGTGAAAATTATTGATACCCCAATCAAACTTCTATAAGAATTGTTTCCACAAGAAAAAGAAAAAAAAAAGGAAAATAAGAGATGTTAGAAAAAGTGGGTAAGAAATAGTGACTTTAAGTTGATTGATCCTCAGAAAATGTTTATCTTGGAAATATAATCAGAAATAACAAAAATTTATAGCATGAGAACAATACAAAGGAAAAAATGCTACCAGCAAATGCATAAAAATGACTTCATGTGATATACATACCTTAGCCCTGTGGCAGCAAATGACAGATGCAGAGACAATTTCATTTACATTCTGTTTCTCATTGATAATAGTTTTCAAATTTATGGCTGTAACTACTACTGGAGGAATCTCTGAGGTATTTTTTGACGAAGTTGAAACATGAATTTCCTTTGGGAAATCAATGGTAACCTCAAACTTACACCAGCTAACCTGTTCAAATTGGAAAAACAAATAGCCAATTACATGATGAACACAAAGGCTCTGATTATGCAACATTTATATAAGTTAAAAGCCTCACTCGTTGAGAAGCTATGCAGCTGGAGAATTTTGAGATTGATAGCCATGATGGTCCTTTTATTTTCCTTTTAATAAGTAACATTTCCAGCCCACTGCAAACAACACCAATCATTAGGAACCCTTCCTTCCGTAAGAGGGACTAAAAAGAGTGTATAGATTTGGTATCCAGATATCAGATAACCTTCATCACAAATAAATATACCACAAAACTGAAATTGAACAAAGATTAGGAAAAATTCTTTTCACTAAGATCATAGAGGATTCATGCAGACATTGTTGGGGGCTGGCCAGCTTACTAAATTATGAGCAAACAAAAAGTATGAAGACAGATAGTGCATCTGGTAAGCTAGAAAAGTATACATGTAAGTTACCTCTAGATGATCAAAGAAGGTTCTCAACAGTTATGCATCCATTAAAAATGTTGAAGCACTACTAACGCTAAATCTTCAAGGTGTTAAAGTAATCAGAATCAGACATCATTTTTTAATACCTATTGTGAGTTCCAAGCAAAGCACGGAAGTTGTTTCCTTTAAGATCTGATGGAAGTGGTGGATCCTGAAAGGACAAAAATCATTAACGTGAATTTCAAGTGACCCAGTGATGTAGGCCAAGGACATGTGTCAAAAATGGTTGCAACTCGCTCTCCCAAGAAAACTAAATACGAGTAGAGAACTTGAATTTGTGAAAAATCAGATTTTACAAATGAGATTGAGTATACCTTGAATGGGTAATTAATCTTTAGGACATAATTCTCCCCATGAGGTATATCTGATCGCTCAAATGCATAGTTCCTCTGGAAAAGAAGCAAAGAACCACAAACTGTAAGGATGTGAAAACTAAACATGCAAGCAATACAATTCTTTGACCTAATACTATAATAATAACACAACAATAAATCATCTCTGTAAACTTCATCAATCTAGTTCACAAGTGGTATTTTAGCATCATATCTGCTACTTTACCAACCTTGACAACTGCCATGCTGAAAGTTGAGACATTTCGTTCCAGTAACTCCTTTGTAATTTCAGCCTTCAATTCCGAAGCCAACTCCTAGAAAGCAAATATAATCAGCAAGAGTATGAATACATAAAAAATATGACAATCACACGGAATCTTAGTACATGAAGTTTAGCTCGTAGAGCTGCTAGAGACTCTTCTAAATCTTTCTCTAGCTTTGCAGTTGTGCCTTTAAGATCTATGGATGAAATTTGGGGCTTTTCACCATCCCTCCCATGCTTTGTCATTGTATCCTTAGAAGCCATGAGGGACGTTCGTGACCCTTCAACTCTTTTTTGTAGCTCGATAATTGAGTCATTGTGTATGAAAGGAACAGTCGGGACTGCATACACGCATCTCTGCATGTTTCTCACAACTGCACAGCAGCTATGGTAGGTACCTCCTGATTTGACCTTGATCACCATAATAATTGTCAGATGTCAACTTATGTATTCCAGTTATCAATATCTTTTGGAAATCAAGCTCCATCATGAAAACAAGCACAAATGAGACAAGCTATTTGAGGACACATGAAAAATCGGAGTTACTCTTCCAGGAATAATTTTGCTGCAACCAAGATATTATGATGAAGGGAAAAAGTGACCAGATAAAATTTTGTAGAGTCTGGATGCATGTCACAAAGACTATGTCAAGCATTCGCAAAAACCAAATAATGTATAACAGGTTCCCCATGAGAAAATATAAAGCTTCAGAATAGAGCTGAGAAATTCAAGTACACATACTCTGTTCTACAAGTTACTAAAAATAAATACATAAATCTCTAGTTAACTGTCGGATCGGTTCAAAACATAAAAAAAGGTGGAAACAACCAGATATGAGAAGAAAAATTGCATATATAACAATTCATCTGAAGACATTTGCCATCTATAAAAGACAAGCAACAAACACAACCTTCACAACTTTGTTGAAGCATAATATCTATAACCGCTATACACTACACTATAAAAGAGTGCAAGCAGAATGGCATTAAGTGCTTATGTAGTCTATCCTGACATTAAGTCTAATATTCAAAGGGAGTTCACATATCATTATCAAGAGCAATTCAAATTCAAAGACAAATTCAAATACCGCTCTATAATCAGCTGTAAATTAGCCCACAATGGCAAATTGATAAGGAAACACATGATCAGGGAAATGTAAAGTGTAGCATACCTTTCCAAAGAGATAGACATTCCCAGCATTAGCACCATAGATCTCCTCGTGTGCATCGAGTATATAGAAAGGCAGTGATCCATCGGACTCTACTTCAAAGTCCAATTTCTCCTCACTGTTTGTTGCCTGATTCCCTCCGTGCTCAGATCCAGTCCCCTTAGAATCAACAATACCTGCACTAACTGCTTGCCATCCCACACTGGCACTCAGAGCTGGATCTTTAGCCTCTTCGAGTTTTGCATTGAGAAGATACACCTTTTTCTCTACCTCCTTGCCTTCAGACTCTCTCACCAATAAGTCATTTTTCTCGTTTTTTACAGCTTCGTAGCTCTCCTTCATTCCCTCATTACTTATCATGCCAGCCGAATTGGATACTTTCTCGACATCAATGGTACTATTAGCCTCATCAATGATATTGCTACATTTATCAGAATAATCAATGCCCACATTATCACTGCCGCTGTTAGTCTCTTGAAAGTCATTGTTAATTGCATAACTACTTACAAAAGGCTTGTCGATTTTAACAGGCAAAACCCCTATAGTAGAAGATGCAAGACTGTTGGATTTACGTAAACCCAAATTGCTAGAATTTGCCCTCCTTCTCCTCTCTCTATCATTCTCATCAGGTGCAAACTCCGCAATCACATCATCAACAATACTATCACACGAAACATTCTTCTGTATATCTTTCTTAAACACAGACGAAGTAAACATATTAGAAATCCTCTGCTTACCCATCAAGGCCGCCGCAGAAGCCAGTGCAGAAGGTTTCTTTGACGCTTCCTTATCCTTCTTCTCCGAATTGGGAACCTTTTTCTTCTTTTTGGACCTCTCAGATTCCCCCTCAGATTCTTCGGAGGATAAGGACGCACCCGCGACGGACCAGTCTTCTTCCTGGCCTTCATCGCCGTACCCCAAGCCATTGTCGTCCACAATGAAACCCTTGACATCTTCGCGCCGCTTAGCGACTAAAGCCTCGTACTCATCTTCATCCACGGTGTCATAGATAGGCTGCTCCATCTTGATCTGGAATCCAGCAGCGTCCAGCTCCCGGCGGCCGCCGCGGCGGAGTGCCTTCAGACGCTCGAGCGCTTCCGAACGCGCCATCGCGCCGGCGCCCCGAGAGCGCCGCCGTCCGGATACTACTTGATCCTCGTCGGACATCGTTGCTTTGTACGGTAGGTTGGTTTACTGAGGAAGCTGTGAGGCGTTTTCAGCTCACCAGATCTGATGGTTTGTAGAGGGAGAGAGAGTGAGAGAGGTATGTTATGAGTGGCGGGAGATGTGATTTTGGCGCCAAAATGATTGTTTTCCCAATTCAGAATTTCAACGGGCCGCCCCGACTCTCATCTATCATCATCGGTCATCAATTGGGCCCTGGCCAAAAATTTTAAGTTGGACCCTATTTTTATTTTTTAATATAAGAAATTAAAACTATTTTATTAAATATTTTAAATCAAATTACATGATGTAAAAAGTTAATATTACATACCCTTTATTAATAGTTTTAACAAATATAATTTACAAAATAGTTAAAAAGTAGTTATTGTATTATAAATATTTTAGGAGATTAAGGGTAATATGGGAATGAATGTCTATAATTATTAATTTTTATTTTCATGGCTAGAATCAATGTTTTGTTATCTTACTAATTTTTACAAACAAACATCCCTTTTTAAAGGGCGTCTTATCTCTCTCTAAATCTCTGCTAAATTTTAGGAATCCCAAAACCAAATGCAGGCATGCAAAAATTAACCCAGCTTCATTGTCGTTGTCACCTTTCTGAATCTATTTGCTTTCATCTTCTGTATTCTCAGGCTCTCAACTATGCGCCCCTAAAGCTATTCTTAATCGCAGCTTTTCTCTTCACCTATTCTTCAACCCTCAAGGTAATCTTTTTCCTTCTTTTTTTTTCTCAATTTGAAAGACAAAAAAGATTGCATTTTTGTTCTTCTTCTCACCTCCAATTCAAATTTGCTGGGAATTCAACATAGATTGGCGAAACCTGTTCGAGCTCCAGCAGTAACTGTGACGTCGGCTCAAATTGCGGTAGCTGCGCTGCCAACGGCAACACCAGGCCTCGCTGTACGCGCATTCAACCTGTAAATCCTGTGACTAAGGTATGCATTTTATGGTCTATGACTACGGTCATAGTTTCTCTTTGGGTGCATAATATGTATGTATGTAGATGAATATATATGTGTATTTTGAGTTATTGATTGGATTGTGGATTACATGTTTGATCTGGGGCAGGTAAAAGGGCTGCCTTTTAACAAGTATTCATGGCTGACGACCCACAACTCTTTTTCTTTGACTGGGCGAAAATCTGGCGTCGGCTCCGATCTCCTCGCTCCAACAAATCAAGAGGATTCCGTTACCGATCAGCTCAAAGTGTGTAAACAGGATTTCTATTTTCTCTCTTTTTATCGTTTAACAAAATAGTGCTGTAATTTTATTTGAATGAGAGGCGTTGCTGTTGTGCTGACATTTTTTTGAGTTTGTCTGACTAAATGTGTGCATTCTGCTTCCGTAGTTGCTTTTTCTTCAGTTAGCTATGATTGATGGTTAGGCTATTTATTTATCAAGATTTCTGGAGGTAAAATTGCAAGGAATGATTAGTAAGAGTTGCTGGTTGTTACTCAATTTTGGTTTGATACTAAGGCATCTTAACTTTTTTCATGACCAAAATGTGTCTCTGCAAGGGACAAGAGTCGAAGTAGTCTATATATTGAATTCCATATAAGTTGTAGCTCTTTTTGCCTACATGATTCTTGAGGGAAGAATGGTCTGCGAAAGCTCCATAGTTGGAAGTTATAGATTTTCCAAAGTAAAATTCGTATGAGCCAAACTCGGTCATTCTCGTTCTTTCCTTTCACTAAAAGGTTCGTGAATGGATTTGGTATTTATTTGGTTTCAAGCATATCTCCGCCTTTTCATCCTTAATGCATTTAGTTGGAAGTCTGAACCTTGAATTACTGCTGGTGCAGTAGTTATGAGCCAATGCTGCTGCAACCTGAAACAAGATTATATGATGTAGATTAAACTCATACTTATTGACTCATATTAAATTCATTTTCATAAAGCAAGATGTTTGTTAACTATAAAATGTGTACATTTTGTAGAACGGTGTTCGAGGTCTAATGCTTGACATGTATGACTTCAACAACGACATCTGGTTGTGCCACTCCTTCGGGGGGAGGTGTTTAAACGTGACTGCATTTGTAAGTATGTCTGTGCTTTAAATTTTGGTCCTGATAGAAATGCTAATTGTGGTTTTTTTGTTGCCATCACTGATTTATTACAAGTCCTTGTAAAATATTTTACCCCCAGCAACCTGCTATTAATGTACTGAGAGAAATTCAAGCTTTTCTTCAAGAAAACCCAACAGAAATTGTTACCATCTTCGTTGAGGATTATGTGGCATCTCCACAAGGCCTGACAAAAGTGTTCAATGCATCTGGGCTTAATCAATACTTGTTTCCACTCTCTCAAATGCCTAAAAATGGTGGAGACTGGCCAACAGTGGATGATATGGTAAAAAAGAATCAAAGATTAGTAGTCTTCACCTCTCAATCATCCAAGGATGCTTCTGAAATGATTGCGTTTGAATGGAACTATGTTGTGGAAAGTCAGTGTGAGTTTTACTAATCCCTCAAACTGAGCTTAATTGTGCCGTTCATATTTGATTGAATCTTAAAACTTTATCATGTATATGGTTAAACTGTATCATGTATATGGTTTCAATCTAATGTTTCCAGATAGCTACCTATTCTACTGAGAGTTGATAATTCTAGAGCTTTCAGAGACTAAAAAAGATCACCTGCTAAATATATTGGAAGACTATACAGAATTAATGTGTTAGTATGAACCGCGGTCTTCAAAATTATGGATTTTACATATTTCATTTTGCAAAGTTGAATCCGCTGTATTGGTTCTTTTTCCATTTGTTATGTGGCAGTACTGAGATATGAACAAATTTGTGGTTGAAATGATTGTTTGCTTTAATTTAGTTCAGAGATGATACTAAGATATGTTTTCTGCAGATGGGAATAATGGGATGATTGATGGCTCCTGTTCCAATCGTGGAGAATCTTCCCCCATGAGTACATCTTCAAGATCTTTGGTTTTGATGAATTACTTTCCAACTAATCCTAATGCATCAGAAGCATGTGTGGAAAATTCTGCTAAGCTTCTTAACATGATGAGGACTTGTTATATAGCAGCAGGAAATCGCTGGCCAAATTTCATTGCAGTTGATTTCTATAAAGTATGTGTCAGTGGAGCCACAATGGTTTCCACCAACTATAATCACTTGACCTGAAGACAGTTACATGGATTTCGAGATTAATTGCAGCTGTTTCTTGTTGCAGAGGAGCGACGGAGGGGGCGCCCCAGAAGCTGTCGATGAAGCGAATGGCCACTTAACCTGTGGCTGTGACAGCATTGCTTATTGCAGAGTACACTCTCAAACAAAAACTCTATATTTTTCACACACACACACCCAACTCCCTCTCGTGGAACAGTTGTAATTTTTCATCTCATCAACTACTATTCATGTTTCCGCTTAGGGTTATACACCTTTTGGATGTTTGTCCTTGCTGATGTCTCCTCGTACAAGTGTTTTAGGGATAAGTATGTTAAGAGAGAAAAAAATTGTATCAACAGCAAAGGTAGTAGTTAAGTTTAGCTGTCAAGCTTCAGTTTGGTGCCTCATAATCAACAACTTGATACCTCAAAAGGAAACGAACACCCCAACCCTCCCTAACTATAAAGTAAAGAAGCCCTTATGTTGAATGCACAGATTATCTTGTAATAAACTTGTGTTTATGATAAATGGCAGGAAAACGCAGCATTTGGCACATGCGATGTCCCTCGACTTGCACCTCCACCGCCATCTCAGCTTCCGGCTTCAGCACTGGCTCAACCACCTACCAACGATTCTCTGAGTAACAGACCACTCCATCTTCACTACTTCATCTCGATTATCTTAGTTGTGCTTCTCCTGCTCTTCCTCTAACCTAATCATGCTCTGTGCAAGAACCAGTTTGCACAGATTTGTAAGTTTAAATGTTCTGAAAAAGCATGAGCAGAACATGTGATGAACAACTTGTAATATGACCGCATACATTAACATCAAATTTTGATATTTTGAAGTCGGAAGGGTGGGCGAACTTGGTCAGTTCACGTTTAATAGATATGACAAGTACCACTATATTACGAGACTAAAATTACTTCATTAATAATGGAGTATGTATCAATGTATGGTTGTTAGTTTCATTAGTAAAAAGGAGGAGCTATTGGAGACCATTATTACGTTGCTATTTTAGTGTACCTGAAGTTTTCTTTTTGGGGTTAAAAAAACACTTAAAATTAGGCACCGTGGCGTTACACTGCCTACCACGAACGTGAACGTGAACATGAACATGAGTATGAGCAGCGGATAGCTCATGCGCTAGTGTTTCGAGCCTCGTTCGATTTCAGCACGATACGTCATATTGACACACTTACAATCTTTCACCCGAATTTAATCGGATTGAGCTACAATGCATGTTCAAATCAATAAACAATAAATAAGTCGGTATAAGCTAGACAAAATTTAAAGAAATGAAAAAATTATCTGCGCTTCAATGGGACTTAAACTATGACCTCTTAAAATATAAAAAATATGATACTCAACTTTACCACTTAAACCGAATTTTCTCAACATTTAGTTAATGTGCATGACTAGTGGAGTAATGAGAATATAATTTGGGCTTAGATTAGGGTGCGAGAATTTAATTTTGCACAAGAATGATGAATATAAGCAAAAAATCAATGTACACGCACAAAACAAATGAACAATAGATCAGTGAATAAAACATAAAATTATTCGGGAACTTTTCGCGCATTGAATTTACTAAGATGTGCATGCGTAATTCATATTTATGCGTCTGCAGAGTTTATTTAAACCCATCATCGAATTTGTAGTTTGTGGGAAAAATCGAGATAAGAATCAAGAAGCTAGGATTTCAATTGGGGAAGATGATAGGGGTGGAGTGCTCTTTCATTAATCTTTGGAAAATGAACTCTAAAAGTAAGCTTTAAAAGTGAGTCCCTTTTACATTACACGTAACCTTTTATATATAGGGTGAAACTTTAAACCTAGTACCAAGCGGCCCATTAGGCGACTCACTTGGCCCGAGCCTCGTTAAAACTTGACAAGACAAAAATATGGTGGAAAAAACACCTTACGGAGAAAGGAATACTCGATCTAAGGGGCAAGATAGTAAAATACACTTTCTTAGTCTAATATCTTCTTATATATCGTCCTATTTTCTTCTAATTAAATATAGACAAGTTTTCTTGCGGCGCGAGTTTTTTTCTTTTTACTTCTTTTCTCAAAGCTTCCTTTGGGAGTTGTGCTCAGTATGCGCCATTCGTTTCCGCTTCCGAAAGGGGTTTGGATAGTGATGTGGACGTGGTTGTCAACTAGGAAAAGAATCTTTTGGGGGTTGGAGCAGTGATTCGAAACTCGTCGAGGATGGTGATTGCAGTGCTGCAAAACAAATTGCTCGCCCAACTTCTATTTTGGAAGGAGAACTTATAGCATCTCATTTTGGGCTGGATTAGATTGTCCTATACTTGGATTCTATTTTAATTGTGTGCCGTTTGTCTTATCGTGATCCGACAACTTCTATGCTCGATGAGGATCTTCAAGTTATAATGAAATCGGCCCTACATGATTTTTTTATTGGTTGTTTATATATGTATCATTCCACGAATATGATAGAGCTTATAATTT
This sequence comes from Salvia sclarea, assembly GCA_036873715.1. Classification (NCBI taxonomy): domain Eukaryota; kingdom Viridiplantae; phylum Streptophyta; class Magnoliopsida; order Lamiales; family Lamiaceae; genus Salvia; species Salvia sclarea. Next base: position 1,697,922 of record JAYJMF010000027.1, read on the forward strand.
AGCTTCTTATGCTAAATTTTGTAATTTCAAACATGTTTAATTGATCGATATTTCACTTTAGGTGAAAGAATGTGGGATTTTTTAGATGGTGAATGAATGAAAGTTGCTAACCGTTGGTTCCAAAGTAACTCTGACACTATGATTATTCAAACTAGAAGTATCATTTCTGTTGGCTGTACACTTTGGGGCTCATATTTTGAGTCTCCAATCTGAACTTTGTCTTGTATGAATGTATCTATTTCCATTTCTATTTCTATGTCTACCATGTACATAATAAATAAAATAAAACCGAAAAATAGATAGTCGGTTTTCACTAGCCTAATAAAAATAAAAGCCGATCAAAAAATCAGTGGCCAGCAAAAGAAAATCTCAAAAAATCAGATGCTGACTCCTGTGAATTGTGATCAATATTGTCTCCCTCACCTAATTGTGACCCAATCATCGGTAACAGCCCAATTAGGACCATTTTCGGTGACATTGACCAAACCTCGCAGGCGCTCCTCTGCCGTCGAAACGGACCATCCCGACCCCGACCCCGACCACGACTCTGACGGCGAGGGCAAAGACGTAATTGAACACGACCAGTCTTGGAAATCAAAGGGGCATCTCGGAGAAGCCGAGGCCAACGAATCGCCACCGTCCATTTCTTCCTCACAGTCACCGCAAACGAACGGATGATTTAGAAGCATCTCAGCCGTCCATCTCCCTCTCGGATCTTTAACAAAACATTTCTCCAGGAAATCTTTCCCCTCCGCCGATAAACCTTCCGGAATCTCCGGCACCTCCTCGCCGACGCCGATCCTCATCAGCAGCGCCGCCACGTCGGAGCAACTCCACGCCGGAGATCCCGACGCCATCTCCGCCACCACGCACCCTAGCGCCCAGACATCCGCCGGAGCCCCCTGCTCGCTGCCGGCGACCATCTCCGGCGACATGTACATAGGCGTCCCCCGAAGCTCGCCCCCGGCGGCCCCGCCGCCGCCGGCACGCTTCGCCAGACCGAAATCAGCGATCTTCACGCCGCCATCGGAGCTCAACAGAATGTTCTGCAGCTTGACATCACAGTGAACGTAGCCGAACTTGTGGATATAGTGCAGACCTTTCAGCAGAGCCTTGGTGTATCGCCGGATTTGGGGTTCCGGCAGCGTCCGATCGCCGGAAAACTTGAGCTTATCGGCGAGAGAGCCGCCAGAGGCGTACTCCAACAGCACATTGTACAGCTTCTCGCCGTTCTCGCACGAGTAGCTGTCGCCGTAGCAGCGGATGATCTCCGGGCAATCCTTGAGATCCTCCAGTATTAATTTCTCGTTGACGAGCGACGAAGAGAGAGAAACGCCGCACGACTTCACCGCCATTAATGGATGAGGAAATGAGCTCTGGCTTCTCGGAATTGCTAAATTCACCTGCGCAAAACTTCCGTGACCTAATTTTTCGCCGCGAAACCAATCCATATCAGTGGAATTTTCAATTTGTTCGTTTTGAGATCTTTGAGTTTGTAGAGAGAGAAGAAAACAGAGGAATGAATTGAATACTACTAAGGGGGAGGAAAAGGGTGTTGATATTTATAGGGGGTTTTGTTGGAGCGAAATTCATTGAATCGAATTGTATGTAACTGTATGTATAGGTGACGCAAACGTGTGTAAGATTTTGGGTTGCTAAAAATAAAAAGCACGTGGAAGGAGCGATATTTCGCGGGAATCTCATATAGAAGCGTACCCTTACCTTTATGAAAACGTGGTAATTATTATTATCATCGAAATAAAAAATCTTCGATTTAAGGATGGTGATTTCTGATTTGTTAGGCATGACTTTTGAGACTTCTAAATCAACAACTAATTGTGCTTTTCCGCCTTCAAGATTACGCCAATTAACTAGCTTAATGAAATCCACGAGTTATAAATGCAATTATTATCTCTTAAAAAATACAACTCGTCAATTATATTTATCTCTTTAAATTATAATTTATAATTCAAACTAATGGAAATTCGAAATTCATCATGCCAATTTCTAATTGAATTACTCAATCATCAAACATTCGAAAAATGACAATTCACAAAATGGACTTCAAAAGCCCCAAATTAATTTCGAGTTTCGATGTTGAATGAATGTCTAAATCGTATCTTTGAATTTAAAATTTAAATTTAAATTACTTTTTAATATAAGTTTAGAAAATAAAGTATAATTAGAAATTGACGTTATTGGATAAACTTAAGGTATTTATATTTGGAAGGAGACTACACCTTTTCGCGATGATGATCCACTTAGAAATGCTTATTGGAGCAAAAGTGTCTTTTAAGAAGATAATTAATGAGGTAATTTGGAAAAACTTAGACTCAAACCGGTCTTGAAAAGGCGTTGCGGCTCGTGGAGTTCTTGATTAGATTTGTCAACTATTTTACGCCTTTGCCTTTGGTACACTTGCAAGGGCATTTTGGGAAGTTGCTGCCTCCCACTTGACTTAACAGTTGAAATGCTAATCCTAGTGAAATATCGTTAATGTTAATTACAACCTTTTAAGTGCTGTGCTTATTTTAAATATATTGGTAAATACATGCAATGTATGTGTAGATTTGCTTCCTAAACGTAGATTCAAATACATCATTGATGGATTACTCTTAATCTATTCATTAATTGGTAATTTATAAAGAATTCCATTTATACTATTCGAGTATAAGAGTGAGATAAATGTTTGGTTACTATTAAATGGATGCAATGGATGTGGGGTAGATTTTATGAAGGACCAATTTTGATTAAGAATCTCAATTCAATGTCTCATGATGAAAAAAAAAATCATATTTCCAAATATGAAGTTGATCCATTGAATGTAGTAATAGATTTATAAATTACTTAAGTTCTATTTGTTTTCTATTCCGACTCGTAATTACAACGAGAATCACTAATTTACTGACAACTACGATGCCAAATCGGCCATGGTTACGAAAACTTTCCCAAAAAAGCATTGTGACATAAAAATGAATTCCTATTTTATCCAATATTTGCAAGAGTCATGTTCCTTAGTTGTGACAAGCATTATTGGTAGCTAGTTTCCTAAAAGGGTGATCCATTGCATCTTGACCAATTTTTAACTTAGAAATATGGTTAATGATGGTGAGCATGACTTGCATTATTGGAATTGCCAAGTCAAATACTTACACGCAACTTGCATTTTCTAACATTATATATTTGCTTAATCAAGAAATATATATGGTCCAAATTATGAGGATATCTTGGAGTTGAGGTCTTTTAAGTTTTAAGTCCAACTTCAACGACAGTCCAATTTCAAGCAGCCTTCATTTATTTTCTTAATTAAAATGTGTTAATTTTTATTCAATTTATAAATAATAAAAATAAGTCCACAACACAAGCAGCTTGGAAAATACAATATTGTGAAATCACAAAAGTCGATGAAAGCGTGGAAGTGAATATATGGGATGATTACTATTTAAATAACAAAATCCGGTACAATTTATTGGCATTTAAAATATTATCAAATGTTTTAATTATTTTCACAAATTCACACTCTAAAATTCCTATTTTTAAGATTTGAAGTTAGAAATCAAAAGTTGGAGTTTGATACATGGTCCCAAATATTTACTGACAATAATAAGTAGTGGACATCAACTTATATGTTTATTTAATCGAACTTGTTAAAAACCAAACATATAATTTTTCAAATCAATATGTTGATAGACAATAATTTGAAAGTTTATTGTTAGAAAATATGCGGGAATATTTATTATTAAAAAAGTTGAGTACCTGCGTTTTAAAAATCAAGTTAAAATTACAGATAAAGTTAATATTCGTGATTTGAATGATAATTAATTACTTAAAAAATATATTAGGCGGAAAGTATACATGACTTTTACTTATTAATTTTGAAGAAGGCAACCTTCATAAAGTTGGTGCTACGAATTAACACATTTGGATGGGAACAGAGTATAATTTTTGATATAGTGGTATTGTCCAATGTGAATCAATCATATATCCTAGATACGATTCCATCATGATCATGTGTGTGCACTACCTTTTTCTCTCTCGCCTATATCTATTACTATTATCTATATGAGATCATCTCTTGTAAAGCAATTCCATTCCTAGGAAATTATCAATACAAATAATTGCATAAAATGGTACTAAACCATAGTTCTTTTATAAAAATCATATACAAAATTTTATCTTTTTCAAAAACTGGATTCTTTAATTTGTTTTTGGTTATTTTATGCACAAGTGCTTTTACCAATTTAACTCTATATCCAATTAGAATGAAAAATAATACTCGATTGTACGAGGGTGAATATCTCATGTTTGAGTCTATTTGACAAGGCATTTGTGTGTATATTTTTAGTGTAACCAAAAAATGGCTCTAATTAAACTTCACAACGAAAACGCCATAAAACATATAATCGAGCTTGGTCCTAGCTAATAACAAAAAAAAAAAAAAAAGAATAAATGCAGATCTTCAAAAGAAGCCCACAATCACGATGCCAACTATATACAGAGAGAAATTGTTATTAAAGTCGCAAGGGAAAGAAAGCAATAAGAAAATATATATCGATTTATGGATTCATGATATAAATATTATTGAATGTTGTTCTTTATCCTAATATATAAGTGAGACAAGAACTAGTTACTAGAAATCTTGAAGTTTAGATAAGCAAAGGACCCACCATATGGGAACTAGGGAACCCTGTTTTTGGTAGTCGTCATTTTATGTAAGATTTGAGAAATTCAACTATTAATGTTATAATATGAAATCACATGAAAACTTTTGAAAACCACTTCCCCTTGTAATTGTTGTATGTCGGTGTTCCTGCTGCAAACAGCTAAGCTGTGGGCACAAAACTGGATGCATATATTAATCTTGTTATGTTCGATCCCATATTCCTGGGATAATGTTGCTATCAGTTTCATGATATCACCACACTAAACTATTATACATTTATCTTGCTTGGTATATAATTATAAGGAACTAAAGTATATAAATTGGCAAAATTAATATCCATCTCGATCTATAGTGCATTCATTTTAATTTGCTAAAATTTACTGATTTTCAATTAATTAAAGTCGATGAACCTATTACTCGATCCGAAGATCGGGGACGTTCCATATATATCAATTGTTTTGTTTGTGGATTTTGCTTTACCTAATAAGTTAACATGAGTAAAGGCACAAAAACATATATACTGTGAAGTTAATTAATTTACAAGCCACTTTCAGCCTATAAACTACGAATTCATGATTTTCATTTGAATTTGATGTGAAAATATTCATCGTGAAAATGTATGAACTTGAAAAATATATATGAAATTTTATCCCTCATTTAGGATTCAGACACCAAGTGTACGAATTCACCCTGCAAGATGATGAATAGATCTTTACAAACAAAGGGCTGAAATTAATGATTCCTAATTTATATTTTAAGATAATTTTTATTTTAACTCAATCCTATGCGTGTATATATAAAAAGAGATCTTGAATCGTTAAGACATATGGGTACGTACTAGTGTACTAGCTACTACAAGTCTACAATGTACAATGGGGAAAGAAAGATGTTATCATGTAGTTAAATATGTTAAAATGATTGGATTCATTCGCAATAAGGAAAATATATATGTGTGAATATTTTTATGTCACAAATATTTTCAGGCTACCAGTAACTAATTAGCATTTTGATTTCAACAAAAGCATCTCAAGGGAATAAATGAATAAATTCTCCAATGTAATGATCCTGTCTCGTTGAAAGAATATATTCATGCTTGGTAAATTACTTCAGCTAATTATAAGTTATCGAGAGTGGTCGAGAAGCTATTAATCAATTAACTAATAGATATATAGGCATTTTTCAAGATTTCGGTAAACGCAGAAATGAAACTGCACCAAAATCAATCTTAATTATCCTGTTAATTAAGAACAAAAAATTACTATTGCGTCGTATATATGGAAAAAATTATTATTGTATTCATACGTAAAAATATCATCGCATAAAAATGACATTATTGTACGTATGCCTAAAAAAATTAAACATTATTGTATAAAATTAGTTATTGTATAGAGAAGAGAGATATACTATTCCGCTTGAAAATCAATGGTCCACCATTAATCAAGATCTATGAACGTACTAAATCAATTACTAGTTAATTGAATAGAAATGGGTTTTATTTGGTCCTCCATCTATATATAAAAAATACGTGTAGTTGAATTTTTGAGTGTAAGTATAACATGGAAGACGTATATATTTTTCTTTTGTAATGTGCCACCTCGCATTTCATGTGCTAAATTTGACAATAGGCAAATATATAGATCTGAACCTAACAATTTTGAATGCAACATGGCGATTGCAAAATTAAGAGTGGTTGGTGGAATGGCCAAAAATGTGGTAGTATACAAACTAGCTAGTAACTAAGATAGCGATATTGATGTCACCTAATGCTTTTATATGTGCGTGGACAACATATATTCACATCTTATAACCACGTTCTTAATGTAAGAAGTATTATATCTAATTTTGCAGGCCCAGCTATTATATATATATCAACCGACTATTAATACAAGTGCTGGAATTTCATCGTCATGTACTAGATCATCTCATACATGATACTAGTATATTTTTAATTTTATAGGGTTTATCGTTGAACATAAATACTAATACACTATTATTTATAATTTTCAGATATTTTTAAAACATCGAAATTCCAACATCATTTTTTATAACATATTGGAGCGGAGACAAGTGCGCTTCGCATTTTTTACGATGTCGGGGAATACACATTGATAGTTATAACAAGAAATGGAGTGTAGGTTATTGCGATAACTACATTGCAACAAATTTTAAATGATAGGAGACACATATATTTAAATGTTATAATAATATGGTTGGGTGGGTTCAATATCATTTCTGAGATCTAATCGATTTAAGTAATTTTTTCATATGAAAAATTTAACACATGTACGAATTAATAATCTTTAAAGTTTATTCAGTAGGTTGGGCAAAACGGGTTTTACCTTTTCTTTCAGTGCGGCTCGAATTAATGAAGTTGCTGCAAATATAGCGCCGCAACATCGGTTAACAATTCAACTTCTCACTCATAATTATTTTATTTAACCATTACTCTTGTATAAGTTTCCTATTTATTTTCCTTTTTTCTGGCCATCCTATTTATGCAAGAGCCACTCACGTGCTATATAATTAATAAACTATAATTGGAATACAATGAACTAGGGGAGAGATTTGGTTCGGTTCCGGGTACCCGGAACCGAAAATTCGGGTACCCGAACCGAAAAAAGGGTATGTGATGGAACCGGTTCCAGTACCAATTGATACTCGGCACTGGGTATTCGGTACTCGGTACCCCCCGGTTCGGTTCCGGGAGTACCGAAAAAACCAAACCCCTATAAAAAAAAAATTCTTATTTTTTCGATTATTTGCTGTTCCTGTGGCTGTTCCTATTTTTTCGATTATTTCCTGAGTGGAGAGTGGAGACAGTGGCAGCCCTGCATTCGCCGTCGCCGTCTCGTGGCTCGGCGGCGAGCGGCTATGTGGAGTCAGCGGCGGCCGCTGAGTGGAGAGTGGAGACAGTGGCAGCGCTGTGTCGCCGTCGCCGTCGCGTGGCTCCGCGGCCAGCAGCTGTGTGGAGTCAGCGGCGGCCCTAAGTGGAGAGTGGAGATAGTGGCAGCGGCCCAGCGCTGCGTCGCCATCGCCGTGGCGTGGCTCGGCGGACAGCAGTGGCGCGGTGGTGCGGTGGCGCGGCGGCGGTGGGTGTGTGTGTCAGCGACAGTTCAACAGCGAGAGAGTGAAGAGAAGAAGAAGTGAATTTGAAATCGATTTAGCCATTTAGGGATTTTAGACATTTAGAAATTAAATTGAAATTTTCGGTTTTTTCGGTTCTTTTCGGGTTCGGTTCGATACTCCCGAAACCGAAAATTATGGGGGAGGAGGAACCGGTACCAGTACCGGTATCTGTTGGATCGGTACTCGGTAGTACCGCGGTTCCGGTTCGGTACTCCCGGAACCGAAGAACCGGATCCAAATTCTCCCCCTAATAAAAATGACTTAGTTTTATTGCCACGTCAATTTTGATTTAGGGCTAATTCGAGTTCGTATGCAAAACCAGACAAATGTTAAAGTCATGTATTATTAGGCTAAAAAATAAGTTCGTGTGCAATTTCAAAAAATGAGCAAAGTTCGTGTATTTACAAGCAGTTAACCCTTATTATTATTATTATTATTATTATTATTATTATTATTATTATTATTATTATTATTATTATTATTATTAT
>JAYJMF010000027.1:1706298-1724258 GCA_036873715.1 Salvia sclarea
TTGAATAAGAATTTTTTCTATACATATATGATGAATAAGTAATTAATTAATAGTTGAATTAATGTATTAAATATTTTATTAAAGGATTTAATAAAATCATTAAATGTTGTTTTGGAGGGAAAATATTTTTTGTTGTGGTTTTACTTTTATATATGTATAGATATTAAGAGACACAACTAATCGTTAGCCGCATATGTGATTGAATGATAAAAAAAAAAAAAAGCTCAAAAAATTATTCAGTCGATCAAAATATGTAAAATTAATATTATTGTTCTCCTTATTCTTTTCCTCTAACTTCAAATAATTACTCAAATAAAAACGAATGGAGCTTTAATTTTAATGTAATTTATAAAATTAGCGACCCTAATAATATTTTTGATCCCGAGACGACCGAGGAGCGACAGGTTGCGAGTTGATGTCGACGCGCAGTTTATATGATTTCTTTCTTTTATCGCTCAAATCTTTTTTTTTTATAATCAAATGCATAAATTTTAAAGACCGCGTCATGGAGGACTCGAACCCGGGACCTTTGGCCCCGAGCATTAACATGCTACCTGGGGGCTACGACTACGTGATTGGATAATGAAGAAGCTGGTGCGTTAGAGTTTGTGGGGTCCGTTGTAAATCATACGGAGACATACTTTTTTACGACTCTTTATTTTATAAAACAAGTTGATGGGGATTTGCAAGATTCATCTAAATAATAAATCGAGCTTTAATTTTTATATAATTTGTTAAAATTAGCGAACTTAAGGAGACTATATAAACTTTCAAGAAAAAAAGAAGCAAAGACTATATAAACTTTCAAAAAAAAAAAAAAAGAAGCAAAAAGGTCGGAGGTTCGATTGAAGTCGTGGCCGGAACCTGCCTATGTCGACGAGGCCCCCTAGAGGCCTCATGCCGCTCTGCCAAGCCGATACCGTAATCGGTAGCCATCTAATCCGCCGAACTCCGGTCCGGAGGGACTAGAGCGGTACTGGTCGGGGGCCAAGTGCGACATCGGGTCCCACGGCGTCAATCTTCGGGTCCCACCTTAATGCCCCTGCTTAGGTCACAGGCTCGCGCCACCGAGCCCGGCAATATATAATCTTGGTATTTCTATTATATAAAGGCTTAGGCTTCTCTTTTTTTTCGATGTGGGATGAATTTTTCTTATAAATTGGGTTTGGCCCAATAATTTATTTAGACCCTTATGTCATCTTATTTTTTTTTTTCCACATCGAGAGGTTTATATTACTCCCTCCGTCCCATTCTTCTTATCCTGTTTCTTTTTTACACCCGTCTCATTCTTCTTGTCCCATTTCTTTTTGGGGCACGGAAATTAAGAAAGTGGAGTTCGATGAATGTGGGATGATGTAGGATATATGGGGTCCACATATTTTTTGTGTGTAACTTTTTGCCAAAAAGGCAAATGAGACAAGAAGAATGAAACGGTCTAATTAGGAAACAGGACAAGAAGAATGGGACGAAGGGAGTACATAGTTTGGGACAAAGGAAGAGTCATGGTTTGTCTCTTTAGTTTGAGAGCTAGATTTCGATAAGAATATGCTTGTGATTGAATGATGGAAAAAGAGCTCAAAAGATTATTCAGTCGATAAACGTACGTGACAGATCAATATATATTTCGTCTTTCGTACACAGTAAACGTTCCCTAGGAAAAGTATGAAGCACTAAGTTAATTTATCTGGACAGTTGTTTCGATCGTTAGAATATACGTGAATAATAAAAAGGAAAAAATCAGGGTTTGATTGAAATTATTATTGCAGAGACTAGTGTGCATCCGACCCCCACCCGCAGAGATATATAAGCAAAAGGTCGGAAGTTGAATTGTTGTTATCATTATTATTATTATTATTATTATTATTGAGACACCACCCATCGTTAGGGCCCACATGTGATTGACTGATCAAAAGCTTATTCAGTCGATGAAAATGTTTCGTCTGATTTCCAGCATGCCAGCTAGGCAAATTGGCCGGAAACCGATCATTAGAATACGCCCATAAAAAAATTGGATATGTTAATAGGTCGATTTGTAATTAATCTGTTGTTATGAAAGATACTAACGTAAACGTTTTATAAAGGTGATATTTTCACTGTTTATAATCAATGTCGACATAGGGTAAAAATCTCAAACAACGAAGTTAAAGAGGAATTTGGTTTGTCAATCATCAATCAACTAGCAAAATCAACTTCATTTCACCATCAAAATTCTCATTCAACCCTAATTTGCGGGCTCGTCGTGCCTCGATAGACATCCGAAAGCTCGTGCTCGGAGACGTATCTCTCCACGAAATCCGCCTCCGCCATATGGAACAAACCGGTGATGCTCAACGACTCCTTCATCACGCCTCTCGCTTTGAGAAGTCTCACGACGGCCCACCTCGGCCTCATTCTCGTGTCGACGTTGTAGTCAAGAATCGAGGGGCATCGAGCTATATCGCTCGGATTCAACCCCAATTCGCTCACTAAAAAATCCATATTTGCTCTGATCTTTTTCTGGGAAAGCTTCATACAAAGTGGATGCCTCAAAAATGCAGCATTTAGGTCAGAATCAGACCAACCACATTTCCTATAAACCTCCATTTTATGCTTCAGAGTTGTCTCAGACATTCTACCGAACACTTGGAGCGCACGAACAAACACAACTTTCTCCGCCGGAAACCCCAATTCAGCAGCTCTGTTAACACAATCAACGAACTTCTCCTTTCTAAACATCATCATCGACGGCTTGCTGAGCAACAACGAGGAGATCGAGGAATCTGGCACGCCTCTCCCCCTCAAAACCGCGATGTTCGACGGAATCCTCTCCGGCCAGCCGTGCGTGAACGCCATCGGGCTGCCGAGGAACACGGCGGCGACGTTTTTGTCCGATTTGACGATGGATCTGAGGTAATTGCGCCACGGCTTGAAGTAATTCACGAAGCTCCGCCGCAGGAGAAACGGATATTCGGAGATTTTCTTCGGCAGGGCGGCGGCGGGGACGCCGATTTTGGAGAGGAATTCGAGTTTGGGGGTTAGGGTTTCGGCGGCGGAGGATCGGAGGATCCCCGGCCATTTCGCGACGAGTCTGGAGATTTGGTGGTTTGTGAATTTGTAGGTTTTCAGGAGGCGGAGAACTGCGTCGGAATTCTCGCGCGATTTGATGCGCAATTTGTTGGAGATTGGCACGGCGGCGTGCAGCGGCAATCCGCAGGAGTTTGTGAGGTAACTGATCGTGAAAGTGGCGTCGCCGCCGCTGGAATCGGAGGGGAATTTGCGGGAGGAGAAATGCGCCGGAAATTGGGGGAAGATTTGAGCCCTAATTAGCTTGATTTGATGAATAACTGCATACATTTGATTCGGTTTTTTTTTTTTTTTTTTCAAATGTGGTGTTTATTTATAGCTATGGGAAATGAAGAATAGAATTAGCTTGAGTTCTATGCTCGATTGTTTAATTTGAATCCGATAAAAGTTGAGTTTGCACTTTGTTAGTTAGATTTTAAATATGTTAAGTGAGTTAATTTGACGAAATAAGAGTAATGAGATAATAGCTAAAGTAGCAAAGCTCAATATTCGGTCCGATATTGGCAATAACATAATCAAATGATAACTGAACCGATATAATCGAATTTCTAAAATAATTGAATTAGCCGAACCAAATATGACCCGTTTGGTTCGATTCTGTTATTCGGTTTACGAATTTTTTGCTTCTCTAGCCTCCTACACTCACTTAGGTAGAGCACTTGGAACTCGGCATCTTTGTCTCGGACATTAACCTCTTACGGTCTCATCGGTAGTATCCTACTTATTCGTGAGTTTTCTCTCCCAGTTTTTTTATACTTCCTACATCATTCTTTCATAAAATCATGTTATTTTAGTTAGAAAAATGCATGCATAATGCATATTAAATTAAAGATTATGAGAAAAGCAATATTACAATTTATTCATAAAGTGATTAGTATTGTTAAAATTTATTAATTTTAAGAACTAGTTTAGGCTCCATTAAATTGGTGACACTTCACGTACTATTTTAATAAAGCAAACTTTCACTCAAACAATTTATATCGAGTAGTATTAATCCAAAAATTAAATTAGTAGTGAACAAAACAAACAGAACTCCTCGACAAATAACACTTCCTTAATAATTGATCCAAGGTAAGTACAAACAAACCCCTAAATCAAATCGTTAATTAGGATTACAATCGCAATTAATAATGATGAATGTATAATTATTCTGAGATTTATGCCAACAAACTAATTAATTTGTCCCACTCTTTCCTTAATGGGAGAATGTGCATTGGTAGGTAAAACTCGTGGTCCATATCGCCTATCGTCACCCTCACTACCTAACCCTCTCCTATTTTTAACCACCTTTCTTGATTTTGAGAGAGATTTAGAGATAAATTGAGAGAGATTGGGAGAGAGAGAGAGAGAGGAAAAAATAATGTCTGCAACGCCGCCGCCATCCGTCGCCGAAATCGTCGTCGAATCCGTCGTTTTCCCGCCCACGGCGAAGCCGCCGGGCTCCGACACGACGCTCCTCCTCGGCGGCGCCGGGGTGCGGGGAATGGAGATCCAGGGCAACTTCGTCAAGTTCACCGCCATCGCCGTCTACGTCAACCCCGCCGCCGTCCCCGCCCTCGCCGCCACCTGGCGCGGCAAGTCCGGCGACGAGCTGGCCGAGTCCGACGACTTCGTCGCCGAATTCATCGCCGGTAAAATGCCAACCATATGTTCATGATATGTGACTTGTGAGGCCGGCCTCATCCATGAGGACATGACTCTTGTGGGGACCGCCTGCCAGTTAGTCTGCAGGCAGTTAGTCTGCTGCTGCAGACTAACTTGACAATTAGTCTGCAGTTAGTTTGCTGCAGACTAACTGGCAGGTGGGGACCACTGCCAGTGGATTGAATGAGGCCGGCCTCACATAAGTTTTTTGCTTTTGGTTTGTGGCCTAAAATTTTCGATTTCAGCTCCGTTCGAGAAGCTGACGAAGGTGACGATGATCCTGCCGCTAACGGGGCAACAATACTCGGAGAAAGTGGCCGAGAACTGCACCGCCTATTGGAAGGCGGTGGGGAAATACACGGACGCGGAGAGCGAAGCGGTCGAGAAATTCCTTCATCTCTTCAAAGACGAGAGCTTCCCGCCCGGCGCATCCATCCTCTTCGCCCAATCCTCCACCGGCTCCCTCACGGTGAGCTTCCCGTTGCTCGACTACTCCTCCGTGACTAATCGCTACGGCTATTGAAACATTCTTTTTTCTCCGCAGGTCGCCTTCTCCGGAGACGGCTCTGTCCCGGAGCAGGGGAAGGCCGTGATCGAGAACAAGCGGCTCGCGGAGGCCATTCTCGAGTCGATCATCGGGAAGCACGGCGTCTCGCCCTCGGCCAGGAAGAGCCTCGCCGCGAGGGTGTCGGAGCTGCTCAACGCCGCCGCCGAGGCCAAATGAATCAAGACAACATGAATAAGATTGTTCACGAATAAGGTTTAGCATGTGAATGTGGTCTCTCTCATGTAATCTTCACTACTCAAATTCAGTAATAATCAATGAAATGTGGTAACGAATCTTGCAAATAGAAATAGCAACAAAATAAAGAGTTGGCACAATTGTTTTCTTCTTTTTTTAAAGAGAATATATAATAATTCTCCGTTTCCCCCTTAAATGACTCGAACTCTTGACCTACCAATTGGAAGAAAAACATCTTACCAAACCAGATCGCGTCGAAGCAGCTCGTGATCTATCAGTTTGAGGGAAAACGTCTTACCAACCAGACGTTTTACCAACCAGATCGCATCGAAGCAGCCACATCGCCGCTCCCTTTACACGATAGATAAAGGTCGTAAGCTCCGGCATTTCCCCAACAAACCTCTCCCCATATTTCTCCAAGAACTTCTCGACGGGATAAAGCACACCCATCAGTGGCGAATGCAGAAAAATTTATGAACGGCGGATTTATTTTTAATTTTCGAAGTTAAATATTTCGAGACTAATTTTCCTATAAATTATTTTCGTGATAGGAGCTTTTGCACAACGATTAAAATCAACAGTTCAGCATCCCGAAAAAATATTTCTAATCGTTCAATATATAATTGACTTTGAGATTTTCATGATATATACACCCTAAAGAAAAACACAATCCATTTATTAAATACAACATAAAGAAATTGTTTTATCTTCTATTCTAACAAAGAGTTGTTTTACCTAACTAACTCATTCCACTTTTCTTCTTAAACATATTTTTACTCACTTCTCCAGCATCGAGCCGAGCTTGCTCGGCTCGTAAACCGGAGGGCTGCACGTAAAATTCTGGCACACGAGCGCCACGACCTTCCCCTCCTTCGACGCCCCCTTCGCCATGGCCACGATCTTCTCGTTGTTCGCCTCCCAAAAACCTAAATCCTCCGCGTCCGTAGTGTCGATGTGAATCACCGTTTTATTCGGATTGTACGACGAGTGAGCCGCAGACAGCATTTCGTCGAACCCGTCGGCCCCCTTTTGCCCGACCACGACGACCTGCTTCCTCGAGGGCACGCCGAGCATGTCCGCCCCGCAGCACATCAGTGGCATCGCCATCGACGTCTCTTTTAACCTCCTCTCGAACACGGCCTGCGAAAAAAGGAAGCTAGTGAGAGCAAGCGACGGTTAAAGAGAATCGAGAAATCGAGAAAAGGGGAACAGATTGTACCAGTAAGACTTCCGCGTTTTCCCTAAAATGATCGGAGGCCGGAGCCACGAACGACGCGAGTCTCACTAGATTGATCACCGCGACGGAGTTCCCCGACGGCTCCGCGCCGTCGTGGTCCTCTTTCACGCGGAGGAGGACCGACGGGTCCTCGCCGGGAGTGTTGAAATACCCTCCGCCGTCCTTGTCGAGGAACAGCTTGTCCTGAGAAAAAATTAGGGTTAGTACAAGATTTGGGGAAACGTCGAATTCGAATTATTTACCGTTCATCACATCGCCGCCTTACCTGCGTTTGCTGGAGCTCGATCGCCCACGCAAGCCATTTCACCGAACCGCCGCATTCGTACATATCTAGAAGGCCCGATATCAGGAAGGCGTAGTCGTCTAAGAATCCCGGCGCCTTTGACGGTCCGTTCCTGAAACTGTGCTGCAGTCGCCTCGTCTCCTCGTTGTAGAGATGCTTCCGGATGAAAACCGCGGCCTTCTCCGCGACTTCCAAATACTCATTCGGCGGCGTTCCGACGACGGGGAAGTAGTATTCTGTCCCTTCGGGCTCGTCCCTTAGGATTCTCGACGCTCGTGCGAATGCGGAGATCACGAGTCCGTTCCACGACACGATGACCTTATCGTCCAAAGATGGCCTCGGCCGTTTCGACCGAACATCATAGAGCGTCTTCCGACAGGCGGCCAAGATCTTTAGGTACTCGTCCAGCGGCTTGCCGGATTTCGACGCCATCGCGGAAGTGCTGTTCCGCTCGATAAGCACGTTCTTGCCCTTGAACTCGGCGTGGGGGTCGCTCATTCTCGATAGATCGCAATTTCCCGATGGTTTGACATAGTAGTGCTCTTTAAAGAGCGCGGCGTGCTCCCCGAGTATGTCGTCGATCTGTCCACAACAATGAATTCAACAGAAATTATACAAAAACGAAAGAATAGCGACGAATTCGTTACCTCTTGGCTCGTCCACACGTAGAATGCGCCCTCCTTCTTCCTCGACGCGCCCTCGAATTCCGCGCTATCGGCATCCTCGGCTGAAAATATCTCCCCGCTCGGGCCGATCATCTCCCTCCGCAGGTAATCAAGAATGTCCCTCGACGTGCTCGAATAGAACGTGTCTTTCGTAAGAGAGAAAACGTCGAGGTAGACGTTAGCGAGTTGCCCTTGATCGTACAGCATCTTCTCGAAATGAGGCACTGCAACGAGAGAAAAAAGGGGATACGGATCAAACAACCAGAAACCTCGAAAAATTTACATCTGATTAATTCATCGACAAACCGACCGTGCCAGCATTCGTCGACGCTGTATCTGTGGAAGCCCCCTCCGACGTGATCGTGGATTCCCCCCCTTGCCATACACTGCAGAGTCAGCGCCACCATGCTCAGGTCGTGCTTCGCTTCGCCGGCCATTTGGTTGTCCTTCAACTTCTTTTTGTGATAAAGCATCAACTGGATTTCGACGGGCCTCGGGAATTTCGGAGCAGAGCCGAATCCACCAAACTTCGAATCATAACTATCCGCAAGCTATGACAGAAAACGAGCATTCTTGAATCCAACTCATATATGCAAAAGCCAAAACAAACGCAAAGTTCGAGCTCAAAATAATCTTTTTTGCCCCACAAAACATCTACCTGTTCGGCACATTTCTGGACGGCCCTCTCCGGGAGTCCATCCGGAAGCTTCTCGGATCTCGCAGCGGAAGCTATTGCTTCGGCAAGCTGTTCAATTGCAAATGCCCCACTTTTGACCAAGGATTCCCTCTTAGTGTCCCAAGCTTCTTTAACCTTCCTATTGGATTAAAAATTCCTCAAGTTACACAATTCTTTTTTTTTTTTTTTCTGGTAAAAAGAAGGAAAAAGGGTTTTTTGTAGAGAAATAAAAGATACAAATCTACGACGACTTGGAATGAATTGGATCATGATTAGTTACCTAAGTACGGTTTTGAAGCCGGGCCTTCCAAATTTATCGTCTGGGGGAAAGTAAGTGCCACCCATCAACGGGTTCAGGTCGGGTGAAAGGAAGACGCTTAACGGCCAACCACCGCCACCATACAACGCTTGCACATAAGTCATGTATACCTATAAAAGTGACGGGGAACGATGAGCCACATAAAGAAGCATCGAAACAGAATGTTTGCCCCACGTTTAGAGAATTCTATGGAGATTTTCAGCTCCTGAGATGTCATATTTTTTTCTGAAAAACATGTGCTATCTCATTTTACGAGAACTAAAGGAAAACTACCGCAACATAGGTCCAGACCATTGAGGGAGATGAAGCAAGATATTATGACATTTCTATTCTTGGGACATTGTTTCTACACAAAGGAGGCGTTTACTTTGAGTGATAGGATGGATAGATAAACATAAGCTATACTAATATACCGTTTACTTTG
Organism: Salvia sclarea; assembly: GCA_036873715.1. Classification (NCBI taxonomy): domain Eukaryota; kingdom Viridiplantae; phylum Streptophyta; class Magnoliopsida; order Lamiales; family Lamiaceae; genus Salvia; species Salvia sclarea. The sequence continues at coordinate 1,715,352 of JAYJMF010000027.1, forward strand.
ATAGATTGACGATGGATTGCTTAATTTTTGAATTCGTTTAACCATCTTATACACTTCAAATACTCAATCCTACGATTATCAATCTAGCTAGCTAGCTAGCTAGATTATCACTCAACGTAAACGCCCCCAATAGTTTTTAAAGTAACAAGAAAAGTTTAGCCCTTCTTAGTGCCTTTCACTAACAAAAGAATGCACTCATTTTCACATATGAATTCTAACACACACACACACACACACACACACACACACACACATATATATATATATATAAGAAACCAGCCAAAAGAGAACCACTACCATATATTATTATACCTTATCAACATCTGGCCTTTCTTCACGATCCACCTGAGAAACAAACTCATTTAGTCAGAAAAAGGGAAACACACACACACACACACACACACACACACAAAAAGAAAGGTTTCTAAGAAGAAGTGGAGAAACACACCTTGATACTGACAAACCAATCATTAAGCAACTTTGCCACCTCTGCATCCTCAAATGATTCAACTTCCATCACATGACACCTAAACTCAAAACACATTCATCAGCCATTTCATAACTCACAAGCTCAAATGATAATAAATAAAACCCACAAATGATCCACAAAGTACATACCAATGGCAAGTGCTGTAACCAACTTCAAATGCAAACCCAGCAACAAAAATTGCACAAAAATGGCCACATGTTATTCCAATAATTCCCCCACAAAATATTAATCAAACGCCAAAATATAAATGAAATTAGGCTCATACTCGAGAGGAAGATGGGGACATCTCTTTTACGAGCTTCGGCAAACGCCTCCTCACCCCACGGATACCAATCAACCTAATTCACTCACACAAACAAACACCCAAAAGAAAAAAGAAAAAAAAGAAAAAAAATCAGAACCGATCCATCCATCCATCGCAGCTGCGAGAGTCCCACTTAAAAAAGATCCAATTTTGATCACAAATTTCACAGATTCGAGGAAAGATTTACAGGATTATGCGCGTGCTGGAGAAGGTAAGGACTGTGCTCCGCCGCAAGCCGGTTCGCCGCTTTGGTGGACGCGCCATCCGCCATGGCCGGAGCTCTGGAAAAGGTGGTGATGGGCCGGCAAGAAACAGCCGATAAGGGCCAGGAAAACGAGAAAGGCTCCGAATTGACGAGCTTTGGGGGCGAATTGAAGGAGGGTTTGCAACGGCGATTGAGGCGGCGAGAGAGGAGAAGTGTTTTGAGCATATTAGTGAAGAAAAAAAAAAGGGGAAAATGGATTGATGGAAAAAGTGGGGGATTTATAATGTGCAGGAGAAGAAGGGGGAATTGGGGGAGAGTGTTTGAGGATCGCCATTTGGGAGTGGTGACGAAGGTGGGATTGCCACGTGGCGGAAATTTGGACAATTGGAGTAGTTAGTTAGTACTAGGATGGTCTAGTCTAGTCTAGGTGCTGCGAAGCGGTTCTTGAATAATTATGGGGAAAATGATTTTATCGTTGTTTTTGGTAATTAATAATTAATGGGATTGGGTTAGTTGGTATATATGTCATTAATTGCTTAATTGTTTATGGCGGCACACTTTTATAAATGATAATAAAAGTGAATTATAAACCACTAAAAGTGAATTATCAACCCTAAAAGTGAATTATAAACCACTAAAAGTGAAATTAAATGATAAAAAATAATTATGCATATTAAATGAATGGAACAAACTCTTATTAATAATTATATAATTAAATTAAAACATATAAAATTGAAATTGACGAAAAAAATATTTAAAAAAATAAAAAAAAAATGAAAGTGATACATGAAATGATACACCAAATATGGTGGATCTCATCCCATGCCGGTTCGACCGGTTTAACCGCGAACCGGTCACAGGGACGGTCCGGTTCTCACATTTTTGCAGAGTTCTAAAAAATCGATGCGAACCGCTTAAAACTGGTAAAAAACCAGTGAACCGATGACCCAATGAACCGATTTAATTAATTTAAATAATTGTACAATGAGTAAAATGATAAAAGTGGGATTTGAACTCATGACCATTAGGTTGGTAGACTAACACAACAACCAACTACACCAATTTGATAATTTTTATATAAATTATGTGATTAATTGATTTATTATTATTATTATTATTATTATTATTATTATTCATTTGTAATATTTGTAATTATTATTGTTAAATCAATATTGTGTATTATTGGGGTTCATATAAGTGGAGGTTACGATTTAAAAGATATGATAATAGAAATTAATCGAGATTGTAATTATTCTTTGTTATAAAATGTATTTAATTTTATATTAACACAATGTATAAAAACTCTAAAATTTAATTAATTTATCTTATTAATATTTTAGTGAAATATTTAAATATTTTAAGTAAAAAACTATATACATATTAAAAATCAAATATTTATGGGACACTGATTTTTTTAGTACGAATCGACCGGTTGAACCAGTGATCCAGTAATCCAATCATATGACCGGTTCAATGTCCGGTCCGATTTTCAAAACATTGCTAATACTTCTATCTAAAATTCAAGTACTGTATGATTTTTCTTTGTATATATTCTTTTTTTTTTTAAATTTAGAAACTAGAAATTAATCTCGTCCATTGATTAACTTAGATACAAGAGATTAATGACACGCATTAATTTTTGTCCACTTGTCATCACCAAGGGGTTATACAGTATTTCAATGCGATTCATACGTATAGTAGAATATTTTAATTAGTCATAATGTATGATTTGTATAATTAAGAATTTATTAACGTTCAGTGCTGATATTAACAATTCAAAATTAGTATTTTAGGTTTGGATAGAAAATTTAATTGTGTTGTAATCAATAGAATTAAATTTGAAGCTTGCTCTCTAAACCATGGAAGCACATTAACATTTTTGTTAAGCGTGACATTATCTAAGTCTCGCAGAAGGGGCCATGAACTCTTCCATCTGAAAACTGTAGACGATGCATAAAGATATTCAGAAACGAAGAAATGGGCATAATAAAGAGCAGCTTCTCATTCATTTTGGGGACTGCATGCGGAATTTACATGTTCCTAATGTTCGTAATCTTTTCAACACTGGCAAATCGAGCAGAATTACCGCAAGCCCAAGAAACGCGATGATCAAGATTAAATGGCCACAACTCATGTATTGGGCGTTGCGCACCAACAGTTTGTAGTATTGCCTATTAGCGTTTTGGGCACTCTTATGAAATTTAAGGGTTCAATTTCTTTTATTTATGAATAGAGCTTTGAATGATTCTGTGATGTTGAGGGACTCGGGTTTTGGAGATTTGGCGTTTGCTGTTTCCGATTTTTTTTAACTATTGAGGCTCAGTCATTTGAAGTTAGGAGAGTTGATGCTTCATGTTTATGATAGACTTCATATTGAAGTAAATTGGTTATGTTAGTTAACATTGATTTTTGGTGTAGCTTATTTAGTGGTGAAAGAAAGCATAAGCATGAAGACAAAAGCATCTGCTTTGAAGGTGATCTTTGGATGGGTGTCACCTCTCAAGGTAGATTCCTCTTCACTTGTAATCACAATTTAACAACTAGTATAATTAATCTGCTCCTGTCATGCAATATCATTGTAGTTTAAAAACATCTATATACATGTATGTATGTGTTTCTATTGCTAATGATGATCTAAATACAACTTTATCTCCCAACAATTAAACTTGGGAATTCACAAATGGTTTTTCCTGCACTAAACAAAATCTGGGCAGCTATAGACTGCCGCAATCAAATCCTGTACAAGTTCCTTGAAGCTATACAGCCTGCAACACTTGGTTTTCGTCCTTGTTCGTCGTCTTCGGAGGAAACTTCATAGCCTTTACACGAAACACAGCCTGCGCAATTCAGACCAAGTTGAAGAAAAATGATAATGTGAATGTGAGTGTGAGGCCAAATTATGCCTAACCTTCTTATCAGATCCAAACTCTATCACATCAGTAGGCCGGAATCGAGTAGGCAGGTTAGGGGAGACGCGATACCGCTTGCCTTCGTTGCTGGAAAAAAATGTTTTTAACCTTTCTTAGACTGCGTTAGGGATAGGGTGGTTAACATTATAAATAGATATAAAGATCCTTACTCTGAAATCCATGTTCCATGTTCACTCCTCATGTCCGTCAGGGAGAACGCCCCGTCTTTGTAGCTTATACGAGCATGCATTTTAGACACCTGCAATATTTTCTCGTTAAGAATCTGTGCATCCATGGAAAACCCGAGCCACGAAAAGAGACTCACCTGAGGTGATGGTATAAGTATCGACACTCCTGGGAAGTTCGGGTGCGATTCACTCCTAAAATGAGGGAAAGAATAAGTTGGGCTTCATTGTATGAATGTGTATCTAGGGAAGATAGGGTGCATTGCATACCCGATCAGGCAAGGTTTCTTGTCGTCCCGGCTTAGGAATATGGTCTCGGATGCTGCAGTCGAATCTCCAATTGGAAACAGAAACCAACTGTGTACAAAAAAATTGAAGGTGAGAGATAAGTGAAGGGAGGTAGATGAGTTCAAAACATGGGACATGCTTACTCTGCATCAAGAGCTCGCTCTAGAGCATCATCATCGGTGAACCATTTCCGTAGCTGGTCACTTGCCTTCACAAGTTGAACAAGATACTAAGTTAAGCTATAGTAATTGCAGCCTAGCACGAAATGAAATTCAAGAAGAGCTATTCTACTAGTTGTTTGAGTAACCCTACTTTGTCAGAAAGGCGGCATTGCAGCGTTCTCCCTTCAAGTTTCGAGCTGCAAAATATGCAAATAATAATACTCATTCATTTCTTCAAGGTTGGACCATATCTTATCTTGAAAAAATAGCTTGATCTGCAGCGAATCTTACCCGTTGCCACCGAGAATCCAACTTAGCATTAGAGGCATGCCAATGTCGATGAATACCCTTCCCCAGACTCTACCAGGATGCGGTATTCTAAACTGTGTGAGGAACTGTAATACATAGCAGAGGTTTCTGTTTAGTTTTAAGCATCATCTTTCCTTCCATGTTATGAAAAAGCAAATGCCATAGTTCTTACAGACAACGGGCCGAGCCCAACTCCCAAGTATGCCTTGTAAGTTGATGCCATGATTGCAGCCATTCTAGCAAGTCCATGAATGATTGCAACACGAAGTTTTCGTGCATTCTCATAACTGAATACACCACCAAAACGAAGGACGGACGACTTCTTATATAGTTTCAGAGCATTGTGGTATCTAAAAAGGAATACGAGAGTTTCCAAGTATACGAATATATAGTGTTAAAACACTTGCCTTCGTAAAGACGAGACTACATCGATTGGGCCTCCCGTCTCGATGCCTTTCCTTGTAGCCTTTTCAAGCTCGAGTGCAAGTTGGTATCCATCCTGGAACCATGAGATGATGTATCATTCATCAGAACGAAAAACAGATATTGCTATTTATTATAAAACCAATAAAGACATAGATAGGATTTCCAAATGCTTTGAGTTTAGGAGATATTGGTACCTCGATGGCCATGCACCCTCCCTGGCCCAAGTTTGGCTGCATTGCGTGGACGGAGTCACCAAGCAACGTGACACGACCCTTTCCCCATGAAAGTATTGGAGAGCGGTCGTATATGTCTCTTCGAAGAATGGCCTCTTCGTCAGTGGCAAGCAACAGATCCATAACATTATCACACCAACCTTCGAACAACTTTAGCAGCCTCGCCTTTTTACCTTTGATAAACAAGAGAGTATGTAAGCTATACAGATCATGTTCAATTTTAGGTCAGGGGAAAGTATGTTAATTTCAAGAACAGAATGGTTCAAACAGAAGCAGCAGTTGACGAATATGACAAGAACGTCCTCTACTTCAATCAAGTGAAGCATATTTACCATTTTCAACATCAACTCCGCCAGGTGCTTCGTTGTAGAATGCATACCACTGCATCTTCCCGCCTCCCACATCCGAGGAAACGAAGTATTGTTTGTGGCCCAAAAACACGCGGTACCTTCAAAACGAGCCGATTGGCATAAGCAGATTTGTGGGGTGGCCTGCTAATATAGACGGGAAAACATTAGAAACGAAGCATACCCGACTGTCTCGATGTCTGCAGGCACAAAATCTGCTATTCCGGTGTAACACGTGTAGCCAGAGTATATAGGTTCGGCTTGCCCAAACAAATTTTTCCTCACCTATATCAAATTCACAATTGACATTGTCACAAAAATGCATGAATCTAGCAAATGTGAAGAAATGGAAAGACAATTTAGTCACAATACGGTTTTTTAGTGACAAAAAGAAAGGAATAGGTACCTTAGACCATATCCCGTCTGCACCAACGAGAAGATCGCCTTGATAGGACTGTCCGTTTTCGAGTTTGACAGTCACCTGCAGAGGTAGCAGAATGAACAACTACCCTCCAAGTGTTGGGAAAAGAAGAGGAATTGGAACATAAAGAAGACCTTTTCACCATCGTCGACAAAGTCCACCACGTTGCTCTCGTTCAAGATGATGTCGGAGCCAACTGCACGAGCAAGGATTTGTTGGAGAGTCATACGGCTAATGACTCTGGTAACTGGGAGGCCCCTCTCTGCTGCAGGGGTGAATGTATCAAACTTCACGTACCTGATAATCACCTCTATCATTCTATTGAACTCCCTTTTCAAATCTCACATAAAATACCCGTTCGCCACAACGAATCCATTTCAAATCTCATAACCATACTTGCATTTTCATGTAAATTTAAATTTAAATTGGATTCAACAACTTCGGCCAAGATTATTTTAGAGACCGTATAACATGTAATATCTCAATAGCTTAAATAATTGAACTTATAAACTAGAGAGAAAAATTAAGAGTGATTAAACTACAAGGGCATACTAGTATATATATATATATTTTAATTAAATGGTTGTACTTCTTAGATTATGAAAAAATAAGTTGGAACTTTAGGAACTTATATTCTGGGCTGTGGTCGAGCTAGGAATTCCCTTGTTCATTTAACCAAACATAGAAACTAGGAATTCCTTATCCTCCCATATTTCAAAACTACTTCATCTGTCTCCAAATAATTGTCATATTCGGGAATAAATTTTGTCACTTGAGTTTCTTTCGGTTTCAAAATTCCATGATAAAAGGTCGCCAAATTTCCCTTTTTACCCTGATCATCAATGCAAATTCTTTTACTTTCTTAATTTCCAAAATACTACTACTAGTAGCATCTGACTAACTAATTATTGGTAAGCAGAAACAAAGTCAACCTTGATATATATAGGTCCCAGTAAAGAAATAAACAGAATAGTAGTAAAGCTTAAAAAGAAGAAGAAAAAATACCAATTGCCGGAGACGCCATCAACCAAGCCATTAATCCGATCGCCGGTGATGCAGCCAGTGTCCAAAACCTCTTCAGCAACGCCCATATCAATGGCCTCCAAAGCTGCCAAAGCGTTGCTCTGTATCTGAATGGGCCCCCTATACTGCCCCTCCCCTCTTATCGCGCTCAAATCCCTCTCGAAAACCACCACATCAAACCCTTTCCTCTTCGCCGCCAACGCGAATACCAGCCCTCCAATCCCGCCGCCGGCCACTAGAATCCGCAGCTTCTTCTCCGCCCGCCCTCCGGCTTCCAACCTTGGAGCGTCGGCTGCCACGCTGGCTCTCACCGACGTCACCTTCTTCGACACCCCATTTTCCTGCTTGCCGGAAAAAGGCTTCTTGCTCAGAGAACGGCGGATTTGAGCCGGACAAAAATGCGTTCTTGACGAAAGTGCGGCGGAGGGATTGATCGGATTGTAGAGAGCGGTTGAACTCATTTTGGTTTTCTTCCCTTTCTACTCTGAATGAAGACGCAAATACAAATCCAAGGGTGCAGCGATGAATTCTATCATCTCATGCTCATCTCATCTCATCTTATGCGGAATTTTAAAACTAAATTGACGAGTGTGGGTTGGCACTCAAAGTGGGGCCGCGAAAAATAGGAGCCAATCTAAAGTAATGAAGGAGGACTTAAGATGGAGATTTCACGGCCACGTGTCACTCTGATGTGGCGTCCTCAATTCGCTAAATATCTGGACACACATGTTCTTGTCTTTGTGGTCGAGCTATTTTTTTTATATTTATTTGGTGTCGACCATTGGTTGAGTGCCAGTGATTTTAGATTCTCATCCCTGGTGATCCTAAATCATCCACGATTTGTTTTTATATCTACTCAATATTACTATTAATATTCGAATTTTCACTGAATTCAAGTTTCATAATGTATGATCCGTGAATAGGAATGTAAATTCGGTTTTACACTATTTCCGACTCACGTTACATGGATGATTTAGTCGTAATTTTAACTTTTTGGTTTTCATGCTACCATGAATTTTCTTTATGATCTCATCCTTAAAACCAAAAATAGGTCGTGTTTTTGCAATCAAGACACTTGAACTCAGTATTAGATAGAATATGAGTGTCATATAAACAACTTATATATTACTCCATACGTCCCATCGAAAATTATACATTTCTTTTGGGAACGAAGTTTAAGGAGAGTTGAAAAATAGTGTAAAGTGATGATAGAAATAAAGTGTCCCAAAAAAGAAACGTAACATCTTCGTTGGGAATACGTATCATTTTCGGGAGGACAGAGGGAGTAAGTAACAAGTATATTCATGACTCATGAGAGGTAATGATTGTGCATACATTCAACTCAAATGACTTTCTTTTTTTTAATTTTCATGCATGATTTTTTTTTTTTTAATGTTGGAAAAGGTCACAAAATATTCCACAAGCATAAAAAATGGTTACTAGATTATTAAAAACCAGAGTAATAAAGTTCAACAACCAAATAGAAAGGAATATTACGGCTAATCGGGGCACTGGCTCTTCGGAATGGATATCTATACTATACTTAAATGTGGAGCCAAATTGGAAAATTGATTTGCAATCAATTGAAATTCAATTTCAATTTTGA
>JAYJMF010000027.1:1731243-1753376 GCA_036873715.1 Salvia sclarea
ATCGTACTGCAACAACAGGTTTACTCGCACCAGGGAGCATAAGAGCAGGCCTGCTTGGAGACAGAAGGCACAAAAAAAAAATCATCCAATGGATAAGCAGACATGATTTTCATTGTATATGTCGACGTGCAAATTAGAAAATAGGAATGTCTGATCAAACATGTAGACCGTAGTGGAATAGAATATAGTTAATTCTTGCCTGGAGATATCTTTTCTTGAAAATATATAAGCAGTATTGACAGGTTCAGAAGTCAGTGTACTCTTGTGAGAACCTAAAATGATCAAAAGTGTAAGAGAAAACACCACCATGACATGTAATTTAGCAACATAAGTATAATGCATACTAGTAAAATAACGTTCTTGCAACTGAGTTGTTTAGCTTCTGTTCAAGAAGCATAACATGCTCCCAAGTCACTGAACTAGATTCAGAAATATATAAGTTCATACTAATGATACCTGCGGGAACAAGTAAAAACGATCCATCTGGGGACCAGGCTAATCTTCGAAAGAAAGATGGCAGCGTCTCATCAAGGAAAAGATGGCTTTTAGCTGACTGAATCACAGTGCGAAAAAATCGTTATATAGGAACTTCTGTTGTTCAGAGTGAAGCAAGACATCGTACAAGATTATTGTTTTAAAACCTTAGATTCTTCAGGCAGTGGCAACTCTGCCTTCGAGATGACATGCTGACAAACATAATTTAACCTCTCAACACCTTTAGCTTTAGAAGGCTTGTTGATATAAATACGACATGTTCTATCTGAACTTAATGATGCTGCATATTTCCCCAATGGATCCCATGCTACACCTTGAACATAATGAAAATGTGCATCCAAAATTTGGTGTACAGAACCTAACATGTGGGAAAAATGAGTTAATGAATTAAATTCGACACTTTACAGGATATCAGCATTAGATTTATATTTGCAGCCTTACCCTTATTAGCATCCCATATGATGCATGAATTATCAACTGAACCGGATATGAGATATGCCCCATCAGCAGACCATTGCAGGTCTAATACATCCTTACGATGAAACCTGGAAGTAGCTAATCCATGAATATGGCAAATGACATTTATAACCAATTACAGGCATATTCAATTGAATTCACACATTTTTTTCTGATCCAAGGTCATTACACATTTTTGTTGTAATTATCAGGAAGCAAAACCTGAACATAATAAATGGATACGTAGAAAACTCACACTAAGGACTTATGGACTTTCCATACTTCACCAGCATCAGTAACATGTAATTTCCACAAAATTAGCTCACCACCTGCATTGACAACATATATGTAAAAGTGCTGATGGATAGCTTTACGCTTCCAAAGTAAGAATCAAGTTATGGGAAACTAACCATCAGCACCAGAAGCCAACAGATCTCCTGCAATTATAGAACAAAGTCATACTTTTAAGCAAAAACCCAAATAAAGACTAACAAGCACCTCACAAATAACAAAAAGATCAGTAGTACTGCTGTACCTTGTGTCTTGAGAACATAGATGAACAAAAATATACTAGTATTGAGTCCACAACAGAAAGAAAAGGAGTTTCCTGTTAATAAATCTACTCAATGTAAATTATGGTGCTCTCCCAAGCTTTACCAATAATACCGGATGAGTTCACCAGGTTTGTCCAAATTTAGGTCATCTCATTAGCCGAAAAGCAATTCATTTCTTAACAGGGATGACTTCAGCCGATTGATTTACCTTCTTATCTCTTCTATTTTATCTAGGTGTAACCTTATTAACATTCTCATCCATGCATAAGTCAAAGCTAAAAAGTTCCACCGGGCATGGGCAAACTGCCTTGGAAAGAACTAACCGAAAAGATTCATGCTCTACAAAGCTAGAATTCATAGATTGCCTATATACTGGTTCTCTCATTTGCGTGTCCTCACCATTGCACCAAAATCTCATGCACTGCCATGATCATCGTAGTTATATTTCTTAGTTAGCTAAGGGTTCAGTAAACCAGGTCCTTCCATAGTATTGGAGGCGATTAGAAATTTTAATTGTATTTATGTTATTCTTTCACTGTAAATAAATAAATTGTTGAAGTAAACTTCGAGCCTTGAAACACATTTGAAAATCTCTATTTCAAAGTGAATAATTATGGAAACTTACCTGACGGAGAGAAGCGAAGTGCATTAACAGCGGAACTATGGTACGAAAGATTGCTCTGGTATGTAACCCCTGGAGCCTTCTTTTGATCAGTGCTAGAAACTGTTGCCCAAATCTGCACAGCACAGTGACATTTATTAGAGCTAAAAAGGTAAAGGAAATTCGAGCAATGAAATCCTTTGTAACTAAAAGACACATACTTAAAATGTAACTTTCAATTTCGAATCGGTTGACTTTGTAACAGAATAAACCTGTTTTTTTTTTTTTTTGTCAAACCCAAAAAACAAACAAAAATAAATCCCGAAATAAACCACAATAACAATTGTCAATTCCAATTGAACTAACACTACGCGGTAAAGAAGTTCTCGATTTCGTCAAAAAAAAATCCGCGTAGAAAGAGTAAATTCACCTTAATATCGTAGTCGGCGCCGGCGGTGGCGAGGAGGGCGGAGATTGGGTGGAAATCGCAGGCGAGTACCGGTTTGGTGTCGTGCCAATTGATCTGAACCGTTCCACCCCTCATTTTTCTTCTCTAATTCTAAATCTCTTCAGCAATTGAAGCAGCGGAGAGTTGCTAATCCAAAAAGTTCACAGATTTCCGAAGATGGTATAAGGGTTTCAGCAACAAATTGATGCCGGGAGCAAGAGCAGCTGAGAAATGAAGGGGTTTTGGCGGGAAAGAAAGGAGCCAAGGAATCGCTATAAAATAATGTAAAATCGCTTCGTCCTCTGTCTTCATTTTCTAAAAGGCGCACTTATTCGAGCTTGTTTATAATTTTATTATCGTTGACTTTGCGTTTCAATTTGTTACTTGTTGGATCTCTCTTTAAAATTAAATTTCAATGAACATTATTTTCACACCAATTTAATCCATTTTGCACTTGGCAACCTAAAATTTTAGTAGAAATGAAAATCTGGTAGAATAGTAGTAGTTCCAGCTATATAATCTCAAGCTTAAGACTATACTCATGATTTTTTTTTATGATCCAGTCTAGATCATAAGTAGTTAAAAATAAAGTAAAAACTATTTAAGTTTCATTGATGAAAATGATAGAATTGAATTAGACCATGAATCAATGCACTTGTAAAATAGAAATGAATGAATATTATATTAAAATATTTGATTGAATTGGAATGAGTTGTGAACGTGAATAATCGACACTGATCCATCATTCCCAATCCCGGACTTCAAAATAGAGAAGCCACCAAACTGAATTAGATTAACATTATACTGAATTAGATCTGGATACAACAATGCTCTCTCACACACATATGATTCACCTTAAAAGAGGCAAAATTGTTTGGTCTATACAACTCTCCAAAATTGCTACATTCTCCCCAATTGGATGGATCTGAGACGATGGCAGCTCAAGTCTGCATATGAATATAAACCAACATTTCTCATACAATCAGAAATTTCAGAAGCAAAATCAATTATATTGTACCCACACATGATTGAATAAAAAACAAGCCATGTAAAGATATGAAAGCTGCTAAAATCAGGAAAGATGTATAAATTTACTTTTGAGGATTAGTCTAGATAGATAAAAATAGTATAGGCTAATCCATAGCATACTTAGATGGATTGGAACTTTGGGATATCAAAAGGCCCTTAATAATTTCTACCAATTTGAGCTAATTTTGCTTCATTCATACATTATGGTTCCTAATATTGTACATGCAATGAAACTTCTGTGTGCAGTCATACATTATGTTCATGCAAGAAACAAAGCAGTCGAACAAACAAGAAGTCACTCCAAGAAAAGCTCAAAATATTGGAAAGGTTAATTGATTGTAAATACACAAACTATGGCCATTTGGTTACAAATACACAAACTTTATAAATTTAGGCCAAGTCCAAAGTCGTTGAGCCAAGAACTTGATTGTTCGGAGTCCGATGAGCAATCCGAAGCTACTGTGAGAAATCTCTCAACGATATATCCAGATTAAGATATAAAAAAAGATAAATTTTCAGTGAGATCTTTCTAACTGAGTAACGGTAGCTTCGGAATGTTGACTCCAAACAATCAAGTCTTTTGGACCGATGCAAATTCTAAATTTTGGTCATAGTATGTGTAGTTACTGGAAATTAACCTGATTGAAAACAAAGAAATTAAGCATACCATGTGCTTTCACTTAGACGCGCTCCATAGTTACCGAACAGGTAAGAAATTAGTATTTCATTCCATACATCGGGTACTCCAGGCAGACACCAGTGGCTACAATCAGATAGAGATGGTCGGTCGCTCCAGGTACCTACGTGTGCATCACTTCGGAATGCTGACATGGGAGTTACATGAAGAACAGTCACGGGTGCCATCATACCATTCACTGCCTCAAACACTGCATCTGAAAACGGACTCCAACCCTTTCCTTCGCTGTCTGGAAGAGGTAATTTAGTCACATTGCACTGCCGCAGAGTAAGATTCCTGATGAAGACACCACAAACCATGTTCTTATCAACTAAATATGGTCACCTAAACAAACAACTGCAGTATGTACGATGAATAAAATAATAAAACATATTTAGCACTAATGCACATTTGATTATAAAGTTAGAGAAGCTAGTTTCAGTTCACCTCCAGTGAGACGGTTCAAAAGTTCGGAAGAAGATCTGTGTCTTTTCTGGGTTAATCATAGTGTCCACCCAAGATGCCCAAGTTTGCAACGCTGTTCTGAAGGCTGTAGCAATTGTCATTCCAAGTTTAAGAGATTCACCAACCTGGAAATAGCACCCCCTGTGAAGGAACTCAATTCAATTTTACACGCACTCAAACATACACAAATACTCAACATACGATGCAGAGTATTTAGTCAAAAAGTAAAAGTTTGACAACTTGCTGTTTCAAGTCATGGAGAAAATATATCTACAAAATTATCCAGCTCAGGTTATACAAATATACATGGTTTGGACGTATAACAAATGATTGAAAACTATGGAATAAGTTGCCAATGTTCAATTAGCATAACCAACTGAGAAAGCTATACTTCCACATAGGAGACTAACCAAAGTAAGAAGCTTATATTGAAAAACAATTGATGATAGTTTTTGGCTAGTGGATACTCAAAGATTTCATTGATGCATATACTACTAAAGTGACATGGGAGCCTAGAAGAATTGGATAATGACTTGGCCGATTAAAAACTATTTCTGCTGAAGTTGAGAAAGAAACCACTATCCTGAAGGGATTCAGCTTATGAATTTTCATATATTTCTTTTCCATACTCTCCAACATGCTCGAACAAGATTCCAAGACGGTATACAAAAACAAGTTACAATGTGAATACAATTCCAAGAACAGTGTAGTCTAATAGATTGATGATTGTCATACAAGGCTTAATGCATTCATAATGTGACAAGCACAATACATTTAAAACTATGTAATCATACAGTCAGCTCAAGCAATTTATGCTAATGCAAAAACAAATGAACATCAAATATGATAGAAATGAAAGAGGTCAACACGAGTGCATTGCATATATTATTGTGACTTGACAATAGATTATCTCAGAATCATACGGGGGCATACATAAAAGTGAAGAGGTAACAGAACTTACGTCCCAAAAAGCTTCCCTGGAACCCACCACTGACCAGAATTAAAAACCAGAACATCCGAGTCGATCCACTCTTTACTGATATCATCTAATTTGTCCAACAATAATGTCGATCTAACTCTGTTTGGTGCATTTTTGGGCGCCCAGTTGTGTTGCACAAGGAAAACTGATCGATAAAACTCAATTGTGAAATTAAAAGAACTGAACCGTACACCTAGAAACCTAATCTGCTTCGTTATCGTGTTGTCATTGAGTTCATAAACACTTTCCTTATCTTCCACTCCAGTCATTAGCAAACATATGAGAGATTCCCACTGAGTTCTACTCATTGAATCACCAATAAAAACAACTCTTTTGTTTCGGAGTGTTTCCAATGTCTGCTGCACATTAACTCTTGGAATGTCGCAGTGCTTTGGCTTCCACCTCCACTTCAGATAATCGTCATCCATCCGACCATTTCCCAAGCAATTGAACCCTTGCTCTACAAAAGGGCATTCTGAGGCATTGTATAAGGGGTAGTGGTCATCCAGCACCCAGTTTCCATCAAATACATCACATGCATCTATCGAACTGCTTGAGTTGGAGAATCGGTACTCATGATCATGCAAAGCATGAGCAAGATTTGGCAGAACATATAAGTAGCCGCAACCAATGGCCAACAAGAATGAAACTAGTGATCCAATCACAACCAAAGCACGAAAAAACCGTGAAACCCAAGTCTTCCTACAAAATCTTGGGCTGCCAACATATGCCGCCCTGTGTTTAGAGGAAAGACTCCTATTGAAACTACTCATCTTCTCAATGGAAAACATCACCAGGCCATCATCACATTTGATACTTGCTACAAATGTTCAATCAAGAGAAGCTAACATATTCTAAGCTACAAAAAAATACTTAGAATCTGGTGCAAAGTCGCTTTCCTCCGATTCAAGTCTTTACTTACAAGATACTGGCATTGCTCAATGACTATCTTAGCGAGAAAGCAATACTCCACACCATACACCTTTCAGTAAACTTATTAAAGCAGATTTGATTTATACTAGAAAATACAATCCCTAGTAAGACTTGCAGCCTTACACAAAATAGACAATTAACCAAACAAGAAGTAAAGCTCAAATTAGGCAATGCCACCAAATCAAAATCAAGAAACTAAGTTTTGAGGTCATTCACGTCTCATCTCCTGTGATACGACCATTCCAAAAAACCATATGGGCATCCGAAGTCTCCCGAGATGAGAGCAAACCCACATCAAAACAATACAAAAGAAAGAAGGCTGTTTGATGAATCTGAAGCATACCAAGATCGGAGGTTATGCATAGTGGATGTGACAATAATATACGAATGAGCAAGAATGCAAGATTCGCATGGAAAACCATTCATTTAAGCATCTCATTTTGAGAAACGGAGTAGAAAAGCTCAGGAGAAATTAAAGATAAAGAGGGGTTGAGCATCTCATTTTGGGGATGGCATGGGAATGCTTTTTGAGTTCTTCACCGCCAGTAAAGAAGAAAACGGGAGCATCTCTCTATTTGGAGAGACACATTTTCTACATTATATATACATCAGTAAAGAATGCATAAAAGACAGAGGAATATGGGTGGGGAGAGATAGACAGAGACGAAGAAGGAAATAATAAGATTGCCTAATTTAGTTTTTCTGCACTTTCCCGATTTTACAATCTTTACATTTCATCCTCGTCTATCTCATTTTAAATTGCGAAAAAAATAAAAAACTTGGAATACTCTGAAATTAATAAAAGATTAGAATTCAATTTTTCATGCGTCAGAATTCTTGTCAAATTCATCTAATCCTATGGCCTTCCAGAATTTACAGGAGAGGAAAGTTGGAGCCGCATCATATGTAGGAAGATGGAGAAATGTTGATTAAAAAATTATTATTCTTGCAAGCATCAATTCTGGGGTAGAATGAGCACATAAAAGGTTAGATTGAGGTGTGGAGTTATGGTGGACAATTTTATTAGTCACAAAAATCACGAGAAAAAGGAAAAAACATACTCCCTCTCCCTCTGTCTCATTCTTCTTGTCCCTTTCTTTGGGCACAGAGATTAAGAAAGTGGAGTTGATGAGTGTGAGGGAGTATAGTACATATGGGGTCCACATGTTTTTTGTGTGTAAATTTTTGCCAAAAAAGGAAATGGGACAAGAAGAATGGAACGGCCCAATAATGAAAGCGGGACAAGAAGAATGGGACGGAGGGAGTATTAATTATCGAAGCCGAAGGCGTAGCCGTTTGTTATTTGCCGCCCCCTATTATTATTGTCACTCTCATTATTTATACATTAATTGAGCCGGGCCTAACGTTAGGCCGACCTAACGTAAATGTGTCTCTCGTAAAATTCTTGCCTAACTTTGGGCACAAGAATAAGCACAGATTCCAATGGTAAAAGTAAAAACTCGTACGTTGGAATCAGTTCACAAATATGTGACGAAACTTTCTATATTTTGTTTTGTTAATTAATTATGATTTTAGGACCACCCATGTTAGGTTTTATTTGGGCCAAAAAGTAGCATACACCCAACACATTTTACTTTACTATATGGAGTATGTTAGTTGGGTATGTGGCACAAAGTATAACAACATAACTACTGATTGTTACTATCACACTTTTATATCATAATTACAGATATTGCGAACTCATATATTAGTTTCTAAGTTATTTCAATTGGATTAGGGGTTATTCGAGATGAAATTTGTTTATATTAATTTTTTTTCGACCCTAACTTTTAATTTTTGGTTAACCAGTGGAAGTAATAGAGCTAGAAAATTTATAAGAAAATCTCGAACTTATATATTACTTTTGATGATCCTATATTTATAATGAAGTACAAAATATTGAGTCTCGTTAATTTCAACTTCAACTTGTGCAGTGATTAATGTGTAACTGTAACAGATACATATTTTTTTTTTCGAAATGATTATATTTTTGTTTTTTTTTTTTTAATTTTTCACATCAAAGCGTTTCCACAAGCTTGTGGAAAAAAAATCTTAATATATATACCATCTTTCAAAAGAAAAATAATGAAAGTTTTGGGGATATCCTATTTGGTATCGCGCTCATGTGACTACAGTCCTTCGAGCTCAAATTTTTTTCAAGTTAGAAATTTTCAACCCCAATCTTGTTAGCTTGTCGATTTATCTGGACCAACCCATGGCTTTCGGCACTTTAGGGCTTATGAATTAGAAAATTGACAAGTTCATTTTCAAATAAACAAGAAAAGGTCTTAGTCACAAAAACTGAAAAGTATATATATCGTAGAAAGACCGCAGTAGCTTCGGATTTTCGATCAATTGATTGGTGATAGCAAAACCTAAAGCAATAGTATTTTTCTTTCAATTTTGAGGAACATCTATAATAATAAGAACATGGGTTGCTGCTTCAACTCACTTCATGCTGACCCTAAACATAATCATGATAATAATACTAATAAATTTGTTTGGGGATGAGAGAGAAGAAAAAAGGTAGTCTTTGGAAGAGGGTGAGGAGTGATAGTGGATAATATAATAGTATAATTAAGGCTTAGATTCCACAAATTTAAAAAGGAGAAATACAATCTTTTGCTACACATCAAAATGTATCATGCATGCTTACCGAAATTTGAAGGTGTTTTCTATTTTTTCTCAACCCTCGCACTAATGTATCTTCTTCTACAATCTTTCGTGGTGCATAATTAAGTTGAAAAATTCAATGTTTTATCATATGACAAGTTGTGTTTTCCTCTATAAACTTAATTAATAGGTTGAACTTTCAAAACTTAAAATTAGTAATTTCTTTATCGTCCACATGTGCCTCTAGAATGGGTAGGGTATCACGATCCTCATCTTTAATTATCGGTCCTTTTTTATCAAAATAATTAATTTTCTTGAAAAAACAAACTTTTGTTTATAATCACATTTTTTTATTTTTACAAATAAAACATCAATTGAAAAAAAAAACCACGATGATGAGACGGTCGAGTTACTTGATCGATTATTAGATACTTGGATTCAGTTTACACGAAGTCTAATTGATGTTTAATATATTACTACTTCCGTCCAAAAAACATTACTCATTTTATCATTTATGTTGCGCGTGAGTTTTAATCGTTTAATTGAATGTGCTGTGTGTAGAGAATGGGTACGTCTCACATTAGTTGTATTTTCAAAATTGATTGTTGATAGATAAAATGTTAAAATTGTGGGCCCATATTAATGACACGAGCGTAAATAAAATGATGTTGCGAGGGTATAAATTGAACGAACATAGTGGGCCACTTATTAGAAATAGAAAGAGGTCTATTTTTAGACGGGCAAAAATAATAAAATATGTCAATTTTCTGAACGGAGGGAATACTAAAAATCAAAGTAAATACATTCTCTATTATTGTTATTGCATGAGTAAATACATTTTACTATTACAAAATAATAGTTGTGTTGTTATATGTTGGGAAAATGAAGGAAAATATTCCTCTTCAGTTTTGACGATGCCAAAATTTAGTTTTTAACAAAGACTGATCTTTTATTGATTCAAGTATTGGAATCAATTTTCTTATATTATAGTTTTTTGAAGTTGTGCTGAAGATTTGAAGATCCTGAAGACTAAAGAAGTTGAAGTTTTCTCTCTATCAACAAGAAACTGATGGTTTTCGCTTCTCAAAACTGATGTCCATCAGTGGTTGGAAAAAATCAGTCAATCCTGATGTCAAAACTGCTGCTTACGTGGACAAAGGAAACTGATTGTCAAGTGTCAGTTTCAATGAAGACCGACATTAAAACAACATTAAAGAAGCTGTTAATGATACGCTGACATTCTCTTTGTCAAGTTGATTAAAGTGAAAGACGACGAAACCGAAGATACGCATGCCACGTGGAAAGCTGTAGCAGTTGACTCAAGGACAACCGCATTAAATGCGAAGGTTGCAGAAATTGTCCTAATCCCTCTCAAGACACGAAGATTTCCTTTTCCATGCGCAACAAGGGCCTGCAATCTCCTCTCCTCTCCTGCAGAAGTACCCATCTACTTCAAGCTATGAAGAGAGAGAGAAAATCGACTGTGAGACAAGATTCAAAATCTCTCTCACAACGGCAGAAATCTGAGAAGAAGGTCTTGGCTTCAACTGATCTTTTCCAGCCTCTATCTATAAATAGGTTCTCACTTCTTCGATTCTAACCATCGATTCTGAACATAAGTTGAAGCTCTGTAAAATTACTAGCCAGTCTTTCCTTGCTTTCATACTCAGAATCGAAGAAGAGAACTCAAGCTATCTTACTAAAACTCAGTCTTCCTGTACTCTTTCATTCTCTTATAACCCAGGCCTTCAATCTTTTCTTCTTAAGCCTAGCGTTCGTTTGTAGATCGAGAGAGGCTTTCTCTGTGAATAGTTGAAGCATTTCTCGAACCACCCTTTTCAACCCCCATTAGAAAAGAGATTTTGAGTGCATGGCTGAGACAGTGGTCTGAACACTTGGTTATTTAGGACCTGTAAGCTAAATTGTATTGATCTCTTAGTACCTGGAAACTACGAAGAGAAATCCAACCCAGAGTGTTGGTATTAGCGAGTGAAGCTGATCTAAGGTTTACAGTGCACCCGAAAGCACTTGTAAGTGATTAGCTGTTCGATCAACAGCTCGTGGACGTAGGACAGTTTGCTCCGAACCACGTAAAATTCCTTGTGTTGTTTATTCAGTTTTTATCCTTCTTATCTGTGAAATTTATCTCTCTGAATACTGAGTCTAAAAATTGATCACTCTTAATCTGTTTCTAAGTGATAACATAAAGGCGCTATTATTTAAACAAGTTTCTACTGCCGAGTTATTAGTCTAACTGACCAACCTAAGGTAATCAGTAAGATTCATAACTCTGTTTGTTTTATCGTTTAAAAGTTGATCCTTATTTGGACTTGTGACTGTCAACCAGTTTGGCAGTTGTGAGTTAGAAACTGACTAACAATTTTAGTCAATAGCTTTTACCTCGCATTCAAAATTGATTTGTGCAAAGATACTCAAGTATCAGTCTCCTTTCAACAGTTTTCACCAATTCAGAACCCCTCCGAAATCCAACATTATATATTATATATAACATCAAACAAACTTTGAACTACTAAGATAATTAACATCTCCAAAATACAGATAGTCGTGCCATCCTAATTTTTTTTTATTATAAAGCAATTCTTGACAATATTCTAAGGTTAATTTCTAAATAAATTCAAATGGGAACCAAACATTACAATCCATTGAAGCTGTATTAAATGGTAGGGACTAGGGTGCCACCGCCATCCTGTTGCCAACAATACTAGAATTATTGAAAGGAACAATTATATTTACAATAATAAAAGGGCAGCTTTTTGCACTTTTTGTTAAAAAATGGGCATTTGTCTACCTATAAAACATCCAAACATGTTTCAGTTAAATATTTGTAAAGAATTAGGAAATGCATTACAACATAAAATAAAATAAAAAGGTCCGAGTCTGTATACTTGCGAATTATACGTACATTATATACGGTTTGCGAGCTATTGACATGAACGTGCACGAATAAACTTAATTTGAATTGTGCCATGATTCAGATTTTAAACTAAAACATTTGAATTTAGTAATATTACTTAATTTACTCTTTTGATAATTAACGTAATTAACCTGTATATAACATGAACCGTAAATAGAAGCACATAAATTGCAGGAGGCAACAAATTAAAGCAAGAGTTGCAATAATATTTCCCTTTTTCTTTCACCAACACTATGAAAATTAAACAAGACTAGAATGATATTGATGACACAAACATTGAAAGATAAGAGGGATTAATTGGAATGTAAGAATCTTACTTTTTGAGAATGTACCATGATTGCTGGGTGATGATGGAAGGAGAATTTGGAGTTTCATCAGTGGCTGAATCTGTGTAAATTGTAATGAATGATGCTATTCACAACATTTTGTGAAAGAAATACAGTTGAGGAAGAGTTATTGCTTTAAAATACATCAACTTTGTAATATGGTACAAAAGTACACGTACTTATATTAACAACTATTGTAATTTTATCAAAATTGAAATTATGAATGCGTTGCAAGTTGCAAGTAAGGAGATAGTATGGTTGCAGAATGTATTGGGTGATCTTAGCTATGTGCCAATTAATGAGCATCGGAAATTAGAAAATAACAGTTGCTAAAGTGAGCATCAAAGTGCTATCTTCTTAGCAAATAATCTAGCGTTTTATTTTAGAACAAAACATATTAATGGGAGCGTTTGGTTTGGTTGATGGGATATATTAGATTAATAGGATAAATGATGATTGGATTATTTTGATTATTAATCACGTGTTTGGATTGCTTGATTGTGAACTATGATAACTTATGTGATTATGACCAAAATATTGCATAATCCCCCCTTTAATCCATTTCCTATGCTTGGATATGACTAAAATAAACTTAGTAAGGATAATTTTGTAAATTTGCATTATGAATTGAAGGTTTGATTAATAATCAACCCAAATTTGGCTTGTTAATAATCAATCAAGGGGGTGTTTGGTTTAGTTGATGGGATAAATTAGATTGATAGGATAATAATAACTGGATTATTAAGATTATTAATCATGTGTTTGGATTGCTTGATTGTAAGATATATAATAAATTATGTAATAATGATCAAAATATTGCATAATACCAAGATTGTCCTTTCAATCCATTTCCTTGTGCTTGATTATGACTAAAATAAATTTTGTAAGGGTAATTTTGCAAATTTGCATTATGGATTGAATGTTTGATTAATAATCAATCCAAATTTGGCTCGATTAATAATCAAGCAAATGATTGATTACATACGGGTCAAATAATCTATCACGGGCCTAATCATGCTATCAAACATGTGATTATACTTGATTATTTTATTAATTAAGCCTAATCAAACAAACCAAATGCCTCTCAAATAGATTATTACATACGGGCCAAATAATTTATCACGGGTTCAATCATGCAAATCAAACATGTGATTATGCTTAATTATTTTATCAATCAAGTCTAATCACACGTGGACATGTTGACTAAGGTTGTGAGTTTAGAGAAGTTGAAGTTTTGCATGGCTTCACCTAGTTATGGAACTTGAAGATGACAGATTTGAAAAAGAGGTAAGAAGTTACGCTTACATATATGTAAACCATAAAACAAACTGTGAAAGTGAGTTATTGAACATGATAATATTACAATTAGTCATGGGCCTTGAGATTGTTGTGTTTCAGCCTTATAATATTCTAGTCAGATGTAGCCATAAAACAAACTGTGCAACCAATTTTTGTGTCTTTTTCCAACTTTTTCTAATTGCGTCATGCTTTATTTTGATTTTACATGTAAGAGTAATTTGCAAAATTTGAGGCTTTTTCTTTTGTTAGTATTTTTTTAACAAGACAACTTTGGTCGTTAGAAATTTGGATATTTCATTTACTAGGATTCAAAGTATTGTGTTGCTTGGGAATGTTGTAGACAATTGTAAAACTGAAAATTCGTTCAGTGAATTGTCTAGTAAGTCATCATTAATTATAATTTAATTCAATAATAATTCAATTTGTTATAAAAAAATATATCTGCTTCTGATTTACTCCATAAAATATCACTCTGAATCTCACGTTATTCTCAATTTATCAAAAAAGGCAAATATCGCTTTAATCCCATTTTATATTTAGCATTATCAATTATATTTTAAGCTATCATAAATATTTATTAAAATCCTAAACTATCCATTTTGTATCAATTGTGCCTTTTGACTTCAAAAGATTGCGCTAACTAGCCCAATTGTCACAATGCATTGAAAATGTTTAAACAATGCTTTGTGTTTTAACATGTGTTCTTTTGTTTCACAAATTTTAAAAAACAGTCAATTGTGCCTTACATATTTCCTTCTTTAACTTGGTAATGCACAAATCACGTTGTTTGTGTCATGTAAGCTTTTAATATGATCATTGATTCATTGTTGCACGAGATAATCCGAGTAATCACGTCAAAATTTTGGAGAAAAAAATAGATAAGAGGCACAATTGATATAAAATATATTGTTTGAAATCTAAAAAGCTATTTCCAGTAATTAAGTGTACAACCGGTAGTGTCACAATATTTTGTGGTTAAATTGATACTTACTATTTTAAAAAATATCATAAACTATAAAAAATATCTACTAAAACCATGAACTATTGGAGATTTATAAAAATGTCTCCAGCTCAAAAATATTAACACGACTCGTAGGATGTCATGGTGAAATTATAATTATAGAAAAAATATTATTTTAAATCTCTAGCTATTTTCATCATCTACGGAGAATGTCCATTAACATCATGAACTATCGCAAATTTATAACAAATGTTTTTTTTTTGAGAGGATAACAAATTTATAACAAATGTTCTTAATGGTCCATTTTTCGACTCTAGAATATTCACGAAAACGTGAAACTTTCAGAGTATAAAACATTGCATTAACCGTGGAATTCGAACCCAAGTAATGAATTCATATATCAAAGTGACCACATATATATAGTTAAGACTTAAGACTATGTTCTTATTATACATGTTATGCCTAATGAGATTCGACATATCAAAGTAAACAGCTAGTCATGCTGTTCAGCCCTTCTCCAAAAAGTAGAAGAGCAAACTCAGAATGCCAATGAAGATTACACAAAGGAGCTTTACAACACTCAGATCATTTTGATCGATTATAGCTTCAAATTTGATATGTACTTCATAACAAATACAAAAGGGAAAAACACAAAATCTAAAATCCTAAAATCTTTATGGCTCTGTGGAGAAAGTTTACACCATCTATTTACACCATATGAAATTTGTCACCGGAAATATACAAATAGCCTCTTCAGTTAACATGAAACATATTGTGGTTGGTTGCAATACACTTCAAGCAGATCTTTTTCATCAACAGAAAGCCTCAAGAAGAATATACCTCAAGTGTATGAATGGGAAAGCCAAGGGTGTCGTAGTGCCTCTCTTGCCGTAGGCCGTTTCTTTGGGTTGATCTCAAGCAAGTGTTTCAAGAAGTCGGTGAAAATGGAATCTGAGATCTGCAGGTGTTGCTCCAACGAGGACCCCTCGGGGGCAATATACTCCAGCTCATCAGTTTCCTGTTGCATGATTAGGGTTATGTCTCGATGTTCATTGGTTCAGGTAGCCAACAAAGCATTCTTGCAGTGGCATATTTTACAAAAACTAGAGATTTGACATCTTTCGCATACTATAATTAGAATTTTAGTGACTAATAAGGGTTTTTGTTAAAGATCGATGACATGACGTCAAATGAGATCTTGACTCCAAAAGACGTACACGAAACAATGTTTGAACGTAGTAGATGCAAAGATGACTATTTAATTGCTCCAACACACCAATTGAAAGTGGGAAGAGCTGTATAAATGAAAAATGTGCTTAGTTTAGGTCCAAAATGTAAATAGATATGCAGCGAAATCAAGTCTCTTATTCAGTACGACAGTTCAATAGAAGGGTGAGAGCGAGTTAGACCGTGCTAAAACATACCTGACAAACAAAAGCAGAAAGCGTTTTATAAAATTTATCTGAGATATATGTAAACTCACCTCGTTTAAACAATAAAGATCATGATCATCCGTGAAGTACTTATTCGTCTCCTGGCCGTTTTGCAGCATTTCCACGTCAATAGGACCAAGGATTCCTATCATCTGTGCAAGGAGCATAACAACTGCTTCGTTTGGAAAGAGAACCTGGTTTGTTACAAGAGTATTCGACATGAATGTTAAACATAGTCTATATATGAACAAAGAGTTCAAACGTATTAACTCAATCAGGAATCAAGGAATCAAGGAAAGTTGCAAAGTAGTGAATGTTTGATAAGGTACGAGTTTGGAATGAAACTAATCTTACCTCTCCAGAATGCAACTCCGCCAAAATGCAGCCAACAGACCATAGATCGATCTTTTGGTCGTACGGAAGGCCTAACATAACCTCGGGAGCCCTATACGAACGAGATTGGACATACAGGGATAGGTTGTCATTCTGAAAGCAGCTGCTACCAAGATCGATTATTTTTATCTCGCATCTTCGGTAACTCTTTATTAGAATGTTTTCTGGCTTAAGATCGCAGTGAATGATTCCCAAATCATGTAGATATGACAGTGCTTCCAGACACTGTCGAGTTATAACCTGCAACAATGCATTGGCTTCCTTAGTATTTCATAATGTGCCGAATTTGTGTTTTAGTGAGAGCAGAGATTAACGAAACTAATTTTCGATGAAATGAACCTGCAGCCTGTGCAATGTAAAGTAGGCATCCCCACCAGATTCGTGGTTGTGTTTCTGAAATTCATATAAGTTTGCTTTGAGAAGTTCAGTAACAATGAATAGATGCTCCTGCAGTAATTGAAATGGCAGCAACAAAATCAGTACATAGTTCAATCAAACACAACCATAAATATATAACAAAACACCCTCTCACAATTGAAATTCCAAGATAATAGTAAAAGCATATTTTGTTCTCACAAAATAGTTATTGGGCGCTATTCCTACTAAAGAATTAAGAATCATACAATCCATAGCAAATATATCACATTAACAGCTAACTCAACAGCATTTTTTCAGTTCCATATTGTCTTTATTCTTTACTAATTCATTCAAGTTCCATAGTTTTCGATTCAATATTACCTGCCAAAATGCAATCAAATCATACAAATCAATTTCAAATCAACAAGGAAATACTGTGGCATAGTCAGGGTATGAATGAACTGTAGCTCCCCATGTTCATTCATTCATTTAAGTTGTTGTCGTCTAACGTGACACTAAACTCCATTATAGGCATACCTGGTGGTAGAAGTAATCGTAAAGACGCAAAATGTGCCGTTCATCAGCAGGGTCATGCTTGTTTACAAACTTCAGAAGTTTGATCTCGTCTAAGCTCTGGTCGAAGAAGTCCTTGTCATTTTTTATGATTTTCAAGCAGACATCCATCCCTGAGTATAGATCATGTGCCTGGACTACTTTGCTGAACGCAGCAGATCCGAGGAATTCCGTTACATAGTATCTACCTGCTATAATACTGTTTATCACAATTGGGAACTCCTTGTTCTCTTCAAACCCGGTCCTGTGAATGGTATAAGAAATGAGTACAACTGAACGCTACAAATCAACCTGCAAATTAAAGATTGATGATGTGGTGAATAATGGAAACGATCGACTAGAAAACTGTTTAGATATTTAGTATCCCATTCTTTCAGAAGAGCTCAAATCATAATACGAAAACAAAAGTTTTGGATTTACTTCGTATACCATACAGGAAGGAGGAAACACGAAATGAAACAAATGACTTACAAACCTGTTTTTCCGGTGTATAATTCTGAGATTAAATATCTCAAAATCGTCTTCCTTCGTCTCACATAAGTGAAACTCGTCAGCAACTGTATCATTCTCTTCATTCACTGCAACTTTAGGCTCATGAAGCTCTCCCGTGATAACTCCATCATACATAAAGTCAAAGTCATCTTTGTTGTTTGGCCGGTTATTTATATTTTTTTTCTCAACAGCGTGGAAGTTGTGGTTATTATCAATATTTCCCACCCAATCGTAAGTAGGATTCTGTTTGATGGAGAAGTTAGAGTCACTTGCTTTCTTCGTTTCTTCTATTGTCATGAAATCATTGTCACTTGCACTCGTCTGTTTTAGAATTCCTGCACAAACCCTTCCATTGTTAATGCAAGCAAAATGCAATCAACAACTATACATTCAGTGCAATAAAATCCTCGGTTTCACCTTGTTCTAGTCGAATGTGATCGCCCAACTCATAATAATCTTTGTAAGCCTCATCTTTCAAACTGTCCTTTGTGCACCGGCTTTCTACATTACTGATGCTCTCAACGGATATAAAATTGTAGTCTGGTTGATCCTCGACAAGCTCCCCCATCTGCACGGCCGTCACAAACTTATCCTCGCTTAGATCACCACAAAAATCCCCACCAGAAAGGAGGGGAGGCATGGCAAAGTCTTCATCTTTCTCCTTGTACCAGAAGAGGTCATTTTGCATATCAAAATCAGGGTAATCTCGAGCTGTGCCAAACTGAGTCAATCCATCCGATGAGGTATGCGAAGCTGCACGGCTCGTGCGAACCCCGTATGGATTCGTGAAATCTAGATCAAAATAATATAAGCAAAATTAAACTGGTAACAAAAACAATACAGCAGATGAAACATTTGTTGATGCTAAATGAATAGCATATACATATAAACAAATGAGATAAATGTACAAACATTTCTATATGTTTATGGATATTTATAATCCTTATAGAGGTGTGATCTGCTGCAAATCTACTATGATCACCTAACCTGAGAACCACTGACATATGATCCACGTCATAATATTTCTTTTTCATTTTTTGTTCTGCTTTTTCTCTTATATTCTCATAAATTGAGATTAGGATCATCAAATCAAAAAATTAAATAAAGATCAAACCTACTTTGCTTCTTTTCCTTTAACTTCAAAGATGAGAGTCAAACTAATTAATTAGACCTTATATATATATGACTACAAAAGTAGATGAAATGAAAATTGGTGGGCAAAAATAACCCAATAGATCCATCAGAATTATACTAAAATAAATATCTTCTGCAGATTGATTAATTAATAGTATATAAATATGTAGAAATGCAGCAATAATTGGATTGAAATGTCAACAACACAGATAAGCAAGGAATTCATTAAATTGTGTGAAGAAAACAAGGAAAGGGGCATTAAATTGGCGACACATTTCAATTAAATCACACCACAAAACATGGATTACCAGAGGAGCACAATTCAGTAGTGGAAGAGCCGAGGCTGACGAACTCATCATCGGAGGATCCGCCGGAGTCCTCCTCCGGCGGAGCCAGTCGCCTGACCGACGGAATTCTGAGCGGCGGAGGCGGCGGCGCCATCGGGAAGATGAACTTCTCCAATTCGGAAGCCCCCACTCGTGATTTCTCCATCACATCCTCCATCAGAGCCGTTGCCGATTCCGACAAGCCGTGGTCCCTCAGGAATTGCAGCACCGCCTCGAGCTCGGCCTCCGCCATGGCAGTTTTAAGAGAGAGAGGGATGAAGTAGAAGTAGAAGCAGAAGCAAAGGGTTCATGGTGAAAGCTTAGCTGCCTGCTGATAAAGGCAGTCAGCAGTTAGTCGTCTCGTGCCTGCGTGTGTCTGTCTCTATATACTGTGTAGAGAGAGAGAGAGAGAGAGGTGTTTTCTTTTTCTGTGTGTTAGTAGAAGTTTGAAGGCGTAGAAGAGAAGGCAGCGAGGAGAGAAAGATCTCTTGCGAATTTCGAAACTGGTGGGGTTTCCACGGCTGACACGTGACATATTAATTTCAGCCTTCGCCACGTAGGATCAATTCTTCGATGTCATCTAGGTTGTCTATTGCTCTATTTCTAAGTTTTCATTATTTTTACACTTTTCATATTCCTTCTTCCGCCGGATTTTACATTTTACCATCCAATTGCATTTTAATTGGAGTCCGCAGCTTTCAAACCACACATAATAATACTTGAAAGAAAGTATTTGTATTTTTTATAAATGTACCGTGATATCATTTTACACATATACCATTATAAATATTTAAATAATAACAAAACAATACAAATTTAAATATTAAAAAGACTGCCCCAGTCAATCTACCCCTCGTTTCATAAATTATATCCACTCCAACACATCAAAAAAAGAAAAGTATTTTACTGTTTGATGTTTTATGAAAATTGCACGTTGGGATTCACTCATTTCAATGCTTTCTCGAGAAAAAACAATGAAAAACATCCGAAATGCAAGTGAGAACACTCACGGGGATGTCTCCGAAAATTTCGACAAAATACAGAAATTTGGGTGGCAGACAAAATTTTCACAACTTTTCAACTAGCAAACTATTACCAGTGCAAAGTTTATAAAAGTTTGAATGCTCAGTTACGATTAATTGTAATCTTTGTACCTTTGCTATGTAATACTAATATAAATAATACTAGTATAATAAAAAAATTAGATGATGCTCGAGTTGTATAAAAGCTAGTCTGCAGTATTTCTGGATTGAATGGATTGCGGTGCCAGCAGGAATTTCGAGCATTACTTTTGACTCGAATTCGTTACTTGCCTATTAATTATAGAAATACTGAAATTAATTTTAAACATCTAACGATTAATAAGTTTTCCCGTGAAGCACAATTTCGGGGCAAAAAAATATGATGTGTGAAGAGTGTCTAAGATTTTTATCTAGTTGAATGATTAAATTTACTCCAAGAAAAAATAAATAAATAACTGTTTAGCCGTTTAGGTGCTTTCTCATAAGGCTTAATTGCACCCAACAAATTTTAATTGAAATTGTAAATCGGGCACAAACTTTATATCCATGAAATAATGATATACATTTTATATTTCTTTGTTATTTAACCTCACTTCCTGTCCAACAAATGTGATCAAAAGTTCTCATTATATTATTGTGTAATTCTTTTTAGTTACAACTTACGATTCGAACAGTTGACATATTAATCGGATGGAAAATGTTTGACCAGTTCCAATTGAGGTCTATTTCTCAAGAGTGTGTCCCTTATAATCGCAATTACCAGAATATATAGCACCCATAATTAATTATAAAAGATTCATCGTATATAAAACAGAATTTAATTCGTTTCCCCTCATTATTCTGACTATACTTATATTAATATCTTTTCTCAATGAATTTTTGTTTGATTGAAGATGGTTCAATAGTTAGCTAAAGATGATTAAAATATTTTGAGATCATTTATTTGACATTACAGTTTTTGACCATTTTATAATTTTTATATGTGGAATATTGTTTGTACTTTTTAAATTGTGTTATAAATTATAAGGAGGCACATTTGCGTTAGGTCGGCTTAACGGTTAAGTCCAAGACGCGGCCTAACATTACATATAACATATTGTTCAGAAAAATATCAAAATTACACTTAGTCTAGTGGAAGGGAGTGCTTCCTCCT
The DNA here is from genome assembly GCA_036873715.1 of Salvia sclarea. Classification (NCBI taxonomy): domain Eukaryota; kingdom Viridiplantae; phylum Streptophyta; class Magnoliopsida; order Lamiales; family Lamiaceae; genus Salvia; species Salvia sclarea. The sequence continues at coordinate 1,752,897 of JAYJMF010000027.1, forward strand.
TCTCTCAAAGGTCAGGGGTTCAAATCCCACATGCAACGAAATTTTCGTTTTCTCGTGAATTCGACCCCAGATCCAAGCGGCAAACAATTGGTACTTTCACTTATGTTAGTTGGTACCTCGTCTCTTCTTCTTGTTCAATATCTACTATTTCTGCATAATTTACATTTGCAGCGAGTAGATGAGGATGACAATATTTTTCACTTAAGGTATTAAATTAAAATCATTAATTTCCATAGTAATTTAGTTGTCTTTAAATTTGATAGATTAAAGATTGATTCCCCTGCTCACGTGGCGTTGCCACATTAGCAGTTGGCACGTTAATTTTTGTCCAAGGTGGGCATTGGAGCGAACTTGTGTGAGTTGGTACTTTCATTTATGTGAATTGATATTTTATTACATAAAAACACAAAATAAAAAATAAATAAAAAATAAAAAATGGGGGGAGGAGGGGGGGGAGGGGAGGTACCATTTCATATAGAG
>JAYJMF010000027.1:1753476-1784728 GCA_036873715.1 Salvia sclarea
GCCGCGCTCCGCATCCCCATGTCCGCCGCCGCCTTGTCGAACGCCCGCGCCATCGGCTTGTAGATCGACGTGTGCATAGCGGTGTAGTTCTGCACGCTGCTGATCTTCGTGCCCCCGACGCGATCTCCGTTGATCGCGAAATACGACTCCTTCGCCTCCACCGCCTCTCCGGCGACCCTGACCGACCTCACGTCGATGAAATACTCCTCCGACAGATCGTTCACTGCGAAAAACGGCTGGTTCGGCACCGGTTTGTTCACGATCAGCGCCGTCGATTTCAGTTTTCCGGCGATACCGGACTTCGCCGGAGATCCGGCGCCGACCGTCAGTTTTCCGACGCCGGAAGCCGGCGGGCAGATCGAGAACCGGTCGGGGAGGTTCATCTTCTCCGCCACTACTTTGTGGAAGGCGATGTCGAACCGGCCGAGGCCCACCATGCCGGCGGCGCCGGTAGCGAGGCCGGCAACGTAGTCGTTGGGCACGCAGGAGAAGATGAACTCCGGGAGCTCGATGTGGTCCTTTGTCGACAACGTGTCCTCGTATAAGCCCTGGGAGGTGATGTAGAAGATGAAGGGGTTCGACGAGGCGGTGCCGCACGTGTTGTTGGTGCAACCGGGCCGGGCGGCCCCGTTGCATCCGTTACACCCCATCCCCTTTGCGGCCTCGCACTCGGCCGAGTCGCAAGGGATCGGGGCGTAGGTGGAGGAGGTGTAGTTGTCGCAGGCGAACCAGAGGTGTTGGCCGCTAAGGTGGACAACAGCGTTGATGGTGGCACGGTTGCTCCCCATTTGGAACGTTGTGTAGAATTGGGACGTCTGGGCGTCCCTCCGGAGTGGGAGGACTAGGCCGGTCTGGGCATGGCTCGTCACGACCAGAATGAACGCGAACAAAATGGAGTAGCAGAAAGAAGAAACCATTTTGGAGTATGATGAGTTAGTTTGGTGATGGTAAAATGAGATTGTGTGATGGGTATTTATAGGGATTTGTGGATTGCATATATTGAAGTAAATTTTGATTTTTCAAAGTTGGTGTGTTGATTTAATGGTTGCATTGATTGAAACTGAGATGTGGTGTATGGATGAGTATAATCCGTATTGGTTCTTAGTCAAATAGTGGTATTATGGTAATTTTGGTTGGTCAAAGTTGGTGGTATATTATTGGCTAGTGGATATAACATGGCCCACTTATATTTTCTAGAATAAAATCAATAACATTAGTTTCTTTGCTTGATTGATTCACGAAGTTATTTATAAGTAATTCAATCAAATCGAAAACACAATACTTTCAAGAGTTTAAAATTGAGTTCGAGTACACTGATTTGATTTCAGCATGACAATTAAGTATTGAATGCCATGGCCTTTAGCTGATTTAATTTGTGAGATATATAATCTCGTATCTAAAATTTATTAATGTTTGCTGGTTACGTGTAGTTGAAAATTAATAAAGCTGAAAATAAAGGAAGTATGTTACCGTTATTTCTATGGATAATATAAGACAATGTCAACATATATTGATTGGACACAGGTGTGAAAGTTATATGGCGGTTTCGTGATTATATGCGGCTTCTGGCGATGTGTATGATTTCGACATATATTTCTACAAATTTAATTATTATTCAATTATTATATTGCATGCTTATGTCAATGTCAAAGTACACCTAAATCAACTCAATCCTCTTACGTTAAGGTGTGCAATTAATACTTCTATATTTAAAATCAATTGCTAAGAATTAGTGTTTGTGAAGATATTATTATAAAATGTACGTGGTTTTACATTTCAGGAAAATATTGCAGAATAAATAAAATATATTCGAATTCGATCCGAAGCTTTCTAGAATGGTTAGTACTTGGTAGTCGTTGTTCACGATCAGAGCATGTTTATTTATTTTATTTTATTTATCATTTTTTGAGATAGAATACGCCCAGCTCTCCATTGAAATATCTTCGTGAGTCAAGATATTATTAATTAATAGATCATATTCATTTCCAGATCTTCAACTTCAAGCACCGGCATAAACACATAAAAAGGAAAAAAAACATCATAACTTATTTCAATTTTCAAATATAATCCCCTCTCTCTCGCGCACACACAAAACACAAACAATCGCACACACACAAAACTGCAATTAACTAGTACTTTATTTCTTAACTGTTTACTAGTATGCTCACTCGCGCGATGTGCGGTGATCATCAAATGGAAGGATAATATTATCCCACTTGCAAGGAGTGAAAATATTATCCTTCCATTGGAGTGAAAATGAGGAGGAAGAAAGAGTAAAATTCTGAGATGGAAAAGAAGGAAATATTTAAAGACAAAATATTTTCTTATCCCTCTTTTTCACATGATAATTTTCCATCAAAGAGAATTAATGTCATCTCATCTGTCACATGAGATTCAATTTTGACTATATTTAAATTATGTCAAATTTATAACAATCATTAAGTTCATGACAAATTTTAAAATTTGTACATACTATCAAACTTGATCCAAAATTTGTATATTTATATGCCATATCCCTATTAAATATTCGAATCGATCGAATTAAATAATTTATCAATTTAATTCCAGTTAGTATAATGGGCCCGGTGCCCACAGGGCAACATAACACCAAATTTGACCAACCAAAGTTAATATAATACCACTAGTGGATAAAGTAACTAAACACTGTCAGCTAACTGAAATGGACTACAGTTATACTCATCTCGAATTTTAGCATGTTTGATACAAACCACGTCTAATTTCAATCCAGCAGGCAGCAGCCATTTATGAACACACCAAATTTACACAATCTTATCTTATAATAAGTTTATTATAAGATAATGGTTCCGGATTCTGTTTATAATAAGTTTATTTTCTGTTTTTTTAAATTATTTTATTTATGATAATAATATTGTCAATTTAATTATTTATTGTGCCTTAAGAGTTAATATACTTATTAGCTTTGATTAAGGAATTTAAGATAACTGTGGATAATTAATGCGATGACATACAATCAGCCAATCATTGACGATAACTTTGATGGATAATAAGGGAAATTGACACTGTATATGTAAAGTTGCAATAAAATTTAGAGCATAAATTAAGCATTAAATCTTACTTCAAAAAAAATATTCCATAATTTACGAAAATTAGTCTATATAAAAAGTGGTATGTGGAGTGTCATTTAGAATCTACATAATTATCTCATTTCTACAAACAAGTTTTATAGGCTCGAATTATTTTTATTCGTCACTAATGTACTTTGTGATGTATTATTATATATGTTCAACAGTTCAAGGTGAAATCCAACGAAGAAGTTGAAAAGAGAGGGTCAAAGGAAGCATATATATGATTGATGATACTCAGATGGATGTGAGCTAAAGATTTCAGACAATTTGTTGGAATTGCATAGTATTTATCTTTTCTTGAAACAATAATTCATTAGATTGATTTTTTTCTAAACTTTTGGTTACTTCAACATATAGCAATTGTGGCTGTAACAAATAATGTTCTCGTGTGCGGCAATTTTCATTTGGAATCTTAGCTATTTGTGAAATATCACTACAAAAAAGGCGTTGTTAACGACGGAATTTTCCGTCGTTATAAAGGAAGATTATGTCATTAAAACTAATTTATATTATTGTCGTAGCTTTGTAAATTTATATTATTCTCTTATTTGTCTCTACGCTTATTTTAATTTAATACTTCAATAAATGTATAAGTTCATTAAATTTACAATGTTCATTGTTCTAAAATATTTCTTACCTATTTGTTGATTATATACAAGTTTGCATAAAATGTGGTCAAGAATAAGTTTTTTTATGTACATTAACAAAGTTTATTTTAAATAATTCAAGAAAAAATGAAAATTTTCCTTAAAAGCACAATTTTCATGCATATGATTTAAAATATATCAACTAATTAGTTCATTTAATTTCCTAACTTACAAACTTGGGGGATAATTGGTCGACATGTTTTGTGAAAGTACGGAGGAGAAGGACGGCTAAAAGTTATAATTAGCAGATAGTTCGATTTATAATTGGTTAAAAACAACATTTTTAAATTAATTAATGGCGATGTTGATTGAAAGATATTAGTTCTAAAATATAAAGATATGTAATTATGGTATTTGAGTACAGTTGGAGTCAAATATAATGGGTTAAAAATTGACATTGTCCTGCATCTGCATGTAATGATGTTTGAATATCAAATAATAACAATAATTTCATTAATTAAATCAGGTTAATTCATTTGGTTTCCGAGCATGCTTAGACTCAGACTATTTTCGCGCCATACCTTTCGAATTTGTGGAATCAGATTATTATTAAAGCAAAAACGACCTAAAAGGAAACCCCTGAAAGAACAGCCTCAGACTAGGGACCGAGCCTCATTAAAACCTTCCCAGCGAAAATTCCCTTGGGAAAAACACTGGGTAAGGAAAAAGAGTACTCGTCTATTACAAGAAACAACCAGGAAACCGAAGCAGAAGCCAAAAACAGAACAACAAGAAATAAAACCAGGTCCGTCCTAGCCGTAACAACAAGAACGGCTCGAGACCAAAAGGTCACTAAGGAAGAACCTTGTGACAAACTACAACACTGAAACTCTCCGTGGCCCATATCCCAGCGTACCAGGAGAATGTAGAAAAACCACAGCGAGCCAGTAAAACCCATCGGCCAACGGACCTCCAAACACACGAAACCATAAAAAGGTTTCGTTTCAGAAAACCAGCCTTTGTATCCGATGAGCACCGCCAAACGGGAGACCTGAACCTCGGCACAAAAGACCTCGGCACAGTAGACCAGCACCTCGGCATAGTAGACCTGCACCTCGGCACAGAAGACATGCACCTCGGCACTGTAAACCTGCATAACGGCACGGGGGACCTGCACAACGGCAGAGTAGACCTGCACCTCGGCATGGGAGACAACCTGCACAAAGGCACGGGAGACTTCCTGCACCTCGGCACGGGAGACCTGAACATCGGCACGGTAGATATTCACCTCGGCACTAAAGACCTGCACCTCGGCATCGGCGCAGGGAAGCTTCAGGGCCGCGATATCCCAGCGCACCAGGAGAATGTAGAAAAGCCACAGTGAGCCAGTAAAGCCCATCGCCCAAAGGACCTCCAAGCACACGAAACCGTAGAAGACCTCGGCACAGTGGACCTGCACCTCGGCAATGTAAACCTGGACCTCGGCATGGAAGACCTGCACCTCGGCACTGGAGACCTTCACCTCGAATTTGTTGGGCCATTCAGTAACATGTATTTCTTTTTAACTACAATTTTTTGGTCAGTCCATTCAGATAAATCTATGATTATACACTGGATTGACATCCCTATTTAGAATAGGGTTAATCATGTTTTGTGATGTGGACTAATTGGTCACCTCATCGAAATCTTGTGATGGAGAATTTAGATCTATCTTAATTAATCCATAATCCATCAAAAAATCTAGCAATGTAACTTATTTTTGGAAAATGCAAGTTGTGGATATTTTGTGAAAATTGTTGAAAAATGGATATATTTTTAAATAAACGTGTGCCATAGACATTTTATATTTAAAAATTGAAAACATAGAACACTATTAATCCTTTAAAAAAACATTATAAAGGATGATATGTTATTTGTCTTCTTTATGTATAACTTAGTGTATAAATATATAGTAGTATGTTTTCTTTGATCGCATAAATTTATATATATTGCTCAAGTTCAGATTTATTTGTTATCATTACAAAATGAATTGATCCCCTATGTTGTATAGGTGCGTGTGTTATAGAATATAGGTGTAGTGATACGGACTTTGAAAATTATAGGTTGTGATTCGTCAAGGATACGTATATTGTTATAACATTTAGTTATATGAATCATTATAAAATGTGTGTACAAATTTTAAATTTCATAAATAAACTGACGTCCAATGTTTAATAAAATTACTATTATAATATTCGGAAAAATAAAATATAATTACATCTAAGAATTGTTTGGTACTCAAATTTAAATTTTGTTAAATTGTAAAATAGCCAAAAATATATATAATTTTTTAAAAAATAATCCCCAAATGCACCCATTTCGTGAGACTGCCCCACCCCGTTCACGAATCCAATTTTATGTATTTATTTATTATTATAGAATTTGTCATGTGGCGTCGGGTGTGAATTCCACAAAAATCGCTTCTCAATAAATAGTAATATTTGATACTGCAATGTCATATTGTTATTTGGGAAATCGATCCGTGCAGTGTAGATCACCACGCATTTGCGTGGGTGGAATACTAGTTTCACATAAAACAACAAACTTTTCAAAGAACATAGAAGTAAATTCATCACTTTCGATTCTCAATTATAATTTCCAACTATGAAATAAAAAGTTATGTCACCATAAGTCCATTCAAATCAAAGAGAAAAAAATAATGTAACTTCCATCCTACTAACCTTTCTCTTAGATTTATTTGTCACTTAAAAAACTAAGTTTTGGTGCCTGATTGTTTACCAAACACTTCTAAATTACTTCACCAAGCCTCTTTAGAATGGACTCCAAATTTGTTTCCAAAGCGAATCGAACCCCGCATCTTCCACTAAAGGAGTAACCCGATGACCAATGGGCTAAGCCCCTGGTTATAAAGTAGTGTTATTATTTTTGTGCAAGTTGAAAAAACTAACAAATTTGAAGACAATTTTTTTTTTTAAATAAAAAAGTAAGAACATTTTGGAAAGTTTATGTATAATGTTAATACTACATTCTACCAAACACTGAGTTATAAAATATGAATATAGTACATCATAAAATATTATATACATTAAATTTATATAATAGTACTATAATTTGGTTTAGTTTTTGGTTATTCGGCATTTTCACCTCTAAAATCGTAATTGAAACTGAAATACTAATTTTTCCAAATATAAAACTGAACCGAACATAAAAATAATCAAACTGAACTGAAACACCGATTTTTTCAATTTTTCTTTTGAGAAAGATGTTTGGTTAATGAACTATACCCTCCAAACCAAACATCTATCTCAAAAGATTTGATATTTTTTATTCCAAAAATAGTTCAAAATTAAATAAACACATGACAAAATAGATACAATCAATTTATCATTTTTTTTTAAGAAAATTTAGTTTTACTTTTCACTCTCAGGGAAAGTTGCCCCCTCCCGGCTACCCCCCACCCTAAAAGACCCATGCTTTTCCATGTGTAAAACCCTGCGCCTACCGAGTCTGAGTTGTTCCAAAATCTTAATTAGTGCAAAAGCAATTATTTAATTTTGTTGCGTTATTCCTCTCGCGATATAAACAGCAGCATATAAGTCTGCTCGAAAAGGATTCCGTTAACGGCGGCGCCGCTTTGTGACGTGGGCGGCGCAATGGTGGCAAAGAAAGGGAGCAGAGGAGGAACGGGAAACGAAGATGCCGAGGAGGAACTGTCACGCGTCCCTCTGCAGGCCATCCTCTTGGCCGATAGTTTTGCTACTCTCTTCCGCCCTATTACCCTCGAACGCCCTAAGGTAATCTATTCGCGTAAGAAGCCCTGATTTTCTCATGATTGTTTTGGATGACTATGAAAATCTTCTTCTATAGGTTGAGTATTGATTCTTCCGCTATAGCATGTGATTCGTACAAGAGTATACCTTACTAGAAAAGTCCCTGTGCAACTGGTTTGAGATAGAAGACATTGCTAGGATTTAAATTCGTGATATTGGGCAATAAGCTCACACACTCCACCCTAGATTTCAGTGATTTTTTAGGATATGAGAGATGAGTATGCTTATTCTGTCATAACGTGAAATACTGTTTGGAAGCACTAGGAGTGATGTGCTGAAACTTGCGTGGCCCTGTTGTGGATTTGTTATGTCTTTCTGCTGGAGTTTGTTTGCTTGTGATTGTGTAGAGGGAGGTTAATCTTTGATTTTCATTTGCTTTTTTTTTTTTTTTTTTTTTTCTGTTAATATGTTTTGTATCTTTTAAGGTACTGCTACCACTGGTCAATGCACCTATGATCGAATATACATTAGCGTGGCTTGAATCTGCTGGAGTTGAGGAGGTTTTTGTGTTCTGCTGCGCTCATTCCAAGCAAGTGATTGACTATTTAGAAAATTCCAACTGGCTGAACCAGCCAAACTTTTCGGTTGCTACAATAGAGTCTTACAATGCCATGAGTGCCGGAGATGCTCTACGGCTGATATATGAAAGGCATGTGGTATGTTGTCCTTAGTACCTTTAACTTTGGTGATTGCTTCATCTTTGGCTCTATTTAATAGCAATTATAGCACGCACAAAAATATATTTTATGATAAAATTTCAAAATTTTACAGCTTCTCATTGATGATTTTCATGGATTTGGAATCTGTCTAAAATGGAGTTATTTTAAAAACTTCCCTGAAAGTCTGAATCCCACTTTCTTCAACAGCAAAAAAAGGTCTAAATCCCCAATAAAACAAATTTAGCTTGGTCTTCCATGGCTCAATTTCACTAGGTGTATAGAAGCACCTATCCGATTATCTCTGTGTATCAGCCTTTATTTAAATAGGAGAATGTTGCTTCAAGTTTTTTGCAGTTTATTGTTGTCTTTAAGTTTGAAACAATCTTGTTGATTATGTTTGGTTCTCTTTGAAGATACGTGGAGATTTCATTCTTGTTAGTGGGGATACTGTGAGCAATATGCCACTAACCCAGGCACTTAAAGAACACAAGGAGAGAAGGAAAAGGGATAGCAATGCAGTAATGACTATGGTAATCAAACAGTCAAAGCCATCTCCAATAACACATCAATCTCGTCTTGGAACAGAGGAGCTGTTTATGGCAATTGACCCTGAAACAAAGGAGCTCTTGTATTATGAGGATAAGGCTGATACTTCGAAAGGGACTCTTACTCTGGACAAGACAATGTTGCTCGATCGTTCTTCTATATCTCTTCACAATGATAAGCAGGTTTACTGTCTTTCTTCAACAACTTTTTTTTTTCTTTTTTCTTTTAATTCTTGCATTAGACCTTATGAACCGCAAAAACAACATAGGGGGAGGAATGAAGGATGCTACTTATCTTATTTATTAGAATGAATGACTAGTCGAGAAACAATAAGCTCCATTTTAAAGATTTACACGTATCCATTTTTTATTTCCCACATATCCATACTCCTTGATGGTTTTATGTTGGTTGAGAGTGGTTCTCAAATGGCATGCAAATGCTTAAGTATCATAATGAAGGATTGAAATATTTCAAGCATGAAAATAGAGAAATGTGGATTTTAAGTCTCTTAGAGAAATGTGGATTTCAAGTCTCTCCATTCTTATCTCAACTAGATGAACTATGAAGCTTTCTTTATCCCCTGAATATGACTAGTCTTCTTATCATTACATCCCCTCGTACTCAAAGGTGTCATATCAATTAGATCTAACTTTCTTGATGTGTGCTATACTGCTACCATAAGAACACCTAGCTCTATATACTCCTTCCGTCCACCAAGAGTGTATCACTTGGTGGATTGCATGAGTTTTAAGAAAAATGTGATGATTAAAGCAAAAGTGGAGAAAGGGTAAAGTGTGAGTGGATAAAGTGGAGTAAATGTAGGTATTTTTGTAAATAATGAGTTGGGGTAAGATTGAAATATAATAAGTGTGTGTTAGGTATAGTTCAAATAAAGCAAGTGATACACTCTTTGTGGGCCCCCAAAATGGCAAAGGTGGTACACTCTTGGTGGACGGAGGGAGTAAAAGCTAAGGCAAAAAATATAATCCACATAAATTATAGTGATCAAGCATCATTCATCTAAGTGTATTAAAAAATATATGAGCACATATTGTGACAAATTTGAATAAATGCAAACTAATTGCATGAATAATTGCAAAAGTTAAAGTATTTGTAATCAATTAAACAAATAAATAAATTTAAGCAATTAAAAGTTGAATGTAAATAATAAATAAATGCAAACAATGAATGTCTAATATTTGAATAAATCAAAATATAAAATAGAATGAAAGAATTGTATCGACATGCATGCTATGAACTTTTCAATATTATATACTCCCTACGTCCATGAATTCTTTACCCCTTTGCTATGGGCATGTGTTTTAATAATTTAGTTGAGTGTGCTGTGAGTGGAGATGCAGTCCCACTTGAGTTGTATTTTTTAATTGATTACTTTTAGATAAAGTGAGGTGTGGGCCTAATAATGGTTTGAGTGTAAATAAAGTGATGTATTGAGAGTATAATTAAATGGGTTTTATGGGTCCACTTACCAAAAATGGAAAGGGGTAAGGAACTTTGGGACGGGCAAAAATGGCAAAAGGGGTAAAGAATTCGTGGATGGAGGTAGTATTAAAAAATGCATGAAAGGTTTCTGTAGCTAGAACTCTGGGACTTAATCTATGCTTAGTTGTGTATCCTGTAAAACTCTTTACTAATAGACCCTTTCAAAGATGTTATAGAAGAACTATGTAGATATGAAAGTCTTAACTGTTGTCAATATTTTTTGCAGGATTGCTATATTGACATATGCTCCCCGGAGGTTTTGAGTCTTTTCACAGACAATTTTGACTATCAGCATTTACGCCGTCATTTTGTCAAGGGGTTACTTGTTGATGATGTAAGTATAATACATAAAGAGCAAACTTTTGTTCCCATGGAAGTCCTCGCTCAATATCTTATCCTGATACTCAAAGTTCCAGTATGAAGTAATGCAACATCATGATGGAGCAACCTTTAATCTTTTCTTTTTTTTGGTCAAACAACATAAAAAATTTAAGACCGCATCACGGTGGACTTGAACCTAAGACCTGTGGTCTCAAATATCAACCACTTTATCACTAGTCCAACTTACTTACACAACCTATAATTTTTCAATGATTTTCAAAGGCACATGTCTACATATATGGATTTTTCACATATGCACATGTGTACCTCCTGATTGCTTGGGCATGTTTTCGGTGATACTGATTATTTTGATTTTCATCAATATAAAAATAAAATAAAAAATTTTGTGAAGATGTAATAAAGATCAGTGTACGATGGGTTATGATCAGACATATGCTATTGTAGAATGTGAAGTATCTTTTACTCGAACTCATAAGAAGTTGGTTTTGAAAATGATTATGTTCTCTGCTAGGGAAACTAGGAGTTCATTGACAGTCAGGATGAAGTTAGGAGATAGGTTTTGGATTAAATGGGAAAGTTCTATATGAAATCCCTGTTTATATCAATCTTCCCTGTGCATTCCTTCCCTTGCTCTATAAACCTTTGAGCCAATGTCATGCTCCATCTAGTGGCACAGTGGCAGATTTTTTTTCCCTTGCCATTTCTCTAAGGTCAAATGTCAGTAACAACCCATTATGCTGAATTGCATCATGGTCAGTTTTAAGAGGTAGAAGGCCTCTACTCCTTAACATGTCTTCATATTTGTTCTAATTTTCTTTTTCTTTTTGCTCAGCTTATGGGTTACAAAATTTTCACCCATGAAATTCATTCAAGTTATGCAGCAAGGGTGGAGAACTATAGGAGCTACGACACTATTAGCAAAGATATTATACAGAGGTGGACTTATCCCTTGGTCCCTGACATTCAGTTTCTTCAAAATAGTCCAACAAAGCTTGAAAGACAGGGAACTTATCGGGCTTCAGGTAAATCCTGAAATTACTTATTATTGTCTGTAGCTGTGTTGGATCGTCGTGAGGAAAATGGTCTCCTTCTCTGGAATTACAACCATTCATTTGCAAAGAATTTTGTTCTGTCTAATTAAATACTCAATACCGTAGTCGGGTCACATTGGCGTGCATCCAGTATCAATTGAATCTTTTGTTTTCCAATTGCTTGGTGAATTGGTTTCTGCATATTTTTTACCTGCATTTTCAGATTCTGAAGTCTAGTAGACAATTGAGGTTCTTTTCCTTGAAAATAGCACTACATGAGCAATTAGCATACATTTATTTGCTATTTAATCAAATTTCAATTTATTCATAACATGTTTTATTTATTATAAAATTGGATATGTTGAATTGTTCTCAATTATGTAAGAGTACGAGACTTGCAGAATTGCATATCATTTAAGATAATACTTTGCAGCTATACAAATTTTGACGGAACCAATATAACCTAGCACTTCTCTCTTACAAAGGAACTCATTGTAATATCATAATAAGAATTTTGCTTCCATGATCATGCATACATGATGAAGTCATTGACAAAATCATGAAAATAGATTAATAATGTATAGAAGTCTTCCAACACCATGAATGTGATCACACACACACACACACACACACACGCGCGCGCGCGCGCACACACACACGCACGCATAGATCTTCACGATCCAAGGGCTGAAAATGGTTCTTAGTTCTCATTTTAAAATGTAGTTCTTAGAATAATCAAACCCACATATATTAAGCATTGTTCTTAAAATGTGTGAAAAACAGCATGCTCTTTTGCTGGCTGAATAGTAAGCATTTGTGACAAGTGTAGCGTCTCTTGCCTTCATATTTTATGCACAAGCACTGTGGGTTTGAAATAATAGTATTTTGCTTGAGAGCGTTTATTTGAATGTTTAACTTATCTGCTCGTTATGGCATTCGCTTTGAGTGTAGACTTGTGACTCTTACAGATCCCTCTCATGAATGTGCTTGACATTCCAAACGATGTTCATTATTGTTACAGACATAGGGCTCTCGCGTTCTGCCAAAATGGGTCCTTTTACTGTTATTGGAAGTGGTACCACTATAGGAAAGCACTCAGAAGTTTCCAATTCTGTCATTGGTGAAGGCTGTACAATTGGATCAAATGTTTCAATTGATGGATGTTACATTTGGAATAAGGTGAACATTGAGGATGGCTGTAGATTAAAGCATGCAATAGTGTGTGATGGGGTGACAATGAAGTCTGGAGCGGTTCTTGAAGCTGGTGTCGTATTAGCTTTCAAGGTACATTTTTGATGTGCCTAACCTTTCTGGAGCCTTCATTCACTGCTTGTCGCATTTTTAAGTATTGATCATTTAACTTATGGATTTTAACTTGCATGGAAGTTTAAACTGTGGTTATTAGTGTTATGAGTCACTGCTGGATAAGTTTCATGTACAAAAATTTTGTTTCACAAGAAGTCCTTAGTTTCTTTCTTTTTGAAGTTACTCATTTCAAGGGATCCCAACTGGTATTGGATCTGAATCGAGAAACCTTCATCAAGAAATTCGAAATTTCGTGTTAGGGCCTAACTCTGTTGCTTATATCCATTACCCGTTAAGAACTCTGTTCTGCTTTCCTGTAAATGGTGCAAAACACTGGTATTCCTGTTCTGTATTAGCCATTGTTCTGGTGGCACTTTTATATGTTTTGATATGCAAAGCCATGTAATGTAATTGGATTAAATTTTATATGTGCTTGGGAGAATTTCAGGTTGTGGCCACAAACTCATTTATATGTTCCTGGCAACTTAAAACAAATTTGTGAGAGGAGTCCTATGAGAGACGAGTATGGCTGAAATGTGCTTACACAAAGACCTTGCATGGAGAATATGATTGATTTAATCTTAAGATGTAATATTCTATTCTTGAGAGATAATCTTAGGCACTTGTGCTGTGTAGGTCGTAATTGGGCAAAATTTTGTCGTGCCTGCTTACTCAAAGGTTTCTCTACTCCAACAGCCTGTCAAACAAGACAGTGATGAAGAGCTGGAATATGCTGATAATAGCATTGGGAACATAGAAATTGCATGTAACTTCTGAAACCTTGTTAATATTTGTCATCATTATGAGTTAAATTCCGATTAATTTTAGAAGCTAATTTATTCGATTGTTAAGTAATGCATGATTAGCAATAATTTCTTTTATCAGTATATATGTATTTTAAACGTTTTTAAATCATGAATTGGTATGCATTTTGCAAGTCTTAGATGTACTTTAAGTCTTTAACTTGTAAGAAAGGGATTCATTTGGAAAGCTACTGCTTCTAGATTCACACTAGATATTTTCTATATGCAGCAGTACCTAATACTTCTGAAGTGTTGGAGGAGGAGTTGAGGACTGAGGTATCTGATTCACAAATTCAAGCTGCATCGGAGGTCCAAATTTGCTTTGTAGTTAATTTTCTTCTTCTACTTTACAGTGTTTAAGTAGCTAAAAAGTGGGAAGCTGCTTATCCTTTTTAGAAAAGCTAATGGCTCTAAATCCATTTCTTTCCCTTGTCTTTTTTTACCTTCAAATTTTTTCTAAACATACAGAACTGCATGCGAAACATGTAAAGTAGAAAAGGAAGATTCTTAGAGAACCTATCAGGAATGGAATTAAGTTTAGCATATCCTTGCTCTGGATGAATTGACAACAAAAGTATTGTCACATTAAGGATTCACTTGATCAGTGATCAGTCAATTACTAGCAAATATCCCATGAATTCAGAGGTAACTCTGTTATCATTTTCTGATATATACGACTTTTGGTGGTTTTTGAAAGTTCTGGAATTCTGATAATTTTCTAGAATTATGCTTTAGTACAACTTTTGCTAGCTTTCTGAGAGAACCATCAATAACCAGTTTATACCTGGAAGTCATTTAGAAATCAAAATGATGCTGGTATGCATCCAAGAACTGCTTAAATCAAATTATATTATGCTTGTCACTTAAAATTTCCTGGCAGATATTGTTGTTAAAGTATTAAGAATGGAGTGTTTACATATGTTAATGAATGATCTTCATCAAATGTAATCAACTATATGCATAATATTAACTCGATTAAAGGGATGTAAATTGTAATTGTTCATTAGAGAATACATTATTTGTTGAGGCTGGTCCCTGAAGCCCAGGCTATCAGATGTGAAAAATATTTTAAGTGATATCATGATATGAGCCTGTATAGCAAGATTGCTGTAAGTAAGCTTTCTAACCAATACTACATCGCAGGTTGGTGGGGCTGGTTTTATTTGGTCCGTTGGTGAGAAAGGCCTTGAAGAAGAATGGAGGCACTCAGTGGCACCAATTCCTGCCGATCGACTTGTTGAAATAATCAAATCCGCCACTGATGAACTGGAGATATCAAATGCAGAAAGCAACATTATTCAACCTTCAGGAGAGTTGGAAAACGATTCTGTTACTGATTCTGATGATGATGTTAAAGATGATTATGCCCATTTTGAAAAGGAGGTAAATGCTGACAATGATGCTTAGTATACTTGAATGGCTATTTGAAATCCTAATATATTTTCTTTTCCTGTTTTCTCATTGCAGGTTGAAGCAACTTTTATGAGGGCTGTAGATGAAAATGTCAAAGAAGACCATATAATATTAGAAGTTAACTCGCTGAGGTATGATGCAGCCTTTCACTGCTTTTTTCTTCATAATCTTGTAACTAGAGAATTCAACTATTTTGGTTTTATACTGGTGAGATCACTTTTTTTAATAAACAGAGTTGCATGGATCTGAAAAACGATACTGGACTGATGAGTGATGACATAGTAAATATTTAATCTGCATATCCACTAATTGAATGTTGTTATAGATAAGTAATAATAATTGTTACTTGGTGCAACTCTATCTACAATATTCGTCTCTTTCCACTGAAGCACTTTAAAATTATTTCTGTGGGTGTTTGATGATTTCATTCTCTGCAAATCTGAATTCATTAGGTGGGTTCTATTTCATTCCTCTCTTGCTACAATAGATATGCAAGGTAGAACTTATCTAATTGAGCCATTCTCTGTCGCACGTATAACAATATTTTGAGTCATGCCTCAGGTTATCATACAATCTGGATTCTACTGATTGTGCTGGCGCTTTATTCTATGCAATGATGAAGTTGGCAGTGGACACTCCACATGGTTCTTCGGGTAAATTTCCTCATTTTAGTGAAAGGAATTATATAATCTGTCTGAAACCCTTTTTTTATTGGTTTATTGTTATAACCAAAATGCTGATGTAATATATAGATGAAGGTTAATTTGCAGGTTCCTATCCACACCATATTAACATATGTAATATGGATTAATCTTGGGATAGGTATTCATAATTTCATCTTAAAAACATAGTCAATATTAGTAGATAATATGTGCTGAACTAGACTAACTATTTAGTTTACGCTCTTACGGAATGTGATACAAAAATGAAAAAATGCTAAGGCTGTTTTGGGGCCAATGGGTGGAAATAGTAAACGTGCGTATAATCTTGTTTAGTAGTCATGTTTTCACATATATTTGGTCTGTGTGGTTATGAAACTTTCTGCTTTCAATAGTTTGCTCTCTTTTTCCGAATGTCCTTCATGTCACATTGTTTTATGAAAAATAATTCATTCTAATCTAACCTATGGTGTAGAGATTTCATGATTATTAGCTAGATAAATAATTTAGCAAAACAAATGCAAATATAAAAAATGTGAATGGGAACTAAGAGAATCTGAGAGATCCCTAATAAAGTGTTTGGAAGGGGTATTTATAAGAGAAGAAGGTAATTGAGTCTAAGAACTCAAAAACTACCAAAAATAAGAAAAGGGGCTGATAAACATCAAAGCTTGAAAATTCCCACCGCAACAAAGTGGCCATGCGACTTTTTTGTTTTGGTCCATTCTCCTTCATTCTGAATGAGTGATATTTAATCCTATGAAGCCTAACCTTATCAATTCTTTAACCATTTTTTTGAAATCTCATCTAAACATGCAAGCAAGTATCAACTTTCAATAGATAAGCAAACCAAAGCACAAACTTGTACCAGACATGATTTCCACTTGCGAATTCATCAAAATTAAACCTTAAAAACCATTGAAAATCAATATTTGTCACTTACCTTCTTACTACATCTATTCTCCAAATTCGTTACAAGACTATATATCCTGTAATTTAGAGATGGCTTTTAAATAATAGTTGAGGCAAGATCATTTTATTAAAATTCATATGTATAGATGCGTGGTCCATGATCAAGAATCCTATGATGTTCAGTGAAGGTGTAGACACACTACTCACAGTCGTTGCGGACCATGTTGTTAAATGACTAGCTAATTTAGTCACGAAATAACTGATCTTGAGAATGTTCTCCCACTAAGTTTTGTTCCCTAAGTCCGTGAAGCTGAATAGGGTTGCTTTTGGACCATATAAAATGGAAGCAAACTAGGTCAATGTGAAATGGCAAAGCCTTTGCATAGATTGAGAATTTAAGGTTTATCCAAGCCTGAATATTATCCCAATACCCATACTTGTACCTTTGGAACTGAATCAAACTCGAAAGGACCAGTTAACTCGTTGCTGGCAAAGGCAAACTATTAGAAGTTTTATTCTTTTGGGGGTTCAAATTAACATAGAAATAAATAGGCCAACTCACGCTAGACTCAAACCTGATAAATTTGACCTCAGGCTTAACCATTCTACCACTAGGCCAACACACATTAGAAGTTTTCTAATCAACCTTAAAGTAACCCTTGTCATGTGTCTAGCATTGATGATGTTCATTTAGGGATCTTACATTAACTGGTCTCATTGCAGAAACTTATGATCACCGCTGATATGCAGCTTTTGGGTGAGCCAGACAATTATGATAACCTAGATTCTAAGATCCGCATTTTTACTTTAGGACACAATCAAGTAATTCTAAAGAACTAATTAGCTCTATACTGGTGAATATTGGTTTCTTAGAGTATGTGTACTCTTTGACATCGTGGGCCTGCTTTACAGTTCTTTCATGCTATGATGTGCATGGAAAACTCAACTGCTTTCTTGCAGGAGAACTTCAAAAAATTGCTGCTGATGTGATTGGAAAATGGGAAAAGCTTTTGAAGTATTACCTTCCAAGCTTAGATGAAGAGGTTTGTATATTAAAATCTTTTGACTTTTTACTCGTTCTTCCTTTATTAGCTACTTCATCAATTTTTGGCCACATGGTTTTATGGGGATTGTATTACCACAATTTTAAACTCTAAAACCATATCTGTCAGCCTTAAATGAGTAGCACTGACACCAAATTTATTGCCTGCTATCATCATCATGTGCATCGATATTTGCAAACTTTGTTGTTCCATGCTGATTCGCTACGATATGCTGTAAATGCTTGTCTTTGTCTTGATCTGCTGATTTATAATTCGTAATGAAGCAAATGTCTTTGGTCTCAAAGAAAACATCACTAAATTCCTGTTGAAGTAGATTATTCTAGATGTTAAGGTGAACATATATTTGCCTTCATCAGTAGCTTTACCAGCAACTTTTTAATGAGTTGGGGTAGGGGGCAGTGCGTATCTTTGTCAGCATATTTATATTTTTGATTGATAAATTCAAGAAAACTTTCAGCTTTTTGTGCTCTGTATCAATTTCTCTTCAATTAAGAATATCTTTCGACTTCTTGAATTTATCGCAGATTGAGGTGATATTGAAATTTGAAGAAATGTGTTTAGAGTCGGCAAAAGAATATTCAACACTATTTGTCCAGGTAAGTTCTCTGTTTTTTTCTTTTTTCTTTCTTTCTTATTTACACATTGTAGTTTCAGTTCTTATGATTATTTATTTCGGAGATTGATTACCTAACATCTTCAGGTTTCATTCTATAGTTCTAACATCTTGCACTTATACTAACAAATTAAGATTTAAATAATACTTGACTAATAGATAAAAGTGGAAATGGGCATTATCTGTGCAACCCTCGCACTCAACAGAATAACTTCAAGATATATTTCTTTCAATAATAAATTAATGTTTTGATCTGAGAATCCTGTACTAATTCATTGCTTTTATATTTCTTTCTAATGTGGGTCTATTTTTAGATTTTGCATCTTCTATACATCAAAGAGATTTTGCAAGAAGATGCTATACTAAAATGGGCATCAGAAAAGGAACAGGCGGATGAAGTGGATAAGGTTTTCCTGAAGCAGGCAGAGAAAATGATTCAGGTTGGTAACCATATCTAGAAAATCATGTAACAATTTACACATAAGAAACGTACGAATTTTTGCAAAAGTTTGAAGACATTTTACACAAGTACTGTTTACACATACTCTAATTCACGTAACATTTCAATACAGTGGCTCAATGAGGCATCGGAAGAAGAAGATTGAGGGTAGATAAAGTGGGCAACACATTCTTGCTTGTTGGTAGCTATAGGTGCAATGTGATGTCAATCGAGCTCAATCTTCTGAATCGGATAGGTTTTCATGTTTACCCTAACCCTTTCAGTTGAATCCATATTCAGATTTTGCTCGAGATTTTCTACAATACTGTTACTTGGTTTAAGCAATAATTTGAAGTACATATTAATATGTTGTATGTTTCTTTATCCAAAGGAAAAATTTTGTATGTTCCCTCCATTTGGAGCACTTTACGAAAATGGCCGAGGATGTATAGGTTTTATAGTCGCATTATGCTATAAGATATTCTCCCCTTTTGGAATATTGGGACTTATTTTCATCGCTCTGTCAAGAGTAGGGTGAGTTGATATGGTATATGGATTATTTTGTCATACGGTGACAAATTTCACGGTATGAAATTTTTTATATTGATACCTCACCAATTGGCTTCGTATACTTAAAATTGATGTATCGATGTGGAGCATTGATTTTTCACGAGGCTTTGTCGATTAAAAATCTAGCAAAAGTATATAATTTTGAATCCCATATCTATTTTTCATGATGCTTGACGAATTCAATACTTGGATAAAATATATGTTTTGTGTTTTCAATTGATTTATTCATTAGACTTGATTAATAGGTATAAATAAAATAATACAATTTGAATTACACATCAAAATTTTATGATAGTTTACCACTAGAAAATCTAAGGATAATACATAGTTCTTGCTTTAATTGGATTTTTAAACAATCGTTTGAAATTTAAGTTGTTGCTATTGTAATTATTTTTCAATAATGAACCTACATAAACACTTTCAATAATTCACTGTTTTTAAAGTTGTTGCTATCGTCGCATTAACTTAATAAGTACATATTTTTAGTAGGTTTAAGTAAGTAGCAAATATTATTATTGTTAATTGATACAAGAATGAACAGTAAAATATTTTTTTAATACAATAAATTAAAATTACTATAGATAATGGTATAAATATAAAGTGACTTAAGTTGAAAATGTGAGTGATATGTGCTAGTTTGAATCTTAATCATGCTATTATTGATAAAAAAAGGTTAATAGTGTTTTGCAGTTTTGCTTACCTTTTTCTTAGATCTTTTAAAAAATATGTCTAACATTACGTGTATTAACATTGATTCGTCTAATTGATTTTTTAACTGGATTCTTATAAAATGATGTGGAAAAAAATCCAACTAATATTTTGGTTCGCAATGACTCATCATTTTATTGTAGGATTTGTGACGCGGGATATAATTACCGAAAAAGTTGACAATAAAAGTTTTCCTTACATAACACGTAAATTGAAGACAATATATATATAAGTGAAAAGGAAAATGTAACATTGTTAAACCCATAAAAGAAATTAGAAATAGTCGGCCAAAACCGCATGACACGTAGGCTTTACACCAGCTACGCTGGCGGCACCTGATCCAGTCTCTCTCCCTCGCATTTTTTCCCTCGCCTAGGAAGCGAGGGAAAATCGAAAGTCACCCCGCGCACCCTTAAAATATCTCCTTCATACCTTTTTAATGTAAAAATAAATTTACATAAACGAATCAATTCTAGAAAGAAAAAAAAGAAAAAATTATAGGAAAATAGAAAAAGGGAAGTCTACTTCCAAAATCCCTCCCGATCGCTCCGAATTACTTCTCCTCCTTCAATTGTCGCGGCGTTGTATCTGATCGGTTTCAATATCCAGAGGACTGTTTGTAAACTTTTGGGGGATTTTTTGGCTTTCGATTCTGAGTGATTAACTTGGGTTGGAAGAAATAGTTTGAAGATGGGGAATCATCGACCGACGACTAGGAGTAAAAATAAGAGGAGTAGAATCGACGACAATGCGGAGACCACTTCCGAAATTTTCAGGTTTGGTTTTGTATTTGTTTTTGTTTTTTTCTTTCTTAATTATGATGTGGTCTTTGTGGTTAGCTTTCACGTGCAATTAATAACTTTCTGTTGCTTTTAGTTGCAATGTAGGGTTTGTTTGAATGCTTACGCATATTTGAAGACATATTATGATTGACAAAAAATATCTAGCATTGCGTTTGTTTGGTGTACGTGGAATATGGTGTTGTACATAATGAATATAATTCATGCTGCTAATATACTGACTGGGAAAGAATTAGATACTTGTTGAAGAAGAAAAATTAGCAATGCGTGGGTTGATTGACTCCAATGCTTAATTTTATTATTACAAGTCTGCTGTTCTTGATCTCTTGAATGTGGAATGTAGGAAGATTCTTGCAAATGGGGAAGTCACAGAAGATGACATTAACCAGCTATACATGATATGGAAGCCTGTGTGTCATGGATGCAGAGTTAACTCCAAGGACAACCCTAATTGCTTCTGTGGCCTGATCCCACCTCCTAATGGAAGTCGAAAATCTGGGTTGTGGCAGAAAACATCAGAAATTGTCTATTCTCTTGGCCCTGACCCATCCATTGACATTCGAGCATCCCCTGGCACCCCAGCAGGACTTACAAATCTTGGTGCTACTTGCTACGCAAACAGCATCCTGCAATGCCTTTACATGAATAAATCATTTAGGCAAGGTGTATTATCTCTTGAGCCAGAAGTTTTAGAAGGGGACCCTGTCCTGAATAACCTTGCAAGACTTTTTGCTCAGCTACATTCTAGTAAGATGGCCTTTGTAGATTCGGCACCATTTATCCAGACACTGGAACTAGATAATGGTGTTCAACAAGATAGCCATGAGTTTTTGACATTGCTCTTTTCTTTACTTGAGCGCTGTTTGAGCCGGTCAAAAACTCCCAAGGCCATAACAATAATACAAGACCTTTTCCGTGGAGGTGTCTCACATGTAACTAGGTAAGAAGTTTTTCCAGTTATTTTATGTACTAATCTCTCTTCTTCCTGCATGTATCAGTACAATTGAGTTTTAACTTAACTAAGATTGTTCCATGTGTCTTCCGCCTGAAGACTGAAGTGCTTATAAAATGACTAAACCTGAATGTAAAAGATATTTTGTAGCTAGAATTTGTGTCTTAAAGGTTTGGAATAATTTTTATTTGAAATGCTCCACTGACTTAGATGTATTGGTTAGAATAGCATAATCGAACCTAAAATGTAAAATTGAGTAATGCTGAGTTTATCTTCTTTGTAGTCCAGACTGGAGTCCATAAAAAAAAGTATAGTTGTGGGGAGCTCAAGTGCATGCAAATATGATAATCATGTTAAAAGTATGCCTTGTTCGCTCCCCAGAAATCACTCCTTTTCTTTATCCAAGGGATGGGTAATGTGTTATAATATTCTTCATTATTCTTTGACCGCTAGTCTGCTATTACTAAATTGTTGAGTATCTGCTTGGTATTGTTAATTTATTCCAATTAGCTATTAAATTGCCAATGAGTTATGATTTGTTCGATCTACTTAGCCTTCTAAGTTGTTAGTCTGAAATTATAGTCATGTTTAGTATACCAGATTTTTTCAACCTTTCCTGTATCTATGAAATGAATGATCATGATTTCTTTTTTATTTGGAAATAGGTGCTCAAAATGTGGAAATGAGTCTCAGGCTTCGTTAAAAATTGAAGACTTCTATGAACTGGAGTTAAATGTCAAAGGTTTGAAAAGCCTAGATGAGAGTCTGGATGACTACCTTAGCATAGAGGAGCTTCAAGGAGACAATCAGTATTTCTGTGAAGCATGTGCTATGCGGGCTGATGCTACCCGGTGCATTAAGTTGCGGTCACTGCCTGCTGTCCTAAATTTTCAGCTCAAGCGATGTGTTTTCCTTCCAAATGTAATTGGTTTATGTTGTGAATTCATAAAACTATGTTGCTAACATATTTCATTTCTACCTTCGCCATTCATTACTCATATCCAAATTGGTCTGCCTTCTGCCCATTTCTTCTGCTACCTGTACTATGGGCACCCTGGAACTCGAAAAATGTTGCTTGCAATTTTTATGACGTGTTTAGCTGTAAATAACTGGTTCATGTCTCCAAGTCATTCTTATCATCTTGTTGGAACTGCTTCGTGTTCCTTCACTGTCCTATTAACTGCTATAGACGCCATGCCACATTTCATTTCAGTGTGTTAGAGTTTACATTTCTCATATCACACTCCTGAGAGGTTTTCCTTGCTCTAATATTCTGCAAAGTACACATCCTGATACTGCAGCTCGAGTCCTCGATTTTTTCATAAATCAAGTCGATTCGAGGTGCAGATACTCATGTTCTTACATCTATCAGGTTCATTAGTATCTATATTCTCTATGATTCTGTACCAGACAACCATTCAATAGTCAAGTTTCTCCAGCTAATAACTTTACATTGACTTGGCTTCTTCAGTGAACTGTTCTTACTGATTATTGTGTCTCTATTTGCAGACAACCACAAAGAAAAAGATAACTTCAGCATTTTGTTTTCCTCGAGAACTTAACATGGCGCAAAGGTTATCAGGGTGTCAACAAACAGATTTGATATATGATTTGGCTGCTGTCTTGGTACACAAGGGTTCTGCTGTTAACAGTGGCCATTATACAGCCCACATAAAGGATGACAACACTGGTTTGTGGTGGGAATTTGATGATGAACATGTCTCCAACTTGGGAAGACAGCCATTTGGATCCTCTCCATCAACTTCTGGGGCTAAAGCTGGTCAAAATGATCCAGCTGACTGCTCATTATCGGCAAAAGAGGCAGATGTTCTTCTGAATGGAAATCATATATGTGCTGGCGAGATGCAACCATCAGATTTAAGTGGTGCCAATCACTTACAAACATTTTCATCAAATGATGCATATATGCTGATGTACGTCCTTAGGAATTCAAATGATGATAAAGAAAAATCTAATACTGATAAATGCAAGATGGAAATAGACAGCTCTACAATTTCACAAGCACTTGATAGTCCTCTTCCATCCCATCTTTTGAAGGAGGTAGAGAAATCGAATTCAGTATATCTTGCTTCTTGTAAAGAATACAAGTCAAAGAAGGAAGTTGAGATGAGTTGTATTACGAAGCGGAGACAGGAAGTGCGCTCGATCCTTTCTGAGGCTCCTGTCCTATCTACTGGGAAGCACTACTATTGGGTTTCTACTGAGTGGCTTCGCCAATGGGCAGACAGTGTCACTCCATCGTAAGTGAAAATAACCCTTTATCATTTCTTATAATTATAGAGCATCTAGCTATCTCTTAATTTAGAACACTCTTTCTTGCTGCTACATCCTCATCATTGACCTTTTCAATTAAGTTGGTCCGTCTCTTGAAATTTTGCTCTCTTGAAAATTTGCTTCTAATCATTGGCTGGTCGGTAATTTACTCTTAGTTGTTTCACTGGTGTGGAGGGCTGAAATCTTGAAGTCAAAGTGAAAATTTGACTGACAGACATCAAGAGTCAGTTCCTTCTTTTTTTGGTGTTTGGAAGGTTTCAATTGCTTGCTCTTCATATATCTGCAATAGTGAAGCTTTGCTGATGAAATATATAAAGAATTCTTATATTATTCCAGTTAAGATATATGTGGATAACAGATAGTATTTCGTGCAGGGCTATTGACAACAGCTCTATACAGTGCATGCATGGAAAGGTGCCAGTTTCAAGGATTAATTTTATAAAGCGTTTGTCAGCTGAAGCTTGGACTGCTTTATTTTCTAAGGTATAAAACTATGCTTCTCCTTATGCGAGAGCAAGATATCTGATTGGATGTGAGATACCTTTCTTACACATGCTAACTAATACAAATGTCTGCCATAAATCTAAATATTACCTGCACAGTTTTATCGTTCTTCTGAAATATTTCTTTATTTATAGGGTTGCCTAAGGAACCTTCATTGATATGTGAAGTCTTATCTTCCACAAAAACTTCATTTTGGGTGTTTTTCTAGTAGAATTTTGGATTTCACTCATTTTGGGGATCAGAGGATTTACATTTTGAATTTTTAGTGGATCATGTGTTCTAGAGTACAGGCTATTACATTTCATACCGACTTATCAGTAAATTGTAAACTAGATACAGGTAAAATCGTCAGATATTTACATGTCTTTAACATCATTTTTTATACGATGATATGGTCTGTTATGAAATCATTTAAGATTCAAAATGGATATTCAGTGGATGTATTGGGTAGCAGCTTATGTAGAGTTATGGTGATTTGCTTCTAGAACATGAATAATTGGGAAAATCCTGACTCGTAGTGGAATTATATGTCTTGTACTATTGCAATATCAATAGTGTTGACAACTTATTAGTTATATAAGAGAGAGCTATATTTGATCCTATTGTTTGATTAACTAATGACTTTACTACGCCATATAAAAGTTGTAAGTTGAACAATACACTGGTATGGCAAATGTATTAATATGCATAGATTACAAGGTGAAAGTGAAATTACAAATCCCTTTGTAGGTAGTTATGCATGTTTACCTTGTTAACATGGGAAGCAATTTCCTTAACGGGAGGCCTAGATCTTAAAGCCAATTTCTTGGAGTTTTCTTGCCCAATCATAAATTTCAAAAGTTACTAGTTACAACTACTGCAAAGTACAAACTATCTTCAATAAGGCCATTGACTAGAACCAACCAGATTAATGTCCATGTCACCACTTTGAACTCAGCATAGTCTTTACTATTCTACGATAATGTGGTCTTGACATGGTCAACACCATCCCTCTAAGTGTGGCAGTAAAAGGACCACCTGATGTGATCTCTTAATTGGATTTGGTGAAACCATATTTTAGGTGAATGTCACAAGTAATTTATGGTGGTGGTGCAGATTCCAACAATTACATGCTTTTGTTATTATAATTGACTTAGCTAACTTGCTCCAACAAGGTAGCAAAGAATTTTGTTATTATGAGACCATTGGCCATTTCTGGATTTCTAAGCTATATTATACATGAAGGTATATCATCATTTTGTCCAGGCTTTCTGCTAGTAGTTGACGCATGTTTGTTATGTGGTATTGTTTATCTGATTCTTTGCTTGTCTGATTCTTATATGGCAAGTATGGTGGGGGTCCAACATTGTCCAAGGGTGACCACTGCAACGACTGCATCTTTGAGACGGGTAGCAAAGTGAGGCGTGCAAATATTTACAGGGATAAGAGATTATCAATGAAAGAGCTTGCAGAGGCAGCCCTTTCTGGGGAGCCTTTGGATGGCAAGTTGTTCTTTATATCTAAGTCATGGTATGAAATATTTACAGAGAAATTTGTTCGTCTCTTCATCATAAACCTAATTTTTTCTCGGCTACATTTTACTGTTCACTATGCATTAGATTTAATGAGGCTCAGCTTCATTTCTATTGACTTGTTTTTAAATTATCTGTGCCAAAGAAAAGGAAAATTTTGTAGGGATTTCTTGTTAAAGCCAAGAATTAAGTATATTGCCTTGATAAGAAAAAGAACTACACTTTAATGGTTGTGAATTAAAACATGAACAACAAAAAAGATGGAATGCTTGAATTTATGATGGGGCCTAGGTCAATGCTTTTACTGTAAGTTATAATCTCCAAAATCACTTCAATTGTTTGTCTGATTCTTAGGGGACTTAATGACATTAGATTGCATTGCTAAATACTTTTGGCATTTTTCCAGATGTATTACCAAGTCCTTGACTATATTTGTATGTCATATTTTGAGACAAAACTTAGGAAAATTTACTTTTAGGCTGCAGCAGTGGCACCGAAGGAAAAATATAGACCTCCCCTGCGATGCTGATTCCGGACCGACTACTGCAATTAGGTGCATCCACGGTGAACTTTTGCCTGAAGATGCTCCTGGTGCTAAACGTTTACTAGTGCCCGAGAGTCTCTGGGATTTCATACATCAAACTGCAACTACAGTGAAGCCTGATGATCATGTAGGCTGCTCAACATTCCCATCAGACTCTGAACTATGTGCTTTATGCAGTGTTGCACTTAAAGAAGCTGCATTCTCTGAAGGCAATTTGAGGTTATTTAATAAGAATATTTACTTTGCAGGAATTTAAATTTACTGTTTGTGGCTTACTTGTTTGTATGTTGCAGAGATCTGAGGTTGAAGCAGAAACAGAATCATGAAAAACTGGCTATGAATAAAGCCATAGCTCTTTATCCAGATACAAAATACTATATTTTGCCCTCGTCTTGGCTTTCGAAGTGGAGAAGCTACATCAATGCTAGTGGGAAAAATGCTTGTCCTATCGAACTTGATATTCTGAACACCGTTATTGAGAAGCTGCTATGTGAGAAGGTCCTCAGAATCTTTTCTAGTGACATCTGCTTCAATTTCACTCCCCACAATTTGGAAAATGTTCACCTGTCAGTTGTATTATTATTGTTATCTACTTTAGGTCCACCGTCCCATCTATTTAAGAAAATTTTTATTGGTCGTAAATGGAAATTGGGGCAGAGCCAGGATTTTTTTCCAAATGGATGGGTAAAATCAAATTTTTGTATTTGGAAACAATTTTGCACGGGCGAAATTATATATTTACATATAAAATATAAATATTATAGCATTATTAAAAAAAATTGGCCGGGCGTCCGCCAAGGCATGCCCGGCCCTCCCTCCCTCCCTCCGCCCCTGTGTGGAATGGTGGTTTGGGTTTGTTGTGTGTGGATAGGGTAGATCTTTAAAAGTGGGCTGTTCATAATTTCATTATATTTTTATAGATTGTATTATGTTGTCAATCTAATATATCTGTTTCCTGACTCTCTATGTGAATCAGCACTCCAAGCTAGTTGAGAGACCCCCAGAGCTCTTCTGGAAGCGAGAACTTCTTTTTCAAAAGTCAGCTGCTGTAAGTGTCTTCTGCATTCCCTTAATATCCCCCCGCCGAACCACCCATCAGTTTCCTTAGGGATTTGCTAGCTAGAATATTTCTGAGTGCATGATAAATTATCCTCTGACAATCGAATCATATATTCGCAAACTCCTGCTTGAATGATATAATGCTGCATGTCTTACTTTGTTGCTTTTGAATTTTTCTTTGTAGACAGATGGACTAACACTCATTTTAGAGGATGACTGGAGATTACTTTGTGAAGAATGGGGTGGCTCAGTATCCAAATGTATTTCAGCCAAAATTGAGATTGATAATTGTGTGGGAGATGACATGAATGGGTCTTATGAGGAGATGCAATCATCTGAGGAGCATATAAGTATGCCAGATGAAGTTAATATGAGTCTTTCTAGGAGGGCAATTGTTAAGACTTCTCCTCAGGTGAATTTTGGCTGTTGTTATTTGGTTTCTTATGTTTTTCATTGACAAGATGAACTTATTCAGGGAAAACCCAGTTTTGACTCCATTTTTTACCACCTTTTGAAAGTGTCCCACCTTTTAACAAAGCACAAACCAATTCCTCACCTTTCTAGAACTTCTCAAATCTGACTTGATCAATTCTTTTGGCATTTCAATGCTGATGTGGCTCGCTGGGTGCATACGTGTAAATTTAATACAAAATGCATAGGAAACAAAGTCATGTCGTTTTTTATGTGTGAAAATGAAAAATATAACCAACTCTTCTGCTTCCATTAGGCCTGCTCATCACTCCTCTATGCTGCTGTACCAGCGTCTGTTGTCCATTTGTGATCAACCCCCTCCCCCTCCCTGGCTTTGCTTCTTATATCTCTTGCACAAGAAAATATATTCTTAATCTTAAGAAAGAGAAACCCTTTTATCTTTTGCAAGACATCAGTACTGCCTGTTTGTATTAGTAACTACTGTGGGAATACACATGAAAACGCCATTTAGTGGCTTGGAATTCCAAGAATATATCTTTTGTCTGTTATCAGGAATGCGGAGATGTTGCATTCAGTCATTTATACATGCTCCTGCTATAGGTTTGTGAAGAATGCATTGGTGAAAGAGAAAGCACTGAGTTGATGAAGAAACTTAATTATATCAATGAGGACATATGTGTTTGTTTAGTTCGTGGAAAGGAACCTCCAAAATCAATCTTGGAAGCTTCATGTAGCATGTCAGATCCAGGCCGCCGAACTTCCAAGCGGTCAAGAAAAGCATCATATGGAAACTCTGTAAACATGAATGTTTCTGCATCTACGTCTATTTATCAGCTGAAGATGATGATATGGGAATCCTTTGGGGTATGATTTAAGAAGTTTATTCCATTTGTTTCTTCTCTTTTATGACTTATGGTGATGTTTAAATTGGTAATATATTAAAAAATGGTATCTGCTTATTGCTACTATCTCCTTAAAGAGGTATGTAACTGCTGATTTATACAAGATATGGAAATTGAATGACAAAAGTTCCAATTATAATTAAACAGTGATGGTATCAAATGAATCATATTTTTCATAAGAATATTTGTATTAATGTTGATTTGGCTGAAACAAATTTGGGACAGTTTGTAGGTTACTTTTATATATCTGCTTTTGGAAAATAGAGAATACAGTTCTACAATCATTTCAAACATCTTAAGGGACGGTCTCCAAGATTATATAAAACTATGTTCCCCCAGTGTTCTCTTAGTATGCCAAGGAGCTAGATTTGGGAGGTCAGAGGCAAAATGTGTTTCCACTCTCATAATACATGTATATGCAATCCTGCACACGCCCCAAATACATTGATATCTTATATTTGCTGACATGATAGTGCTAAGATGAAAAAATGCCAAGCTTAGTTCAGATATCTTTTATGTGATGATTTGTTGTTTCGTAGGTTGTTAAGGAAAACCAGATACTCCACAAAGGCTCCAAAATAATTGATGGAGAAACAGCTTGTCTTGCTGACTTGAATATTTTTCCTGGAGACATTCTGTGGGTGACTGATTCAAAGATTCATGAAAATCGTGATATTGCTGGTAAGTGACATTCAGCCATTTAACTTGATAATCACCTTTTATGGTAGGCTGGTGGTTGCTTAGCTGTTTCCTAATTGAGTATGGTTAATGGTTACTCTCCGTTCTTGCTGAACTGATATTTCATTTTGAAGGATCCTGTCCAAGAAATTCAATGGAGATTTCTGAATATGTTCTAGCACAATATTATCCATTTAATGTCATTTTTCCAGAGTTGTAAATGTATGCTCTCCAACAAAAACCTTTCTAATTTGCTAATGTGTAGATGAGCTGTCGGATCCAAATATCGATATGCAAAAGGAAGAAGGGGGATTTCGTGGTACACTTCTCACATCAACTATTTCACATCAGGCCGTCTCCGAAGCGTGTTTAAATTGAGAAAGATTTGGGTCTGTTTTGTCTTCGGATTTTGAACCCAAAAGAAAGTCTCTTACCATCATTTTGAAGGGTGAGATCCTCCACCTTATACTTGATTTCTTGCTTTCCTTAGTTTTATGCATTGACCATTTGTCTCCCCAATGTGGTGTTCTTTCGGATTTGTGCAGCTGCTGTTTTCCACTTGAAGCAGGAATTGGTGACACAAAGATCCTGGGAGATTGCTTTGTTCGTGTCGGACATAACCACGGATTATAACCATATTAGGTGGTGGTGTAGGTGGGCTTTCCTTGTGGTCTATGTATATGTCGGATGACTTCTATTGTACTGTGAGGGCAAGGTTTTAATCAAGGTTCCATTAGAGGAACAATTTTGTAATGACTACATCTACATCTACATCTACATGTGCTGCTCATTGTATATCTACAGTTGGTTTGGTATTACTACTGGCGGCTATTATGCTCTACCGCGTGTTTCGTCTTCTTATTTGGTATAGATTTTCGCAAGAAAGAGAGTTTACAATAAAACTTTCATGAACTTATATATGCAAATTTTGCTAGTTCCTCATGTGAGGCTAGTTTATGCTAGTCTGATATTAGTTTTCAGAGTAGACTAATAAAATTTTGATATATAGTAGTAGTAAATAAAGGGTCAAGTATTACAGAGAATTTCATCGAAATCGTAAGATAATAATTGTTTAATTTGACAGATATTTATAAATCTGAGAGCAATTTGTAGTGTGATGGCGGGATAAAAGTGAGTGATTGACTAATTATTGATGCACAAGGGATGGATAAAGAGTGACTCCTATTAAGGCTTCAAATGGAGGAGTATATGAATGACTTGGAACACAAAAGTGAGGGATTTCGAGAGCGTGCACAAATAGGACTACATATTTAAGGAGAGTTTTGAAGAGATTTTGATAGGTGTTACTCACATTGGCAGAGCTAGGGGTGGTAAACGGTTCAGTACCGGTTAACCGGTATCGAAAAAAGCGGTTTTGATAGTATCGGTACCGTACCGGATATCTTAACCGGTTCAATCGGTACGATGCTGGTTAATCGGTAGTATCGGTTAAGGTACCGATTTTCCTTATAAATAAATATATA
>JAYJMF010000027.1:1785986-1796557 GCA_036873715.1 Salvia sclarea
ATAAAAAATTAATCTTAGGCAGAAACAGCAGTTTCACGTTTACAAAGGAAATATACATATATATTAGAAATGAATGAGTTGGCCGAATGCGAATCTCAACGCAGAGAGCGAGAGAGAGAGCAGGCGGTCTCTGACCAAAGAGACGCGTGTGGGGCCCCCCCTCCCTATACCATTCCTGCCCCCAACGCTACGCCACGATTACCCTTCTCCCTTCCCTTCCCCTCGCCTTGACCGTGACTATGTGTGGGCACATTAAAGTGTTGAAGCGGCTATTTAATCAAAACACCCCCGCGCCGGTCCAGAAATTTAAATACCAATTCATTCTCACTCATCCATCTATCTGCTCCTGCTCAACAACCTGCTTCATTTCCCCGATCGCCTTTCAAGGTCTCTCTCTCTCTCTCTGCTTTCATTTTATTTATATACGATCTCTGCTTTTTTTTTCTCCTTGTTAGATTAGTTGCTACTTAGCCTCTCCCTAACAAATTCACTCGGTTATGTTCTTAGTCTATGTTCATATTTTGATTTTTCAAATATATTATTTTCACTAAAAAAAATATACAAACTTTTAAATTTATTGGAATTTACTCAGAATCTAAAGTTTGCTGGTACATACCTCGATCGTTTGGAGCAATATGAAACTATCATTAGGTCAAAGCTTTCCAATGGTAGCTTCGAGCTGCCATTGAACAATCAAGCTATTAGCTAGCCAACATTGAACTCATGCGGCCATGCCAAATTGCAAAATTTATAAAGTTCATATATATTTAGACCAAAAATTTAGATTTAGTTAACAACCAAAATTTAGTTATAGTTTGCATATTCACAATCAATTAGCTACTTTTTGAGTATTTGTTTTTTGTTTTCTTGATTCATTGTTTTGGTTGATTTAATTATCTAAACATTGTTATATGATGCAATTGCCGAAAACAGTTCATTCATTTGCTTTGCCAAGTGAATTATTATTGTGGTCATAAGCAAAACGAGTCAAAAAGCATCCAGTCTAAAATAGGCAAGTGTTAGTTTCATTACTAAATTAATTAAAACTGTATTGTGTTTTTCTAGTCCAAGATAACGGTATAACTTGTACGGACCCAATCCGATCCATCTACATTAAATTTTTCAATGATATGTATTCCTTTTTGTTCTTGCTTCTCCATTTACAGCAATCATTTATGTTAAATTATGTAATTAATAAAATGGATTAATTGCCAAATAAATTTAGATAGTCAAATTAAAAAAGTTAAACAGAAAATCACGCAAAACTTCTAGCTCTTATCATACAATTAGTTTTAGAATTACAAAAATCTAATGAGAAATTAGATCATGAAACAAATTCTTAACAAAACAAGAAAGGATTAAAAATTTTGTCGAATCTACTATAAATAATTGAGGTCATTATTGAACTAATTCAGAAGTTGGGTCAAAATTACTGTTTTGATCAAAGTTCATGCATTACTTTGCAAATAACCCTTTTATTTTGTTATCAACTCAAAATATTTCCTGCTTAAACTAAAACAACATCCTATTTGTGTCAAACAACAATTTTCTGATCGAAACTTTTTGGGATATCGAATCTGCTAAGAAACGCCAGGTCAAAATTACAAGTTATGTAATTCTTTGTGAAATCAAATTGACCTTACTTTCTTCTACTATTATTGAACTACTTGCATCTATTTTGTATTTTCTTCCGCTCTGCTGTTCTCACTTTTCTGGCAAATTTGGCAGTTAACATGTTTAGGAGAAAAGTGCAGGAGATTGACACTGCAGGCCGAGATGCAAAGGTAACAAACTAGTATAACATGGAGAAACGTTTATTGGCATGGACGAAGGCTTTTTAGTTTTCCATTTCCGAAATCAAGTGCAATATCTCTAGACATTGGTTGATTCCCAGATCTATTAAGTAACATAAGAGATATATATGTACCTTATGCAAGTTAGCCAAGATTATTTTCTTATTCATCTTCTCGTAGTAATTCCTGTTTAATCATGTCTAGTTCGTACAATGACTGGGAAATATTTTCCTTATTATCTTTTAGGGGAAGAAACTTGATTTCTCCATGCAAATATATAGCAGCTATTAATTTACAAATAAAGTAAGCGATATGTTTCATGACAGGTTAAACAGCTAAGGGATGCTCTTGGTCCACTTTCTGGTCGCAGCTTAAAGTTTTGCACCGAGGCATGTCTGAGAAGATATTTGGAAGCTCGAAACTGGAATCTCGACAAAGCCAAAAAGATGTTGGAGGCTACTCTCAAGTGGAGATCAGAATATAAACCAGAAGAAATCCGTTGGGTGAGTTTCTATTTAATGCGAAGAAATTGAAGTTCATGCAATATGATTAGGTAGAGATATTTATTTTGTGGAGCAATAAAATAAGAGATAAGGGTGCATGGGAGTTTACATGTCAAGTTAGTAATATAGGTTTTAGGCTTTTAGCTAGTTTTTAGCACTTTTCAGCTCAATAGATAATTCATCAGTAGTTCTGCATTGACGCTGTAAATAAAGAGAGCTACTCGTAGTTATTTGGATCTAGCCTTGTTCAAGCTTGTTTAGTTAAGCTTGTTAGCTAACGAACCAAGATCGAGCATGGTAGTATTCATCCCGTTGGCTCATAAACTAGCTTGTTATAAGTGATTTAACTTGAAAATATATAATTATTAATATATTTTTGTAGTATGATAGTAATAGTTGTAGTAAATATCTGACTAACTCTATTTGTTCTAGACAATAATGAATACATTGTGTTATTGTGAACAAAATAATCTTTTGTTAAAAGAAAATTAGTAAATAGTTTAAACATATATGTAAATTTGAAAAGTTTGTTTGGGCTTGATTAAGCTCGTGAGCCTCGAGCCTCGAAGTACCAGTAGATAAAGCTTGAAAGGCTCGGCTCGATACTAAACGGACCAAGTTTAAGCACATCAGTACTTGGCTTGCTCGGTTACACCCCCTAGTTCTGCAACATATGTTATACATTAGGGAACATGATTGTGCCATGTTTGCACACGTCCTCATTGGCAATGTGGTTTCATGTTCATGTAACAGCATGAAGTAGCAGATGAAGGCGAGACAGGCAAGGTTTCAAAAGCTAATTTTCATGACCGGCAGGGGAGAACCGTCCTCATAATGAGGCCCGGGAAGCAGGTTAATCTTTGTTTCTCACAGTAGTTTTTGATGGAGGGTGCTCCTTCATATATTCTATGAGTATATTATAAATTTATCATATTGTGTTGTTCTCTTTGATTATAAACAGTGGAAAACAAATATCTTACACTCTTTTCCACCATTTTCACATGTAATGTAGAATAGATAATTTTTTACAATCAAGATGGAAATTTTCTAAAGGCCGATCTTTTCCCTTATTTGGCTCCAATTATAAATAATATTATCATGGTAACATAAGATAGAACCAGTGGGAACCACTCAAAGGTGATAAAATTGTTGCATCTTTCATTATTTATTCTATTCTTATGATAAATTTACGCCAAAGAGAATGCACCCTTCATAAGAAAGGAAGGATAAGAAAAGATGGGGAAATTTTATCACATTTTAGTGGCCCCACTTTTTCTCTTTCATTGTTCTCTACAAGGAAAATAAAGCTTATCACACACCAATTCTTTCATCATAATATTATCATATCAGCCACCATGATAATATTATCTAGAATTGGAGTGAATAGGTGGTAAAATAAGTTTCCACAATTTTCCATCAAAGAGAACATATACATAGAACACTTTACAACTAATCCGATCTTTATTACAGAACACAACATCATCCGAGGGTAATATCCGACATCTTGTGTATCTAATGGAGAACGCCATCTTGAACCTGCCTGAGGGGCAAGAGCAAATGTCATGGCTCATAGACTTCAACGGATGGACAATAAATACCAACATTTCCATAAAAACGTCGCGAGATATCATCTACATCTTGCAGAACCACTATCCTGAGAGGCTTGCCGTTGTTGTTCTCTACAACCCTCCAAGATTCTTTGAGGCATTTTGGAAGGTTAGACAAACTTTTACAATCATGAAACGCATCTTCCATTTCTTCTCCTTAGCTTTTTTTCAGGAAGAAAGATTGTTGATGTTAAAAGGTTTATGCAGGTTGTAAAATACTTTGTGGATCAAAAAACATTTCAGAAGATAAATTTTGCTTATCCAAATAACAAGGATAGCTTGGAGATGATGAAGTCGTTCTTCGATACAGAGAATCTCCCAAGTGAGTTTGGTGGCAGTGCTACACTGGAATACGATCACGAAGAGTTTTCAAGATTGATGGCACAAGATGATGTCAAAACTGCCAAGTTTTGGGAGCTGCCTCAAAGCAACAGTTACGAGACTAACAGCCACGCCAAATCCGAGGTGGATACAGAGCCAATAAGCCTCACAGCCCCGGCGAGTTGAGCATTTCATTGTAAGCAAATGTATCATATTTGTAGCCAACTGCTAATTGAGGTGCACAGCAAGCAGAGTTATAACAACAGAATGTTGTTTCCGAATTTTTATTTTTATTATTTATTATTATTATTATTTAGTGATGTCATTGTACGAAAGCTTTGCGACTGCTAGTCTTTTTGGTAAAGCTGAATGTGGTAGAGCCTCTACCGCAG
Organism: Salvia sclarea; assembly: GCA_036873715.1. NCBI lineage: Eukaryota > Viridiplantae > Streptophyta > Magnoliopsida > Lamiales > Lamiaceae > Salvia > Salvia sclarea. The sequence goes on from JAYJMF010000027.1 coordinate 1,790,603, forward strand.
GGGGGAACTTCTATCAGACATATACATATATATACTACACCAATACATTGAACTTTTTGCAATACTCCATGACTACTTGAAGAAGCAGATATTGGTCTAATTCCGACTTGTAATGCTATGGACAAATAGGCTATTTTTTACGTGGCAAGGGCCATGATATATTTATGACGTGTCTAGCCTATCTATTCCACATGGGAGCCTCTCCCATTTTACCGTTTTTATGCTTGTGCGGAAAAAATAAATCAAGTAGTACAATTCTAGGTGATTCATTATTTCGTCCCAGGATTTTGTGAGATGGGATTTTCCCAAAGTTGGGGGCTTTAAAGTGAAAATGTTAAGAAAAATACTGAAGGACGGGGACACAAAATATGATTAACACTAAAACGTATACCCTTGGGCACATTTGCAATTATAGAATACCAGGTTATTGATTTGTAATGCCATCAATGTTGAGCATTTGACGTTTGATAGTACACAAGAGAGCTGGCTCATATCATATAGTCATATATTCCCAAGTGACCCAGTTACGGCGCATATCCACATAGAGGTGCATCTCTTGAGGATTATCGAGTAAAATTATTCGGACAAACCACTAATGGTTTCACAACACCTCAAACACAACACACATAAAAGTCCAGTTCCGCGGATAAGGAAGAAAATTGCTACTATACAAGTTACTCGGAAGCAGAGGAGTGCGGACCTCTCAAAGTTCACTAGAATACAAGCATTCTTCCACAAGTTGGCGAAGGTTTGGATTCTCTAAAGCTGCTGCCACTCTTTCTTTATCATTTAACTGCTTATTAACTGCAGAAGAGAGAATTAAAAACTGTTTTCATATGTTTGGAGTATTTGACACAATCAAGACAAACAAAAGACCTAGTTGAAACCAAATTTAGATTAACAGAGGTTATATATTTCGATCATCTGATCTCTGCAGAATAACAACACCCCCAGAATGGAAGATTAGAAGTAATGTTTAGGTGTATCTTCCCCACAGCCAGAGATTGCATCTCACCCTCTAGCTATAAATATTCTATATCTCCTTTCCAAATCCCACTACGAATCCCCACTGTCAATGCACGAATCCCATCACTTTTGCACATCAAGAAAGGCGAAAATTCATGATGTGATATGTTTGCTTGGAGGCAGTTTTTAACTAGCTCGGAGAGCAACAGAAAACTTCATAACAGCTACAGATATACGCCAATTACAAATGTGAATGCATATAGGATGGCAATTAACTATTAGAACTAGAGCACTCACATACAACAGAAACTCATTTCTACAGATAAATATTTTTACAGTATAATAAAGGAAACCAGCAGTTGGAGAAGTTCACATACTGATTGCAACAAACTTGAATCAAAGCAACAATAAAAGACTCACACAATAGTAGGCATATGCCTATATGAAGATATTAAGCAAGACTAAACAGTTCCATAAAAAGAATAGGATTTAGAAGACTTTCACCTGATTCCTCATTAGCATGTGATCCAGGAGCCACCTTTATGTCTACCTGTGTTAAAGTAAAAGAGAAATACAACTCAAGAAGTAGAATCAAATAGGAAATATAATATAATAAACACTAGCCAAAGAAACAAGAAAAAATCAAAAGAGAAGCCTCTTAGCAAAGGTTTTTCTGATCAAATGTATATCTTAGACGAGTCTATCTTGTAAGGAGAAAAACTCCTATGATACCCCAAAGCCGACATAAGGATCCTGTAGTACTTGTCCTTTCTAGAATAAGTCACTTAACTAACTCAATTAAACTAACTAACTAAAGTGAAAGCAAAAGGGTCGAGCTTAACCCAAAGTTTGGACTAGGCACTTTGTTCTTTCTATAGTAAAGTTGAGGCGTAACAACCTGAAAACTTAATACATTCACATATAAGCTATATTGAATACTTGGAACACTATAAATTACACATTTCCAAACACAACCAACAAGTTCCTCTTAAACTTTGCCTATGTTACAACAACTAATTCCTAAGTGGGTAGACGGCAAAAAACCAATTAGTATAGTTTACTTTCTTCATTGAGACTATGGATTCTTAACGTAAAGCTCTGAGATTCTTGTACTTACTCAATAAAAGACATGTGACTGACAGGTTTTTCCTAGTTTCAGGGACAACCATCAGTGTCTGAATTTGTAACAAGAATATCATCCAGTTGATGATCACAGGGATAGCAGAATAGTTAAGTTGTTCCCTTTTTTCTGATTTTGATGACTGAATATGATAGTAAGCTCATGGGGATGATCTAAAATCCTAATACCTTTTATGATAGTATAATAGTACTCTACTGTCATTTAGAATATCAGAATCAGCTCTGACAAACTTATTTTGGATGACATGAAATGGAATTGAGCAGTGACTCTTATGGGACTAGATCTCCTACTTCATTAGCAAAAAGGGTAAGGAAAATGAAAGGTAAACCGCTTTTAGAGCTCCAACTGGAGAATTAAGCAGTTTTTGCACTTGAACTTGAGCACAAGAAAGTACTTGACTGGATTTCTGAAATCCTAGAACCCCAAGAAAGTACAGCATAAACTGACAGATCCACTAAGTAATCAGGCAAATTCACAATTTTCAGAAGACTAACAAACAATTGAAAAGGAAAAAGGATATAAATCCCAAGTTGATTACAGCTTAAACGGAGTAACCTTGAAATGTGGAGGAAAACAGTCCTTCAGTTTCTCCCTTAAGCACAAACCGATCACTGTCGCCATGCTGCAATGCTGGATGGTGGGGGTAAAAGTTATCCTGCATACAAATAGAAATTCGTAATTAATCAAAATCATCACGAATTTCAGTTGAGCTGAAATTTGAAGCAAGTAGAATTTGCAGCGATAAAAAGAAAAGTTAAAAAAAAAACTAACAAAATGCGGCCGAGCTTCTCATCAACAGTTATAGACTCCTCAGAGAGGACGCTGAGCTGCTCGAGAGAGTAGGGATGCTCCGGATCCCTAATATCTCTAACATGCTGTGCACATTACCCAGTCAAAGACGACAAATTGGATGGCGGAAATGATAAATGAAATGGAGAATTGATAGAGCGGAGCAGAGCAGAGCAGAAAAAGGATATCGTATATTTCGAGAGGATCAACGGCGTCGTCGGTGTGAGGATCGTCGAGACGGGGGAACCTCTCCCTCTTGGCGTGGACGATGGGGTTGGCGTTGATCAGACCCAGAGTCATCACTGTCTCTCTTTTCTCCCAGCACGCAACTGCAACTCACACTTTATAAAGTCTTTGTCAATTCCTTTTTGAGCACTGCTAAATACAGAGTCAGTCAATCAAGCAATAAGTCCAACAAATAGTCACGCTCACGGGTAAAGCAGTAAGGAAATTGCATGCTCAATTCACGGATGGATCCCATCAATATTAATTTTATTACTTCTAATAACTTTTTTGGTAGAATAAAATTTTATTATTTTATAATATATTATGATTAATATTTATAAAAAAATTAAAATTTTAAAAATCATATACCATAATTTTAGAATAATCAATCAAAATAAGTATTTTTTTAATCTAAATATTTCAAAATCATAGTATATAACTTATTAAAATTCTAACTTTTATTATAAATATTAATTATGATATACTATGTAATAATAAAATTTTATTCTAACAAAAAATTTATTAAAATAATAAAATTAATAGTGGTACACGGTATCACACGGAGAATTGTGGACAGAAGATCCAATTTGATTCAATTCAAATACATACTTGACACATTGCGACACTTAATTTTTGGATGTAAGTTTATTACTCCCTCCGTCCATGACCCGCTTGCCAAAATTTGACTGACACGGGTTTTAATAATTTTGTTGACTTTGTTGAAAAGGTGTGTTAAAAGTTGAAAAAGTGTGTTAGGAGTTGAAAAAGTGAGTTAAAAGGTTACCCTAAAAGGAAAGTGGCAAATGGTTCGTGGACGGACGGAAAAGAAAAATGTGGCATATGGTTCGTGGACGGAGGGAGTAATACATATTATCACTAATTTTATTATGGGTTATTTGCCTGTAAATATATGAACTTTGCAAATTTTCTAGAATTGCATACAAACTTCTTTTTTAGCCAAAAAATACACGAACTTAATATTTTATGATTTTGCACACAAAATTGAATTTTCACTAAATTGAATTTGACATGGCAAAATTAACAACATCATTTTGGATAGCATAAATAATTTAAAAATTAAATTAAATCAACCTACATGTCTCAATGGTTTCGTTGTCGCTTCTTGCTTCTACTCTGGTTTCCGCGAGAGTAACAACCAAGATGGGATTACAGAATCCCTCTTATCTAGGACCAGATATGTTGTCCCACACTGTTGCCCCTACCCAGTCCACTCTTGTTGTGGTCACGCATTTACTCGGTGGTGGTCTTAGGAGACGCTAGGATGCATTGTTGATTGGGGGTTTTTTCCATGGTGCATCCGGATGTAATACATCCCCTTCTCACTGTAGCAATATTATGTTAATTAAATTAAATTAATATAATATTACTACAGTGAAAGGGGGATGTATTACATCCGGATGCACCATGGACATTACCGTTGATTGGGTGTTTGAGGATTGAGATGATTCATGATATAAAAGAGACAGACATGAATGATGTGCATATAAGTTGATTTAATTTTTTTATGCAATTAAAACGATGTCGTTTTGATTGTCACGTCAAATTTGATTTGTCACATCAAAAATTAAATTTTAGGAGAAATTCAGTTTCGTATGCAAAATCAGACTAGTGTTAAGTTCATGTATTTTTTGGCTAAAAGAAAAGATCGTGTGCAATTTCAGAAAAATTGCAAAATTCATGTATTTATAGGCAATTAACCATTTTATTAAATACTACCTCATTGATGAAAGCATGTGCAAAGTGACATGGTTTCAACCTTATATGGTTTATACCCAAAATCATAAAACGGACACGGATGCACTCTTCCTCATCGGACCTGAGTGGGCGGCTCGGACTAGTGTTGCTCACGATCACGGACTGCCGGTTCCGGTTCTCGGTTTGAACAGCTGGATTTTTTCTTTTTCTTTTTTAATTTTATTTTATTATTTTAAATTTATTTGTATATATCTCTAAACTTATTTGTAAAAGTTGTTTATATTTTTAAAAGCTAAGTTATTTGAATTTTATGCAAATATTTGAACTTTGAATATTGAGCATTTGAATTGAACTTGAGCTTTCAATAAAATTCTCATTAAACATTTAATATTGAATGAATACAATTACAATTTACATAAAATTAACTATATTTACTAAAACTAGTCTCCTAACCACCGATTCGACCCCTAATCATCGGTTTCGGTTCGCCTAAACCTAGGCCCCTAACCGCCCCGGCCCTGACCAACAGTTTTTAAACCATTGACCGCCGGCCGATTTCCGATTTGATCCGCCGGTTCAACCAGTTTGGGCAACACTAGCTCGGACCGCCAATATGGCATAACATAACTAAATCTCTCAAGTTTTGACCCGAGAAGATCTTGAAAGAAAAGACCAAGACCGTGGCCCTAGAAGCAGCCCAACAAGAATACTTCTAGTACGTTTTGAAGTCAAAAGTGTGACCCCCCATTCATAACTATAGCGGAGGTCTTATAATAAGTTTGTGTATATTTTGCAAACTAGATATAAACTTGTTCACAACTCTCCGGAGTCTGACTCTAGCAAGGTGAGTCAGGGCAAATCAACATAAGTATATCTGAGTTCGAACAACAAGAACTCGTATAAAACATTTTATTTGTCACTAAATTTATGTTTTAACAAGGCGACTTGACTTGCCTTGCCTTGACTCACCTTCACTTCTAGGAATCATACAATCTTTCAAAAAAATTAAATCGATCTCCATGAGTCAAGTTAGTAAGATACTTACAGTTGGCCACAATTTTTTTGGCACGGAGATTAAGAAAATGCTTTTGTAAGGTATAAAATGTTAAGGGTCCACC
>JAYJMF010000027.1:1817270-1848507 GCA_036873715.1 Salvia sclarea
AATAATAATAATAATAATAATAATAATAATAATAATAATAATAATAATAATAATAATAATAATAATAATAATAATTCCACAAAGGTCCAAAAGAAAGGAGCAAAACTCCTACAAAAAGCTGCCTTATTCCTCTAAACAGCTCTGGTTTTTCCTCTCCACACAGCCTGAAGCTTAATGTGGGTGTGGAGAAGAACCAGCTCTCTCTCCATCACCATATGAGATCAGAAAGAGAGGCCATGAGTGATTTTTGGTTGGAGTTATTGACTCTCTTTCTTGTATCTCTGTCCCTAATCCTGTTGAATCTCTATGGAAGAAAAGAAAAAAAGTTAGTGAATCTTCCTCCAGGCAACATGGGTTGGCCTTTTGTTGGAGAAACCATTTCCTACTTGAAGCCATACCCAGCCCATACAATAGGCAAATACATGGAACAGCACATTTCCAGGTATACATCTTGAGTCACACACGGACACTATGTATATATATATATATATGATGATTTTTGAGTGCATATATGTGAGCAGGTATGGGAAAATATTCAAGTCCCATTTGTTCGGGGAGGCTACAGTAGTGTCAGCCGATGCAGGGCTTAATAGATTCATTCTACAGAATGAAGGGAAGGTGTTCGAATGCAGCTATCCCAGAAGCATCGGTGGCATCCTTGGCAAATGGTCGATGCTTGTCTTGGTGGGAGATATGCACAGACACATGAGAAGCATCTCTCTCAACTTCCTGAGCACTTCAAGGCTCAAGACCCACCTCCTCCGCCAGGTGGAGAGCCACACCTTGCTTGTATTCTCCAGCTGGGCCCACACCCCCGTCGTCTGCGCTCAAGACGAGGCCAAGAAGTTCACTTTCAACTTGATGGCGGAACACATAATGAGTCTCGAGCCCGGGAAGCCGGAGACCGACCGCCTCAAGAAAGAGTATATCACCTTCATCAAAGGGGTGGTTTCTGCTCCCCTCAATTTTCCCGGGACTCCCTACAGGAAGGCCTTGCGGGTGACCAATCACACTTCTTTATTCATCTCTTTTTGGATTCACTTCTAATCATTTCCTTCTTCCACAGTCTCGATCGATAATCCTTAAATTCATAGAGGCCAAAATTCAGGAGAGGATCACCAACAACGAACAAGATTTGCTCGGATGGGTGCTCAACAATTCCAATCTCTCCAAAGAGCAGATTCTCGACCTCGTCTTGAGCCTCTTGTTTGCTGGTCATGAGACCTCCTCGGTCGCCATAGCTCTCGCCATTTACTTCTTGCAGGGCTGCCCCACAGCTCTTCACAAATTGACAGTAATTAAACAAAACATTTATTAATTTACTCTCTCGCTGCGCCTTTTTGCTCCCCATTAATTTGCTTGCTTCATCAGGAAGAGCACCTACAAATCTCAATGGCCAAGAAAGAAACAGGATTGAGCTGGGATGACTACAAGAAAATGGACTTCACACAATGCGTACGAATTTCACTTCTTCTTTACTGTTAATAATTAACAAAACTGTGATACTATACAAAAATGATGATCAGGTTATAAGCGAGACTTTAAGGCTGGGGAACGTGGTTCGATTTCTCCACAGAAAGGCCCTTAAAGATGTTAGATATGAAGGTAAATTTTACTAATTTTCTTAATCGAATTTTAGGATGATTTATTTATTTCTACTTTTTTGGTATATGAGAAAAATAACTGATTTAATCCGGAAATAAAAAGGTTATGACATTCCATGTGGATGGAAAGTGTTGCCGGTGATAGCAGCAGTGCATTTAGATCCATCACTTTTTGACCAACCTTGGCACTTTAATCCATGGAGATGGCAGGTTAGTCTCTCTGTTCCTCATATACTGCCACATTTATGCTTTTACTCTTTTCTATCATTGCTCAATACACCTTCATTTATTTATATGTCGACTCCACTCCACTACTCTCTTCAAATTGTTTTCTTTTTTCTTGGAAGTATTCGTCATATTTCAGAGATATGCTATTTCGTTTTCTTATAGCTATAGACTAGTTGTTATATGGTCTGCTTTGGAGGTTTATATTTATATCATTTTGTACTTTTTCCATATCTACAAATTTCGATCCCTTCAAAATTGCTTTTGTCTTCTGAGTTATAGATTTCGCTACCTTGACGTTGACTGGCTTATCTTATGGTCTTTCGTAACTATTGCTTATCTTATCTGCTTTCTGATTAAGAATTCGAATCCTCTATTGCATTCTAAACTGATTGTATCCATGAATTATTGACTTATAACAATTTTTTAAAAAATTAAGACTTAAGAAATTTATATAAAGAGAATAGACTCTATTAATATTAGATAATGCTAAATCCTTAATTAAAATTATTGCATGTCACTCACCTATCCATGCAATAATAGCTAGAGGATGTCATGTAAGTGAACAATAGAGAATTTCATTCTATTTGTTAGTTCTTCATATATTCTTATTCTTGACGAACGAACATTTTTGTGCACCATCAACTTCATAACAGTTTAACCTGTTTGATGGAGTATTTTGTTATTACTGACAACTAATATATGATAGAAAGATAGATGATCGATCCCTGCCTTCTTGGCAAGAAAGTATTTTTTTAAAAGAAGAAAGTCTTTTGATTTACACATAATGTGCCTAATGTTTTCTACTTTATTGGAGGTGGCCCATAAAAGTTTTCACGCTTTTATATATCTAATTCGCTATTGCTCTTATTGACGTATCCATATGTTCCTTTTATTTATTTACATTTTTAATTCTTGCAATTGTATTTCGTTTCCTTTAAACATAATTGAAATATATAACCTAGTTATGTACAATGGTCACATAAATTTTCATCCGAAGTAGGATTAAATAATGTTTTGGAAAGTACATACAAAATTATTTTACAAAATCATGCGGACTTTCTATGACAAGCCATGTACCTGCTGTAGTTTCATAAATTTTTTACCTATATTTCACAGTTGGCCGAGTCTCCACAATATGTTTATATTTGTGCCACGCCAAAATTTATGTACATAAGGTGTCTCCACAATATATATACATATTAATGGAAGTTGTCTCCACAAATTAGTTACACGATAGAGAGAACTGTTACTCTAGTAGATACATTTTGGTCTGCCACATCCACTCCACAGTGAAATATCTTACCTGTTTCACCTTAATTAGAAAAATTGTACTATTTTAAAGAACTTCCCACATAAAATAATAGTACTATTCAATAAAGGAATCCGCAATAATTCTTTCCACAGGGACACGATGTTGTTCCTTATTAAATAACTTGACAACAAATTATCATAAATACAATAAAAGACAAAAAAGAAATTATACTGTTGCCGTCACCACTAAGCATATTTTCTCTCTTTAATAATAATACTGTATTGTTAAAAACTTGTACACATCATAATAAACACTGCGCATGCATTCATTTACTTTAATTAAACCAATCAGAGCTCATCGATTTTTAATTAAAATTTATTCATTTTCGATTAAAACTCAATTATAATGAATCATACATCCCATCCGAGTGTACATGATCATGAGTGTGGCTCATTTAGTTTTAGGGGAAATTAAGTGTTCAATCTCACACCTCAACTATACCAAGACTGAACAATATTGTGAAGCTAAGCTGCTAGTTTAACTAGACAAAAAGTGAGTAACATTGATTGGATGAATTAATTAGCTAGTATTTTACACCCTCGTTTCTTTTTTCTTTGACAGAAACACAAAAACACACACAGTGACACACACACTAAATAAACAAATTTAATACACCAAAATAGAGGCAGGGGCGACGTGAATTATGTGTTGTCTTAGAAATTTCCGTAGTTGTTGATAAACTATACGTAATGAATAAGAAACTCTTAATGAAGACTGAATAATTTGAGGAATGGATGAAATGATGCGAGATAATTAATTAAACCATGACAACAGAAAAGTAAAGTACAATCACACTCTATTAATTTCAAGAGATAGTATTACAAAAAAAAAAAAAATTGAATTGTAATAAAATGATAGAAACAAAATTTAGGTTTCAAAAAGTCCGCGAAATTTTCCATTTGGAGACATTCCAGCAATAAAAACATTCTGTATAAATAATGAGATACTCATATATATAGGGTTTATATTCCGTGTCTCCTACACACTTTCCCCAATTCAAAAGAACAATAAACAAAATAAAATTGCATGAAACTTATAAATTTTTGATTTAATTATGTTTTGTGTCTCCAATTTCCGACTTCTTTCAAAAAATGTCACCATCTTACCCTTTCTAAAACATGATCACCGGCTTTTCTATGTTTTCCAAAAAATGTGGTGCATCATGACAAATCTAACAAGGGAATTATAAGTCATCTTGTTAGATTTTTAGGTGGATTATAAATTAAATTGAGTGGAATCTTTTCGAGCAAGAATGAGATCAAGTGATAAATCATTCCGTGGTTAGAGTTGTGAGGCGGATATATGGTAGCGGCACTTTTTCAGAAAGATTAAAGTCGGTGGCATGAAATATAATTATAAGCATTGAATTTAATTTTATTTAAAAAATAAAAATGGGTCGAGCCATGGTACCCACGTGGGCGTAGCGGTCAATCGATTTTGAAAGCGGGCTCGAGTGCTGACTACTAAGACGACACTTGTCCCAGACACAAAAAAGAGACCAATCACCAAACGTAAATAAAAAGAGATCGTCATTATTTTCTGCAGATTCTTTGGGCCCTTGTCATCATTCAAATGATATATATATATGCATGCTACATCATTCATGTACACTGTAACTCATTTGCATCAATCATATAAATAATTATCATATATAACTCGCTCAGAATAAATATGAGATGTGTTTGAGACGAATACTAGTAGTGAAATTGTCAAATTAGTACCAACAATGACTTTGGATTGGTTTGGAAAATTGGTCATGAGATATCTAAACTCGTATACATTTAATATTAACATTATCCTCTTATAATTAATTGAATAATTAAATTATGTCAAACTTATACTCCCTATAAATTATGCTGGCAGTAACCCAATCCATCACTACTTTGGAGATTTCGTATAAAAAAATTGAAAAGTTTTTGAATTATCTTATAGGATATTGAATAATCAAATGAACTATTAGAATTGAGATTATGAATTAACTTGAAAACTTGCTCCATGATAGATTTGGTCAATAATTATTTTGCAATTTCTAACAATATTTTATGTTCATATTTATATTTTAATAATAATTTATATATTTTATTGTAGTCACGAAAGTATAAGATGAAGATTCACCAAAAGATTTTATAAATTTCAACCAGTTTAGATTTGAAAAGTATTTAATGAGTGAGTAACCTACTCAATAAATATCATTACTTTAACTTTAGTATCTTGTGGTGGAAATTAAGATGAGATGACTCACCCTAATTACCGTGTAAATTCTTACATGTGTCTTATTTCCACCAAAAATTTCGGGCATAAATTCAACTTTTTTCAAAGTTCATAATTTTTGATAAATCGATCACTGAAGATATTTTTCAAAATAATATCAGAATTCCGTGCATAATCGATACAATGCATTTTGATGCTTGAAAAAAAAGTCCATACGAGAGTCAAACGAGAGGCGATTTATCTTTTGACTGGTGGATTTTCCATCTTAGACATAATTATAACTTTTCTCAAGATTCGATGTTTTTGAAAACACAGGTACTTTGAATTATGTTATTTTTTCCAAAAAAACGTCAAATTTCATTGACCAAAATAGTCATTAACTGTAAATAGCAACAGTAGAGTTATTTAGTGACAGCGAAAGGAGGAAAATTGAAATTAATTAAGAAAAAGCAAAGTCGACTTAAAAGTCTTGAGTAAGATTGGACGATAGTCATTTTTATGATCTGCTATGCCTATCAATAATGGGCGTGCGTGCGTGCGCGGAGTATTAATTAAAGCCTGCATGTGGATTATGGGGTCCACAGGTGCACGTGCACGTGCGCCTCGGCTTCCCAGTTTCTATAAAGAATTTGGCGTTGTCTTTTAGAAAATAAAAGGTCGACCCTTTTCGTTTAAAGAAGTTAGAATGATAGTGATAGTAATAGTAATAAGCAAGTTGATTTGTTTGGTATTGCAATTGCAGAATAGGGGTAGGAATGTGGACACAAACAATATGATGGCATTTGGCGGCGGACCACGGCTGTGCGCGGGGTCAGAGCTGGCGAAGCTGGAGATGGCCATCTTTATCCACCATTTGGTTCTCAAATTCCGGTTCGCCTTAGCCGATTCGGATCAGGCCTTCGCCTTCCCCTTTGTGGATTTCCCCAAAGGCCTCCCCCTCTCTGTCACACCTTTCTCATCCACACCCAATTAATTAAGCATATATTTCTTGCATTTTAATATCTTTTAGAGGAGCTGGGACCCATGAAACATGCATGTAAAGATTGATTGCTAGCTACTAAATATTAATTGTATACTAGCTATCCTATATAGGAGGACCACATTCCTCCATCTCCATCTTCTTCACCTTTGTAAATCGACTTAATTAAATTATAAGTATATATTTCTACAAGTCATATCCCGCCTTGTTTTTGTAGATTCATATACGTCTTCGATTGTGTTTGTATACTGAAAGCAAAACATTTATAATGCTCGGATTAATTCATTTTTTTTATATATTTTAATATCCTATCTAAAATTTTTACTAGTAATATTCATTTATCTCTATATTTGGTAGATTGCAGAATATCAAATTTATGATTTTTTATAAGATTGCAAAGGCCTTGAAAAAATGATACAGTACTGGTGTAATCGCTCATAGTAATTAAGCTCATTAATTTGTTAGGAAGATTCTACTTAGAGCATCTCCAATGATGTTATTTTAAAAGTAGGTATTTGCTGACAACATCACAGATACATCACTATATTTCTTTCTTTTTACTTAACCCACAATAATGCTTTCTCAAACTAGAGAAAAAAATAAAGAAAACAAAAGTAAAAAAGATACAAAAGTAATTAAAAATATTTATTTTATTAGAACTTCGCAAAAGTGTTTCCCTTATTTTCTCTCTCCTAACTTTTCTTCCTCATTTTTTAGCCCCCCAATGGTATTTGTGAGGAAGCTTCCCATATTCTTCCCCTTGTTGGAGATGCTCTTAGATATATACTCCTTCCGTCCCAGCGAATATGGACGTTATATATATATAGGGTGGGGATCTACTAGGATCCCTCCCGGAATTGTTAACTATGATCAAAGCATCATTTTAAGCTTGAAAAAACATTACGTTGTATGTGAAAAAGCATTAGAAACAGTGAAAGCATTATATAACACATAAAAAAGCATAATGGTTAAAAAACATTATCTAGTACATACGAAAGCATTTCAGATTTGGAGAATCAATCTGGACCGTCCATCAATCCAAATCAATGGATTAGATTGGATCCTAGTTAACATTTTATTTTTTATGCATAGTTTTCGTTTAGAATTTTGATTTCTTTTCAAATATTTTATCAATAGTTTGAACTAATAACAACTATCTAAGTTTTTATTCTGATATACTCCTATATACTTTTAAAATTTGCATTTCATCATAATTATTTAAAATTGATATCTATACAGTGAACATTATGTAACCATAAAGAATAGATTAATATATATTTTGGTCTATATTTTAGCGATTGGAATAAGCCGGGATAGGCTCATTTTGGTTTATTTGTCTATTTGGAGTTTTTCAACACTCAACTCAAGCTCAATGTAAAACTAAAATGAGTGCAGTGTTGAGTTTTTCAACACTCAACTTAAGCTGAATGTAATATTTATATACCAAGTGAGTCATCGTTGAGTTTACGTATACTCTCTTTGACCCATTTACATCCTCTAGTTAGATACTCCTTCATCCGTGTCAGTAATTACCGTAGCGCACACCCACATTAGTTTGTATAAAAATAAAATGCATATTGTTGACAATGAAATGGTATAAGTTTTATAGTCATTTTGATGTTCTTTTAACTATAAAATGGTTGTCTTTTGACTTTGCATGATTGTCTCGTCAAATTAATGTTGCTTGACAACCTCGCTTCGTTGAAATGCTACATGATTCTTTCGGCATGAAATAATTGGTATGTCAGAAAAATACTTCATGACAATGTCAGAGCCGAATCAAGCAAATTGGAGGCTTGTGAGTTGTCGTGAATAAAATAGTACATATAAAAAAATTATATAAAAGTTTATTTCAACTTTCGTGTTTTTTACTATTAAATCTCAATTTTTTGGTAGAAGTTTAATTGGAAGAAGTCCCATTCCCAATAAAACACATTAGTATTTTTTATTCTCTTACGGTTGTCTCGGCGTGATAATATAGTTCCTCATTAGAATGATGTATTGTTGCCTCGCCTTGTTGGGATGTTGCACTATTGTCTTGTTGCAAAGTTGTGTGGCACGTTTGGTTATCTATGAAGCTGTTGAAAGAGAGAGTGTTGTGGAAAAGTGGGAAGGTGCTGCAACTTAATTATAGGCAACTACTTTTTATTACTAAAACATATAGGTGTTGTAAAATATGTCTACTTAATTTGAAATGGCCGGGATCCTATAAAGTTACCCCATAATATATATCTTGGGAATAACTTTCAAAGGGCATAGAATACTGCATACATATGAACGTCATAGATTTATAGATGATAAGTAATGAATACATGAATTATAGCAGGTAGATCTGATTAAGGTAGCTAGTTGTTCCCTAGCCAGCGCAGCGACTGCAGATGGTCGACCATCATCTCGTCAATCTGGAAAGAATCCGCGAGAACTCTCGGGTACACCCGCGGCTCCGCACCGAAGAGCACCCTCGCTGCCGTGACCACCCCCGGATTCTGGCTATTGAAGCTGACGAATGCCACCGCGTCGCCCTGGCCTATGTTGTACTGGAAATGCAAGAGCCCCCTGGGGAAGACGAAGACGTCCCCCGGCTTGAGGATCTTGGCGTAGAGCGTGGCGTTGTCGTATGGGTCGTGCGGGTTGGTCGTGATGAACCCCGAGTATAACATCCCCTTGAGCACCACCAGCATCTCCGACGCCCGCGGGTGCGAGTGCGGCGGGTTCAGCCCCCGCGGCCCGAAGTCCAGCCGCGACATCGCCACCCCCTGCGTGTTCAGCCCCGGGAACTGACGCTCGAACGCCATCGTGATTTTTGATCTCAGAGGGCTTGTTATCGGCTGAGGCTCGTGGATCCCCGCCGCGAAGTAGAAGTCGTCCGCCGTCACCTTCTCCGGGTCCTTGCACAACTTTCCGTTAACATATACTGCACCCACATAATATATATTTTTAATTAATACTATATTATTAGATATTGGAATTGCAGTTACTTACCGGCGGCATTTGTGTCTTGGACGGATACACAGAAATCCTGCATTGGGTCAGCATCGGCGGCGAAGGCCACTGATGAGAAAAGGCCCACGATGGAGATGAGTAACACCACTACTTTCAATGATGTTTTCATCACTGCTATATGCTTTTCTTTTTAATTTCCTTTGTGTTTGGGGTTTGTGATGAATGATTATCAGAGTAATATTGGCGATGTAATGAATTTATAGTTGATAATATCTACCGTACTATTTGGGGGATGGAGACAAAAGCTAGTGTCTTTATCCCCCTATTGATGTTATGCTATCACGTATTCTGAATTTCGCAGAAGCTACGTGCGGATATCTGCATGGATGTGGATGGACCTCTGCACTCAAATCCGATTCTCTAACTCACTTAGCATGTGAAGAGTAAAGTTTCATTAAAATGATTCGATTATCTTTAAGAAAATACTAATTTATGAATATACTTATTGTTTATAATTGGCATCTCACTTGCTTTCAAAAGAAAATTAGTATTAATCATGCATGAATATACTCATCGTATCACTAATATAAAAAAAGTCTCATTTGCTATTAAATAAAGAAAATTAACTCCTTCTTTGTGTGCATAATTTTATTTATCTTTAAAAAAATCTTATCTACATAATATAACTAAGACTTTGGCAGTCAGTCAAGTCGGGTTGAGACGCGGATAGAGTTCTGCGTAAAATACTAAGCATTATTTTAAATGCTAGAAAATAGTTTTTGCATATATATGTAGTTAGTGTTGGAGCTAATTTATATAGTTTTATGAAATTAAAATAACAATAGAACTTGTTCTTTAATTTTACGATGAAATAACGTAGAACTAACTTCCAATATGAATTAATTAATATTGTATTGTCCACTTAATGACATATGTAGAAGACTACACGATCGATGTGGTGTTATAGAATGATGAAAAAGTTGTGCCACTAACAAATATACCCTTGAGAGAATCTGTATTAATTAATCGTAGGTTACCACCAAACAGTTGCTATTTGAGATGAGATGTCCAAATTATTGTTTGGGTAGTTGACATACGGCAACAAATTTCTAAATCTAGCCGTTTTGCTCAAAATATATTTGCAAAGCAAAACTCCCTAAAAATGAAATGAAATGAAAGCGGTATGATGCATATCATCTAAGGGCCTTATATGATCTGAAAATAATGAGAGGTGAATATCTCCTAAAATCGTGATGCAGTTAAACACGGAGTAATCGCACTATATTTAGACACATGCATTGCATATTCAAAGACAAAAGGAAGGGACCTCCAACTCAGATCACCAGGAGAGAACAATATCATATACATAAGGAGGGCCGAGACACACACGGAGTTTCAATGATTCCATAAATTTTACTTATTTCATCCAACAAAAGAATTAAACACTCTTGGTCGTTTTCGCCTCTCGATCCATCGTTTTTTCCTCGTCCCTAATCGAATTCGAACATGACAGATAAAGAAAAGAAAGCATTGCCTAAGTTTGGATCATGGGATGTGAATAATCCGGCAGCCGCGGGGCAGTACTCGATGATCTTCGACAGGGCCCGCAACGAGAAACGGGCCGGGCAGGAGCGGCGTGAGAACTCGCCCCGCCTCAGCACCGACAAGGGATCTTTCTCTAGCAAGGATAGGACTTTGGCAAAGCCTTCCTCTGGCAAGAGATGGCTCTGCTGCTCCAGCCTCAATTATGCCGACTCATGATTATTTTTAATCCAATCCAATTAGTCCAAACATGCATGTGATGTAATCTATTCATTCACAGGGATCCCTTCCTTTCCCATCTCCATGTTTCATTTTTTTTCCTCTTCCTTTTCATATAATTTCAAATGTTTCTGACGTGAATCTTCACTTCAACGAATAATGATAACATCTTGATGTTTATTCTCTACATGTTCCACTCTCCTGCTATTTGGCCCGTGATATTTCTGACATGTTTCGTTTACTATCCATGATTGATAATGGTGGATGTATCTTTAGTGATGAATGTATATCTTTCATCCTCTCTCCGGCAACTATAACGGCCAACTTTTTCCTGTATTTAATTTAATCTCATATCATAAAACATTATCATTACACATCAAGTATATATTATCAAGATCAAAATATATATCCCATATATGAGTTAGAAGTATGAACAATCCCATATTCCTCCTGGATCCAATAATCACAAATAAAGATTGGTCCTTGGTAATGTAGAAGAATTGTCCAACACGAGACTGCTCAATGTATTTTGAAATTCATAGTTGCTCAATACCTAAGTGAAATTTTCAAAAATCACATTACTTGTCTGAGACAACAACGATGGGGAGTCTCAGAGAAATTCAAGACAGCCTAGTGATGGCCTAACAGGAAAGCAACAACACCACCAATGTGCGTGCTTTGCTTCAATTCATGCGCGTGACATAAACCAGGTCTTTGTGTGGATAGAACACAGAAGATGTTAAATAACATATAAGTAGATCTGACGTGGAAAATATTTCACTTGTTAGAATTCAAGAGTTACAGCAAAGTTTGATGAGTAAAGGTCTAAAGTTACAAGCAGTTTGAACTACTGCCTAAACTAATGAAGCAACCAAGGCTGCTAGTTAGCATCATTATTCAGTATCTAAGTTACATTCTACAACATACATGGAAATAGGTAAATAGCGTGTGAGCTCCGTGAGGCCAACCAGATTCTTCATCCTGCCAAAGAAAATCGAATCCAATTTTAGGGAGAACTATAAAACGAGCAAATGCAGATGAAAGTATAATGCACACCAGAACAGATTCAAAATTCAAACCTTATGGGGATGTTTACTTTGTGTGGCATATTAGACAGATAATACATAAAATTCAGTATTTGGAGGATTACATGATCAAATAAGCTCAAGATACAACACATCTAATGAGCAAAGGCCAGCAATACGAGTATAGGACGGCCAAGAATCGTGGCAGAAAACAATCGAACCATCATGCTCTTTCCTATTAGCCACCAGGAAGTTCCCATAATGACACTCAATATCTTGTGATTAGCTCTACCAGTCGGAAGAATATGGAAGACATGTCGAGCATAATATAGCTAAAATAAATTAATTCTGTAATCTACTATACTGAAATGGAAAGCAAATAACAGAACTCTCAACTCGCAGGAGAAAGACTCCACTACCCAGCTCTAAAGACACCAACTCATATGTTGATTAGTTATCGGGAAAAACAACTTATTTTCACATATATCACTCCAAGCAAGATCCCCTAGCCTAATACGAATAAATGAAACAATGGAAATAGCTAACTCGTAAAGCAAACAAAATAAAAAAATGTGGAGTATAATATATAGCAGCAATCCTGCGCCTACTTTTGCAGCTTCACATTCACTTGTGTGCAACAACTCCTTGTCCTCAAGGGAGGAACACAGAAAACCAGTCCACAAATTGCCTCATCAATCCTGATAGCCTCACAAGTGATTCATTTACTCCAACCAACCAAAACTATAAGCAACTATATCATTTTAGGGCAAAAAAAAAAAAGACAAGCTTATCCAAATGGGGCAGCAGTAAGTCTACGACCGATAAAAATGTATATTAGCGCATTCATCAAGCCACAAGGCACGATCCATAATGTTAGAATAACTTTTGTAAACTGTTTTGAATGTCTTCCAAGGCTACGAATCAAACGATAGACTGATTGCATGTTAAGCTTTCAACCATAAATAACACCATGTGTCTCATCCATCTTCTATTGAATAATATGAAAAGGAAACTTATCAGCAATAGGCTACATTTTCTTTTCTTTTTTTGAGTTACAACTCACGTACCCACACTCGCGCACACGAGATGACTCGAACCCTTGACATTGGTTGGAGTTGAAGCGCCTTACCAGCTCAAACAAGCCACGCTTTGTCGTCCAATAGTCTAAATTTTCAACTATTTTGTAATTCACACAAAACAACCAACACCGCCCTTCATTCTAATCAGCAACACTATTCTCGAATAAGGACTCACACTCAGTTAATAATTTCCATTCCCAACATTTCTTACACCAAACACTCCATCTCATCTTTGGTGGTGACATTGTAGTGGTAAGGTCTAACCAATACCATCGTCCTTAAGGTTGCAGTTGAACGTGATAATCCACTTGCCATCTTTGAGGAAGCACGAAACTAGCTTAACAGTTGAAAAATACAATCATAATTGCTCAAACGATAGGGTTCCCCAATTATTTGTGTCACTACAATGTCTAAAAAAAGAACTTGTTTGGCTCTACCTGCGTGCCCACTTTAGACATCCAATTTTCCCTTCTCGGCACACAAACACCTTGGTGGTAACAGATCATATATTGATTTCAGACTTTCAGTGTATGTACATTGCATATATAACTCCATGTAAATGGCTAGCAATTATTATTACTAAACAAATGACTTCAAGAAAAATAATTTATAAAAGTACGAGCAGCACATTCCCCCATCTTGTGCTTACAATGGGAATATCAGAAAAGATAAATTACTCTTTGAAGGATAGTGTGAAAAAGCAAACCGTGTTCATCCTTGGCTTAGTTGCTTTCCGGCCCCGTGTTTCTAGTCGTGCCTTGACAATCCTCCAAATCCTTAACAGCTTCTCCAACTGCATGGAGAATTATCTTCTTCACCTGCACAAAGATCAATATTTCCCAATCATTTCTAATCTTCATAGCATAACTTATGCCGGAGCACACATTTATGAGATCAAGATGATCATGATCTTATAGTGGAATTAACAGATTAGCAATCACAACACTATGCACATTCTAGTCGTTTATAGATGTTACACGTATCTCTACACATTAGGTTTTGAGAAAATATATATTTTAGAATTGGATGAATCAAATAATGACATTAAGCGAGTACAAGGTCGCCAACATTGAAATATGAAACATTATAACAGCATCACCTTTCCTTCTTGTAATGTAATATGAACAGAACTAGACTACAAATAAATGATGTCTCCAGTTAAATATGCTTCTCCTACATAAGCAACAAGTTCATACCAATATGTTAAAAACACATAAGCATACCAGAAGGCAGAAATCAACTTAATTTCTCAAACTATAATCATGCAAAGCATAGGCTCAACTCAAACGACTAACTAGTGAAAGATAGGAATAAGAAAGCATACCTCTAACTTATCTTCTTTAGCCCTATGATTTTGTGGTAGAACACGAAATTCCTCTGTTAACCGAACACACTCTTTGATATTTTCCGGTGAGACGAAGTCAAGTGCAACCTTTATGCATGACTAGAAAAAGGAAAGACAATAACCTTTAGCCATAAAGGAAGCAAATCACATGCAGATTGTGGATTACGAATTGCAAGCAAAGAAAAAAGATTTTGAATTGTCAAACCTTATCCAATATATCAAAGCAAATAAGAATTAATGGAATAGCTATATACTCCCTCCGTCCCATTATTCATGGCCAGTATTCCTTTTTGGGTTGTCCCATGTAACATGGCCTGTTTCTATTTTGGGCCTAAATTAGGAGATAATTAAAGGATAATTAGACTTATTAAAATATCAGATTTTATTAACCCCCAACCTATTCCACCCACTTTTCGACTCTCTTCTACTCTCTCTACTGTCTGTGTTTGATCGTTTCTCTCTCTTGCTCTGTCTTGTCCAATACTCCGGCTATTATCATCACACCGCCGTCTGAACCCTATGTCGCCACTACTTTTAGTCCTCGCGCAGCAAGGTATCGCGTCCCCCCGGAGCCCTAGAAGCGCCGCTCGCCCAGTGCCAAGTCCCGCCGCTGCTCAAGGACAGCCCTGCCTCCGTCAGATCCGTTACTTTGCTCCGACTCCGCCGCGTCGTTGAGTGGAATCTCTTCTTTTTATGCAAATTTCCTGATTTTTCCCCTCCACTTTTGTGTTATTTGTGTTTGAGGTGGTGTGGTTTAGGATTTAAATCTAGCAATTGGGTTAGATTTTTGTATCTATTTTTGCAGACGAAAAGAGAGAATTTGAGGTTGGGGTGGAGGAGGTGGCAATGGTGGTGGAGGGTTTTGGGATGGGTTGAGCAGAGTTGGAATTGAGGATTGGGGAGGTAGAGGGATAGAGAGTTGGGCAGAAAGTGGCTATGGCAGTGGGGAGTTTGGGGTGTGTTCAGCAAAAGGTGAGATTTGGGGGTTGTCGGGTGGCCGGTGTTGGAAGTGGGAGGTGGCGGCGATGGCGGACCGGCGGTGGCGGTGGAGGATTTTTGGGTGGTGACAAATTATTTGAATAAATTAATAACAATTAAATATGCATAAAACACTACACTTAATATTTTGAATATATTTACTTTTTTCCTAATCTAACCCTCCTAAATACCCGTGCCCAAAAGTTATAGGCCATAAATAATGGGACGGAGGGAGTATGTATTAGTGCTGTACATGAGATCAATTTATGAGCATGAATACTGATGCTACATGAAATCATTATCAAAATCTCAACCACAATTTGGAAGATGCAAAGAATGAAACCCCAAAAGGTGATAAATCTGAATGAACAAATAATGAATAGCTAGTAATCTTTAGGACACACGACGTACTCCAAAATATAAGAAAAAAATTGGTTAAACATGTCTATCTAAAGCAGTACAGCCAGTCATTTTTATGCATAGCATAGAAGAAGCCACCCGATCAGGAACAGTTTCTCTTAATCCCAATGTTGATTCTTGGGAACGGAAGTATCAAGATCAAAGAAGGGGATCGTCGTAAGCCAACAAGACTATGTACAAAATCTGCTTTTTGATTGACGTAAGACAGTTTACAAACCAACCGACATGCCTGAAAATCCTAGCCAAAATCTTAATAACACGGGAAGTGATCCAACTGATGTTGGGAGGCATCAAAGATTGGCTGGCAATTATCTATTTTCTTATACGAGGCCAGATATTGTTTTTGCTGTCAGTTTGATGAGCCACTTTAGCACCTCCTAAGGATGCTCATATGGAACAGAAAGGGACTGTTCTTTGAGAAGAAGGCTCAAAAAACTCTTGCGGTATTTACTAATGCCGATTGGGCAGGTCCAGTTACTCATAGATAATCTACTTGTTGACATTGCTCAATTGTATGGGAAATCTAGTGATCAGCGAATACAAAAAGGAAAATGTAGCGACTCACATCAATGCTAAAGCGGAGTTTCATGCAAACAATCCCATGCAACCTGATAGAACTAAATACGTGGAAATTCATCAATAAAAAGCTAGAAAATGGAGAGATATCCATATTATGTGTTCCAACCCCATAGTAAGTAGGGTTAACAATTAACGACACGAGGCGAACACGCGCAAAATTAATGGGTTAGTTACAGACTTATCGTATTCGTGTCTGTATCGTGTTGAGATGATAAGGACACAATAATTTCATGTTGTGTTAGTGTAACACAATAATTTTGGTGTTGCATTAGTGTTCGGGTCCGGTCATGTTCGTATAATTCGATGATATTTATATACTTGCTCCATCCCTCATATTAATGAATCATTTGACCTAGCACGGGTTTTAATAAAATATTGTTGACTTTAATGTTAGTGAAGAATGGGAATTAAGAGTTGATGTGCAAAATTAAGAGTTGGGTAATATAAAGTTATAAACACATACTTTTGAGTTGGTCTGCAAAATGAGAATTTCAATTTTACGGGCTATTTGCCCTATAATTACTATATTACGCTAGTAGTACGATATCGATTACAGATGTATATCAAATAGAATTTTGGTAATATAATATCATTAAATAATATATTAAGCTTGTAGGATCTAATGACTAATTAATATATTATTTTAAATATATACTAATATATAATTTACATAATTATCTTTAAAATGATATATGTACTAGGATGAAAGAGGCAATCCATATTTTGTAAAACCCACTCTTTTAGAATTAGTATAGATAAATAAAACATGTAAAGTAGAAATGAGCAACCACGCACTCAACAAAAAGATGTCACAAGATCTCTAAATATCAGAAACTGAAATAACTGCATATACCTTTAAGTTTCGAACTTGATGGGGACATCCAGCAGGTATGAAAACAGCATCACCTAATCTCTGAACAAATGTCCATGGTTCAATTCCTATGCAAACATGAACAATAAATTGGATGAGCCCCAAATGCATAACTTCTCCACTCAATTGCAAATTAGCAACATGAAGAAAATGACAAACCATATTCCTCCTTAAGTTTCCTTTTATGCTCCATAGTCAAGTAAATTGTTTGATCGTGAATAGGGTGGACAACCTGTAGGACGATAGTTGGTGAACATATAACAAAAGCCATGCATGCAATAAGCAGACAAGATGCCCAGAATGATTGCCAATTTAGCAGATACGTATAACTAGAAAACAGTAGACCAAATGGCTCAGACCAGTAAATCATACTATTTCATCCACATAATGACTTTGGACAGAAGTTACTGATACAGAATACGTGCAGATACATGGAAATACCAGTGCTAGCCTATGTCTCAGCTGCTTCTCATAAAGTTGTGAAGGCTCAAGAATTATTTCTTGCTTCAACCCTTAGATATCAAAACCAAATCTAGGAAAAACACATTAACTTTACCATACTAATGATTACCTGAAACAAGTGTTTACCGAAAATGTGTCTAAATTCTTTGAAGTGCTTCCTCATGTACTCCTCCAGTTTTGGAGTGTCTTCCCTCCTAAAAATATCCCACAAAGCAGCACCCTTGGGATTTTGAAAATTTTCTGACAAAATTCCATGCATGTTCTTACATTCCTCTTTCCCATACTCTTCATTTCGGTCACTTTCACCCGCTTCAGAAGCTACCAACAAATCCTGTTGATCATCACTTGATATCCTTGGCTCATGATTCCTCATTGTTTCAACTGGGAGACTAGATTCTGCACTACATTTATCAGTGAAGTTTGTCTCAAAATCCTCTACAGCATCACCGATCTGTTCCAACATTAGAGTTTCCCTGGATGCTTTTGCAGCTGATTCAGCATCTAGTGTATTTCCATTTCCAATAGGAGCCTTCAGTTCCTTGATTTCACTCCTCGAAATAGATTCATCCACATCACGTGAACAATTTCTTCTTTTCAACTTGGATATTCCATTTTTGCTGTTTAGTAGCTCTTCTTTCCTTCCATACACTACCTGAGTACTACCGGACATTTCGCTTTCATCCTGTTTGGCGTGCTGCTTTTGCAGTTTTTTTATAGTAGAAAGCTGCTTAGGTTTCAGTGCCACTGTTTCAGCATGTGTCAACACATTCACCTGAAGGACATAACCAACAGAATTAAAAGTCAATATACATATGCAGAGTAACAGCGAGAAACCTGGAGAATTCATATGGTCCAATAATCTCTTGGAGAACATCTGAAGGATAGCAAGCATCACAAATTCAAACAAGAGGACATACTGCATCAGACATATCGCAGTGTAAGCTTGTTACAGAATCTCCCCGTCCCAACTCCTGCGCAACTCCATAAGCAATATATGTTTTTGGCCCCATATCCGGTTTTAGAGACGACTCGGGCAGTTTTGTAGCAAGATTTAAGTACCCACAGCGAGGATGTGTATATTCTTTGAAAGGCAAGCAACTGATAAACTCAGCCCCATGACGAGGCAACCGCTCCTCAAACAAGTTAGAGGGAGGCCAGTCTTTCAACTTGAGTATCTGAGGCCAACCGTAATCATCATAACGACCTTCTGAATACCCTTTAAAGAACTTGTGAATGTTTATGTCAACCTGCTTGTCAATTAAGATAACGAACATAAACATCTAAAAGCCCTTAATAAACAATTTCATTGTGCAAATAACATGGATAAGAAAAACATGAATAACCAACAACCAACATAGATAGTAAAGAGGAAATGAGATTTTACTTTTAATTTTAGATCAATAGAACACCTTATACATGAAGCTTTCAGAAGACCATTTGACATGTAAACTCCTATAAAAATACTCCTATAAAAATACAACTATAGTGAATTAAACAGAACTCGCCAAATCAATCTGTGATCGTGAATAAGTCGTGATAAGACCAAAGGCCAAGTGTACAAATTTGCAGGCCTGAGCCAATATTACCACACGGGTGCATACGTAACATATTGGACTAGGGACATATGCCGATATACGAGACCAGTTGATGTTAGTTGACTTGTTTTTACAAATAATTTCTAATGCTGTTCTGAATCACAAAAGATATGTCATACAAAAGCAAGGGATTGGTATATTATCTTACCAAAACTACATATACCTTAATAATTTAGTGAAGCATCTCCTTCATAAGAAAGAATATACCATCAAATAACTGAAAATTCTCATAATTATCATAAGAGCGACCTACTACTCTAACGAACCGGACTCGAATAAGAAGTAGGCAGACAATTGCAGGTCCAAAAACGTGGTGCATGGATCGCAAGACGTATGCAAGACCAATAAAACATTAGTAAAAGCTATTAACCAAAATAATAACAATAATTGGCATCAAATGCACCCATCCCATTCATAACCCATTCGTTGCAGTAACTTCCAATGAAAACTGGTCCATGCCATGCACGTTATATTAAGGTGGAAAAAGATGCAAAATATGGAGGGCAACAGTGCCAAAAACTAAGTTTGGGAGGGTACAGTACACAGAAATGTTAAGCTTGAAGGGACAAGTGTAGAAGAATGCCTCAAGAATGACTCATCACAGGCACAAGATCAAAAATCACCAGGAAATTCTGCCACATATGGGCTTAAGCAAAACAGAAAAAACGCCAAGGTTGGAGAGTTTATTGTGTTTGGATAGCATCATATAGTTCTTGTATTCAAGAACATACATATACATGTACCAAGTTCTAGTAGTTGAGTTATTACATGTTGTATGCAGGAGTAGAAAATGTAGCAAATTGAAGGTATAAAAATGATCAACTGATTGACAGTGAACTGACCTCACACCAGTCTAGGCAATTTAGTGCAGTTACATCAAACACGGCTTCATGGTTACCGCCCGTTTTCTGTCTAAAGGCACGCCACATAACCATAGGCTCCCAGCTCAAACCATATGTTGTGTCAAGTGCATTACTAACAATCACAGGTTCACCTTTGGACCAATGCCATTGAAAATGCTTTAAATCATCATGTTGCAGAAGATCTTTAGCTGCTGGACAGTACAAAAAGTTGTCACTTGAGTGTAGTCGAGAGGCTGCTTTCCGCAATGTTTCACTTCCACTCACATTCCCACTTAAGAATTTCGAACATGAGCACTCATGAAAGTTAACAGGCAAGTCATCAATGTCTTGTGCCCAGCCCGATTCTTCTGCTTTCAGCAATAAATTGGAGATCCAACCATTTGGGAATATGCATTTCAATTCAAGAATTCCATCACCACAACCTCCTAGCGCTTGGGGCGGGCAAGGAATGTTACCCCTTTCTGTAGATCTCCACTCAGAATTTGTATCCTTAAGATCTGTTGTGATAGCTTCAGTTGATGCACCAGAAGGTTTAATCTCAATCAAAGTATCTGTATTTCCATTATCACCATGCAAGTAACCTAGACTGTGGCCAGAATATTGCAGTGACAGGGGCACTCCCTTATCACCCCCTTGAAGACGTCCCTCGCGAAGCTCTTGACAACAAGTGAGACAAAGATCATAGGAGCACTTTAGGCAGCTTCGATGAAAATCAAAAATAGATGTTTTACAGTTGTCGCTGCGTAGATACATACAAAAATCATATTTTTGCAAGCTGAGAAGACAGTACTAAGGAGACAATAGCTGTACTAAGACCTACCAGTATATCCTTTCATTCTCGTCAAAGTTCAGTTGATGCGGTCTTATCTCTGAAACTTGTAATCCTGCTCAAACAAACTGTAGATAAAAAATTTGAAGATTTTGATAGCATAATATATATCAATTCTGAATGTCCTTGATGCCAAATAAACGACCAACATCACTATAACTACAATTGCCACGACCACTCCAAATATAAAATATAAATGTTCACTGTTTTGCATGCTTAGCATGTAATAATTACATTGAACCAGTGTTTCCAGCTCCTATTTCTCTAAGAAAATCCATGCATCAATGCAACTCACTTCCTCCAAGTTTCTAAAAGAATGGGAGGACAGTAGTGTAAGACCCAATCTGCATTTAACTTTCAGTGGGTCCAACCAGGGGATCGACCACAGCTTTCTTCTTGACAATCCAGACATCCTTGTGATTATTTTTTATTGTTCCAAAGAAATTTTGTGAAATCAATTCTACAGTCTTAACAGCATTCACAGATATTACTTTTAATAATGCCAAATTAGCACAACCAGTCTGGAATAACTTATTCAATTTTCTTCATCTCCAACCTCCACCTCTGCTCAGTTAGGTTTATGCAAACACCGGTTCAGGGCAAAACCACACAAATCGAAGTGGTAATCTTTTTGGAACCCAACTGCGAAATGGATTGAAGAACCGAAGCAAAACAAACCAAACCAAACAGGTTTATTGAGTTCAATTTTGATTTTAACCATGCTAAACCGTGTAGCACTCCAATGGGTCGCAATTTACACCTTACTGAAGATGGTGTGTCATTTGATGATCCCAAAAGATATAGAAGATTGGTTGGAAAGTTGAATTATCTCAGAGTGACATGTCCTTATATAGCTTATGCAGTCAGTGTGGTGAGTCAGTATAGGTCTTCACCAACCGTTGATAATTGGATAGCGATGGAGCAAATTTTGTGTTATTTGAAAGGAGGGTCTGGAAGTGGAATTTTGTATGGTGACCATGGTCATGATAAGATTGAATATTTTTCAGATGCTGATTGGGGTTTAGGGTTTAGGGGCATGGTCAAAAGAAGATAGAAGATCTACTTTAGGATTTTGTGTTTTCTTTGGACGGAACTTGGTTTCGTGGAAAAGCAAAAAACAGAAAGTGGTTTCACATTCAAGTGCGGAGTTGGAGTATAGAGCTATGGCTAAACCAGTCAGTGAGATCATGTATATACATCAAATTCGTGGGTCTGATCTGATTCCAGCTAAGTTATGGTGTGATGCTAAGTTATGGTGTGATAATCAGGCTGCAGTTCACATTGCACCGAATTCCGTCTTTCATGAGAGAAGAAAGCATATTGAGATTGACCGTCACATTGTCCGGGAGAAAATTCTACGGGGATTGATTTCTACTGGATATATGACAACTAGAGATCAGTTGGGAGACATTTTCACAAAGCTCTAAAACAAGTTAGGGTTGATAATCTTTGTCACAAGCTAGGCATGATTAAGATCTATGCTCTAGCTTGAGAGGGAGTGTTAGAATTAGATTTATATATGTGTTAATACTTCTAGAGCAAGTATGTACTTTCCTTGTTAAGATAGGTCACTTCTGTATATAGGTGCTTTGAGTAGGATGTATATAGAGAAAATTTCCCCAAATTACGTTTCTAGCTCCGATTTAACAAACCAAAAAATGTGTAAAATATTGTCTATTCTTTTCTATGCAATTCTATTAAGACAATCTGAAAATGAAATTACTCCCAAAATACAAACCAAACTGAACTTAACCTACCTCTTTTGTTCTCCTCACCCCTAGTCTGAGTTCCCTCACATGCTTTCTTTTCACCTTTCCACTCTCCAACTATGTGTTTGTTCTCTCAAGGCTCAAAAAAAGTGCCTTTTTCCTCTCATTATATTGAGTTACTCATTTCTCTTTTCAATGAGTTCTACAAAATCTCTTTCTCCACTTCATGGATTTAAACTGAGTATGAACACTTAAAACTTCGATATTTATGTATATTGTTATTTGATATTTGGGAAATATTTCAGTACACACATCTAACTTTCTACATAGTGGTAGTTAATTACAAAAGCCCATATGTTTACCAATCACATAATTTAATCTAACACAGAGGTAAATAATAAATACCAGAGTAACCCAGCTATTACATAATAAACATTGCCAATTTATCACAATTGCAGGAAATATACCATGTATCTTAGCCTCCATTTCCTTCTCAACCAATTGTTCTGCATGGAATTGTTTTAAGAAGGGCAGAAGCATTTTCAGGATGTATTTAGAGTACTGTATCTTTTCTTCATCATTAAATTTCAATGTGATTTCCTTCAAGTGCTGCAAGAAAAATTAAGAAGCATAAATCAGAGAGAGAGAGAGAGAGAGAGCAAGCAACAGCATTACACAAAGCAAGTAGAAAATACAAAAACCAACCCTAGTTGGTCCATCCAGCCGCAAGCAATCCTTGCAATTGCAATTGTTACGACAAACAGGGCAAGCTTCAGCAAAAGCCTCTTCCTGCATCTGAGGGTACCTGAGATAAGTTCAATACAGACAATGCAGAGTCCAGGATACAAAAAAAATAAACATAAAGAAGAGAGTCTGAAAACCTCCATTTCCATACACTGCAACGCCCCAATTAACATCTCATATAAGAATAGACGGATACTACACAACTTACTAATTTTTTCATGGCAAGCAACTTGTAAACTGCTGAAGTGTTGTATACTACAAAACTGGTTCGAATCAAACTTTTCTCTTGTTTAGTCATTAAATCCACATCTCAAAATATCCAACTCTTTTAAAACAACTTACATCGCTTAATACATGTGTTGATTGTGCATGTTTTGGAACTCAAACTAAGTGACTTTTAGACATGCCACAGCCAATTAGAAGACCATAAATCAAATAAGAAAAGCCATAAGATAAAGTTACAGCTCGAATTCAGTCGATTATAAGTCCATCAATAAGTTGCGTACCATCTACTTATGCAAACGAGACAATATCGCTTACGCCAACACTTGGTGCACCACACGACTTTCCCTTTATCATTCCTCTTGCACTGGTGACAAGTGTTGGGCTCATTCTTCTTCCCCTACAGAATCATCAATCGGAAGACAAGCCACAAGAAATAAAGTTAATTAGCCAGATTAGTTAAGAAAATAAAGAACTGAACATAACAAGAATGCTTATATTTTCCCTGCAATGAATGGGCTCAACCTCGTTATCAACTGACACATTTCTCCCGTCTCCATCATTTACAACTTCTTGTTCTGCCAGATCTGTGCATTGGCCCTCAACATTCTTTTCGTCACCCTGTAATCCTGTACCTTCGCTTTTCCCACTCTTCCTCTCTGTCCTCCGCAGGGTCCTTTGCAACCTTTCCTCCTCGACATTCTTCTCCTCCCCCTCAGCCTCATCCCCTATTAATCCAGTGTCCACAGATTTTACATCCTTCTTCTTTCTCCCAGGCTTTCTTTTAGCACCTTGGCCCTCGACATTCTTCTCCTGCCTCTCGGCCTCAACCCCTAACCTAGTATCCTCAGATTTGACAACCTTCCTCTTTCTACCCCGCCTTCTTTTAGCGCCTTGGCCCTCGACGATCTTCTCCTGCCCCTCGGCCTCAACCCCTAATCCGGTATTCTCAGTTTTTTCAACCTTCCTCTTTCTCCCTGGCCTTCTTTTAGCGGCTTGGCCCTCGACATTCTTCTCCTCCCCCACGGCCTCAACCCCTAACCCAGTATCCGCAGATTTGACAACCTTCCTCTTTCTCCCTGGCCTTTTTTTAGCTATTTGACCCTCGACATTCTCCTCCACCACCTTGCCCTCACCCCCTAATCTTGTATCCTCACTTTCCACATTCTTGCTCTCCACATCAGTTTTGTGACTCTGTTTCCGCATCTTCCTATCGTATTCCCACTCGTAAACTTCCTCTTTCAGTTTCTCAATCTTCTCCGAGGCCAGCAAGGACCACGTCCGCGTCGATGCTCTCTTGGTAACCACCATCCCCGAACTGCTTTCTCCCTCTGCTTTACTAACCTCCTTCTCTTCTTCTTCTTCTTCTTCTTCTTCTTCTTCTTCTTCTTCTTCTTCTTCTTCTTCTTTTCGGCAGAAACTGCTCTCTCCTTCACCTTTAACGAGCTCCACAACTTCTCTCGCCTCTTCTTGAGTAACCTTCTCCACAACACCTGCTTCCCCTCCAACTATGTCAGGTAAATTTAAATCCATTTAACTTTCCCTCTTTGCAGGATTCCAAACCCAGGATTCTAATTTACTTTTCTCGACCTTTGGCGGCGGATGCTGCCACTGGCTGGGCTGGGTATCGGTTTTGTAAACTTGAAAGGGACTACACCCGACCATATATAAATGCTTCTGTACGATACAATTACAAGGGCGCGCCTTTTATTATATAATCGTTTAAATATGCCTCTCCGTCTCAAATTATACCCTCCCTCACAAGATACAAGTACCATTTTGTCATTTTGGATTGTCCCATAATATTTATCTCATTCTTTTTTAAGTTAAAATTTACTCACAAAAAATTTATGGGCCCATGTGGCCACCACCACCTTACTCACATACATTTCATTTTCTTGGTCCGTGTGCATAAAGCAAATGGGACTTATATATTGGGACGGAGGGAATATTTATTTATTATTAGTACAATCACCGCGCACGATGCGCTGTGACTATGATCATCAGACTAATCGATATTTTAATTATTATTTTTAGAATTACAAGTGATATAAATATATAATCGTACGTAGGCAAGACCATTATACCGCACAAAGACGGAACAACTACCTGCACGTAGGCGGGACAACTACTCACACAAGATACTACCCACACAAAATAGGAAAATACCCGCACAAATGCGGGATTTGAACCCAAGACGTAAATTCATTGAGTGCCTCAGCCTTGGCCGATATTTTAAGTATATAAGTTATTGCAACAATTTAGGATTATACTACTGTTATATATTTTGGAATACTCTTTTATATGTATGATTTATTATAAAAAAAAAAAAAAAAAAAAAACAATATGATATAAAATTAAAATAGAGAAGAAGTAAAAAAATTTAAAAAGGTTAGCAACAAAAATTGAAGAGTGTAAATTTTAAAATTTTAAACTTTAAACTATATTAATGAATTCGTTTGAAATTTAAAAAATTGATGGGAAAAATTTGCTTTTATATATAGTAAATTTTGACAAACAATATCATGTCAATTTTAAATTTAAAGTATTAACTATCTTCTATACAAATCTATGACATGCTATATTTACGGGATCAAAAGTTCTAATAATTGACAACCCAACATCATTTTATTTACTAGTAGATCTAACTTGTAATCCATCAAATCGAAAGAGCAAAAAAAACTATATATAACAAGGACATGTTTATGTAATTCTAGCTTTATCCCTACAAAATGAATGCATCACTTGAGTTCATATTATACGGTCTCACAAAAAATGTAGTTTCTCGATATTAAACCCAAATAGACAGGAAAAGAGAGCACACGCATTTATTCTGTAAATCGAAGAGAGTTGATACTTATAGTTGTATTCTTAGTTATAGTTAGGCTATTTTATTGTATCAAAAAACAAATCGTTATTAAAAATAAGTAAGATATAATAATTCCAAGAGCTCAACACTATTACTGATAGTGAAATTTTGTGATACATTGAAATACTCATGAAGACGAAGAAGCAACCTAGATTTCGCTACTTGCAATTATAGTTTTACAAGGAAGACAAAATCTAGAGAAAAAAATGGGCATAGACAAAACTGCATCTCCTAATTTCTGAACAAATGTCCGTGGTTCAATACCTACAAAGGAAAAGAGTGTGATCATATTGCCAAACTTGAAGTATATAATAGATAACAATGAAAAACTCATACTAACCATATTTGATATTCCTCTTTTAGTTTTCTTTTATGCTCCACAGTCAAGTAAAAAGCTTTGTCATGAACAGGATGAGCCAAGCCAACTGCACACGAGGACAAAGTCCGATAAAATCGAAAAGATTTGATAATTTAGCAGAAGTGATAAGGAAGTGCAAGACTGAAAAGCAATAAAAACATGTGCACATATAACACCATAAAAGATCACATGGAAGGAATGAACATCATAATAACAATTATGTCTAGCAAAAAACCAGAACCATTATTATACTAAAATATGAGCTCCAGATCACGAGAGGTTGAATATAAACTAATATGACAGAAAGTCCCCCACAAGCAAGAAAAAGTAGGAAGAATACCAAAATTAAAATAAACATAAACATGTTACATATAGAGAAGTTGTGTGTGTTTATTTTAAATTTGTTTCGGGGATTGATATCTACTTAGCTCTATCTCATGGGATGGTGTGTGCGCGTAGAAGAGTTCTGGCAAGTCAAATCATGTAACCTATACTTGAAAATTATAAGATTCTCTACGGTAAATGCATTAGATTTTGTTGACTGTAGTGAATATATGGGAGATCATTTTTCAACTGCGGTCTGGATAACGTAGTGTTTTTATAATCTCCGGAGAAACAACATAATGATAAACGGATTTCCTAATTCGGAAGAAGAAAATATAACCAACCATAGCAACGTATTTTGATTCCATATGTATACATTTACTTGTTGACGACTGGAGATATGCTTCAATTCACCAACATGCTTCCTAAGATATTCTTCCAGCTTAGGAACGTCTTGTCTCACCACCTTCTGGTTCTTAAAACCCTGTTGGTTGAGAATGAAGGATCAATACATTTATGTCCATATAGATTTTCCATTTCAGTTTGTTGGTTTTTCTCTACGTACCTTCTCAAATTCTCTACCCTTTAGAGCTGTTTAGGACTAAGACAAATTTCAGCAGTATGCATCAAAATATCAACCTGAAAAAGAAGTATGAGTTATGAGAAATTTATACCAACAGAAGGTTGTCAAGTGCATTCATAAGATAAATTTCGGTCCATGTGCGAAAGGACCGAAAATCACCCCATTAGGTATTTTGTAAAAAGCAATGCTTCGGAACATTCTCAAAAACAATTTTGAGAAGTAAAATGGGATGTGAATTGATACCTAGATCAAAACACAGTATTTATATCAAAAATATCAAATTAGTAAGAGAGATTTAAGTAATCCCAACCTCATGAAGATACAATACCAAAACACCTTAAAAGATAATTATATATGGACATTTATGCAGGAAATCATCATAATCCAGACATTTCACCCATCTTCTAAAAACCCCAATTACAAATAGTAAAAATATACCCTATCTGACATAGCATAATGAATCATGGTTAGGGAAGTGGACCAACGCCATAGCACATGGAAGTATGCTTTCCGTTGACATGTTAAGATGACCATCATGAGGATGTATGTGAAGCAAGAAGGCCAAGGGGGGTCTTTGAAATGATTCAGCCAACGATACTCAACTGCAATTAACACTTTTGCATGACTGCAATAAGGAAAATAAGAAAATTGATTACTCATTGCTTGCTTTAGATTAACATTTTCAATCTATGTTCGATATCAGGTGCATGTGGGATATCTGATTGAGAATTGTAAAGTTGTACAAGTAAAAAAGATGCACGTCAGATATCCGATTGTGAATTTGAAAGTTAAGAAAATGATCCAGCTTCAAGTTTTTATCTTTCCTTCCTACCAAGGTAATTATAAGATTAGAAAAAATATAGAATGCAGTAAGCTTGTATTTTGTGTTAAAGAATTCAGGTCGATTAAATCCATATTTGCAAATGAACTCATAGTTTTTGGATTGACATGTATTTGGACCCGCACCGGATTCCGTTAGTTTCATTTCAAATTCCACAATCCAAATTTGTATATGATGCATATGGAGCATATAATGCTGAATATTTTTAAACAACATGTATATGCCGAAGCTCAAGTTAAATTTCACTAATGACAACAATTGTTTCTTGTAAACCATTACCATCTAATGAATTTTCTTAGAGTTCTAAAATGGGAAATGGGGGTTCAAAATGACTTGTAAGACAAATGCCGGGGAAAAACTACAATGTCAAGTGATTCTTAACCATCAAAGTTACGAACATGAACTACAATCACAGACACACAGTAATTGAATCACAATTCCATGTAGAGGAAATTCCCTTAATTGATTGTATGTCGACATAATCCAAAAACCCTCGGCATTTTAGCTTTAGGAGACTGTTGGCGCACCATTGGACATGGTAAGCAATTGCAAATTGAAGCTCTATTTCTTTTCCTTTTCCCGTTGGGTGGAACCACATGAACACATTGGTTCACAATTAGACATCCAAGACTAAAATTTGGGTGCCTTTCGGTTTCCCCCTCACAAGAAAAATAAACGGGTTAATAGGAGTGTATTGCCCAACTACACTCTCAACTTCAATTTATTTTTAAATATCATCAACTTTGTAAATTTCTTCCACTTTGTCTCGTATCAAAAAATTTGGCGTCGAGACTCACCCGTAAAACATACATCTCAAGTTGAAATGCTGAAATAATCAAGCTACGCTTGAGAAACATGTTTAGTGAATGAACCTGATTAGATACCCGATGCCAAAACAATTTGTACAAGACAAAATAAAACAATGTACAAAGTTCATGATATTTAAAAAATAAACGAAAATTGATGCAATGAGTAAAAAAGGAGCCGGAATTGGGGTCATACACTACTATTAACCCAAAAAGAAATAGCCCTTTAGGAAACGATTTAATGATGAAATGGGTATCCATGTCAATGTTTCAAGAACGGATTTCACCAATGATCCTCTCGTACATGACAACTCTTGTATGATTTGCAAATTTTTGTAGTGATTTTCTGAGCATGCACCCAAAATAGCAGTAGTACATTCCTATGACATGAAAAGCAAAACATAAATTCATGAGTGAGCTCTGTTCGTATAAAATTCAGAAATTAAACTTCAAAAATTTAATTTAAGAAACATTGATATCAGAGCATATTTATTGTGGAGGTGTATAGTCACCGGATATGTCTCTCGTACTCAAATCTAGCAGACTAATACCAAATTGATGCATACATATGAAATAGCGTGAGAAATACAAAGTACAAAGTAAGTGGTTACTAAATTAGTAGTAATATATTTTATATACATATTTGTTCAGTCGGATGGATGCTAAGAACTTAATATAATGTAAGAATCAAATGTTGAAATAGGTTTTATAAATCACAAATAAAAGCAAATGATTAAATTAGCTAGATTCATCAAAAAAACATGTAGGCTTTTTGTATTGTGAATTTAAATAGTACCACATTTGATAATAATTTGGAATATTTTGAGAACATCAAACATAATTTACAAGAAATGCAGAGTGTATCGTTACAACATTATTATTGACGCCGAAGTGTGTCTGATGGTAAGACGCTTCCCTTTAAATAAATAAATCGGGGATTTGAGTCACCTAAATGATTAGTGTGTGAGTGTATTTTTTCTTTAATAATAAATATTGTTCTAAAAAAACATACAATATTTTTATTGAAGACCATGCGAAACACCACTTAAGTTTTGTAATTACAATGAACTTCCGTAAATTTGTTTTTCTTTTAACCTATCTAATCTAGAATCATGGAATCCAAAAGGAAAAAAAAAAAAGCATCGAAATTCATTAGATCAACAATCTACGAATTTGGAACTAAATTAATCCGTATTTTTCATTTTAGAAAAAAATTGTATATTTTTTGCAAAATGAGTTCTAAATTAACTAAACGTCATAATAAACTATCATTAATTATATAATTAAACATAGATTTGTAGAATAAAGTAATAACGAATAAGGGTTGATAGTTATGAAATTAAAATTTGAATCTAAAATTTGATAGTTATGGGTTTAATATATATATTGAATTTGAATCTCAAAAATAAAGATCCAAATCGAGATATAAAAATTAAAGGAATGGTTTAGATCCGATCCAAATTCATCGCATGCGCATCTATTCATTTGAAGATTCAGATCTTAAAAAATAGATATGAACCCACAAATTCGGACTAAGTCCTAGATCCATGACCATCCTTACATCCAACCAGTGTAGTCCTGTTTGTAAGAATATAAGGTTTGAGGTTCAATATACACCATCGGAGATTTTTGCTCGCATAACTTCAGCACATCGTCATCCGAGTTTATTGGGTTTAATTTCTTTCTACCCAACAACG
>JAYJMF010000027.1:1848607-1870394 GCA_036873715.1 Salvia sclarea
CCTCAATAAACTCCGTGGCTTTCGCCCAACTCTCCAAGTCCTTTTTAAATTTATTTTAAACCAAAGAAAACCCTATCGCCGGAGTATCTCGTGGGTGAAGTTCGGGCTATCCATAAGTTGCGACTGGTGGTTCGGCGTTGAAGTATCTCCGCCCTAAAACAGCACAGATGGACTGAAACATAGAGGCATAGCGGACGAGAAGGTATATTTTGGTTTAAAGTATTTTTAATTTTTATACGGAAGCATGTTGGGCCTGGTATTTTACTCTTTGTATTTCCACTTTGAAATGCTTGGAAATAGTAATAATAAAAGAAAATTAGGAGTTGAGGGGTATTTTGGGAATATTCTGTGATATGGGCAAAAAAAGATGTAGAATTATAGAAGTGAGCAAAAAAGATGTAATATTATGAAAGTGGGCAAAAAAGATGTTACCTCTATTATTAACTTGTGTAAACAGATTATTATAAATAAAAGGAAGAAAAAGAAACTAAGAAAACCCCTAAAAGAACATACCCAAACTAGGGCCGAACCTCATTAAAACCTTTCCAGCGAAAATTCAATGGAAAAAATACTGGGTAAGGAAAAAGAGTACTCGTCTCTTACAAGAAGAGACGAAAAGGACATCACAACAAGCCGAAGACTATTTCCATCTATAAAATCTAGGAGTCGCCAAATCACGTCTTAGTGCATCGGGTGAGACCAATTAAAACCCGGAAGGAGTAGAAGACCTAGCTATGATATCAGCTACCGAATTACCATGAGGAAAAATATGCGAGACCCTGAGCTCTAAACCCTTCAGAATTCCAACGTATTATTATTAACTCGTAGTCTTATATATTTATCATGAGTTAACACTAATATAAACATATGTGAGAGAGCAATAGAATTTGCATTAATAATAGAAAGAAATCGTATAAATTAATCGGTTTCGTTTAACGACAAACACGAATTTTTTGCGGAACTGTAATTGTGTACTTGTTCTTGTTAGAATCGAATTTCCGTAGTTTTGTTTAAATATATCCCAAATCAATACTCATTTTAATTCTATTCCAAATTTGCAACTTTAATAAATTAATACTCAAATTACTGAAGATTATGCAAATCTACTCCAATTAAATTCGTGGTACTTGTGGTTGCAAATTAAAGTGGAAATACACATATAAAAAAATAAACATTTAATAATGCTATGTAAATACAAATATTCAATTATTTATATAAATTTCGCCTCAAAGCGACATCACTTGCGTGATATTGAAAAAAAATTACACAAATGTATAACTTTTGTAATTTGGGTATTTTTAATAGATCAGAATAGTAAAATTAATAAAAATTGATTAGTTTATAATAATAAATGTACTTGAGTACTTATCCCTTTGTTGATGTTAAATCGGTTCCTTTTTTTGAAATTGAGGATATTGGAAACACACGAGATATATGGGATAGTATGTAGTAAAAATTCATTAGAATATAGGTCAATGCATCTCCTAGAAGTTAAAACCATGACACTCAAAGTTGCATTACAATTTATAGTATCAAGAAACAACATACATTAAATAGAAAAATAAAATAAAATTACAAAGCAAAGAACAAGACTTGAGTTTAGTGCTCTGTGTGTGTGTGTGTGTGTATGTTTGAACACATAGTCAAAGTTGATTTTGTTGGTAAACTAAAAAACCAAGTGCAATTCTCCACTGCAAGAGTTTATTATTATGTTAAGGTTTCAAAGAAACCCCCACATTATTCAATATTCATTATAAGCCCCACCAAACTGTGATGTTTCATTTCCTTGGGAATCTCATTTGCTGAAGCCAGAAATTCAGAGGTTGAAATATTATAATACTAATATAATATATACTTGTATTTTTCCAACTATAATTATAAATTATAATTGGTCTCGACTTTCAAATTTCTGAATTCTCAACGGTGAGTTACATATCTTACGAGTAAAGACGAATTAGTGTTCAGCAATCAGCACCGACTTCCATGCACCCAATAACAAACATTTTATTATTATAATAAAAATAGTACAATGTATTTTATACATAAAGATTTTATTAAGTTGTGGATTAGTATAGTTTAGTATTATTTCGTACACATAGAACAATGTAATGATTGATGTCTTTTAAAATGAAATAGAGTATAACATATACTATCTTCATATGCTAAGAACTAGCAAGTTTTTTTTAAATTAGCTAGCACATCATTCCTCTCTCTTATATATGTATATACATTTGCTTCAAATTGTGAAATCTAGAAAATATGCATGGTGTATAAGACTATTTTCTATAACAAATAAAGCTTATTTTCATTGGTGATAATTTGGTATAATTTTTTACTCCAAATTAAATCTCAAAAGTCAAAAGACATTTAGACATGGATATATTCTCCAATAGAGAAAGGATGACTAATATCCAAATGTAAAACTAATTAATACAAAATTCTGAGATACAAATTTATTAATGCAATGCATAACTCAATTTAACCATTAAATTAAAACAATATCCAGTATCAATTAAATATAAGAATGGTTTTGGGCTAGAGCAAGAAAGATCACGAAGCATGTTAAATAAATGACTTCTTATTGACTACTTTCCATCATATTTAATTCAACACGAAGAATTACATCAAATATACTATCAAGAGATATGGTAATTATACCTTTGCCTAAACTTCCAACTAAAAAATAAAAATAAAATTTTCCTAAAATTAGTAATCTCCTGTGGTTCAGACAGTCAAAGAACTACCTCGAACACTATCTGCACTAAAAAATTAACACATCTTCATCCTTCAAGAAAGTAATTAATATTCTATCAAGATATGTTATCTTAGACTTTCATCACCGGGAGGACAGGGAACTTTTCCGTAGCTAATATGTCGACCCAGCAACGATATTTCTTCCGATGACATTGCAAACGAACCAGAGCTCAAATAGTTCTGAGCGACACGAGTTCTGCCAAAAATCAAGACAATGTTACCAGCTTTTCTAGAAGAGTGGAACTAGCATACTAATTATTATTTCCTAGCATTGCAGGAGATAGCTTGATGGAAAGCTCATACCTTCTTCGCTTTCTACCATCGTCAACGCTGTTGGACAAACGACAGGTTTCATATCTTGAAATCTGGGTCAATGTTGAGATGTATTCATGAAATGCACAACCCTTAGCAGCTAGATATGATCTTGTCGGGACTACAGTCTGTAGTATGTCATCAAAGGCTGCGCCTGATTTGCTGCTACTCAAAAGAAGAAAGTTTGGAATTAGTTGCATTGGCGAATACTGGTAGCACTAGCGAAAAGGGGTCATGCAAGGTGTACATTACTAAGCATAGATATCATATGCTAACAATTAGTTCGGTTTTTACTTTCGTTTCACTATCTAAAAGTGAAAACAATAGTGTTTAATCTCGTACCTTTCTAAAATATTGGAGCTTTTAGCTGTTTCTGTACTGGATCGATTGGCCTTTCTATCCTGGCTTGCTAGTTTGCCTAGTGCAACTGAGCTTGCTGAGGATGACAACATCTCGGAGGCCAAATCCATATTGTTCTGGCACCCCATTGTTGACTGCAGCGAAGCCATTTCTTTAGCATAATAGCACATTCCATGCTGCGC
This sequence comes from Salvia sclarea, assembly GCA_036873715.1. Lineage (NCBI taxonomy): Eukaryota > Viridiplantae > Streptophyta > Magnoliopsida > Lamiales > Lamiaceae > Salvia > Salvia sclarea. The sequence goes on from JAYJMF010000027.1 coordinate 1,852,216, forward strand.
TAAGATTGATGATATCTCCAATTGATTATCGTAATAACTATAGGAATGAGTTTTTTCACTAGGAATCATTGATGACCGCAAAGAATCCTGTGGAAGATAGACCTATATTAAAATATGCACATATGAAGAGTAAAGAGCAAGCTGCATCAAAATGGATAGTATACTTACATATAGTAATGCATGGCAGTCTTTAAGCAATAAATCAGCCTCTGAGATCAAATTACTTATTCCATGTGAGAGTATTAAACCTTGACTAGTAGTTTTCTCTTCTGCAGTGACGTACTTTTTGAAATCTTCAGCCTGATTATGAAGGCTTTTCCAAGTTTCTTTCACAATATCAATTGCCTGATCAGCTGCTGCATAGTCTAGGAACTTCAGTTTCCTCACAATATCCACTCGACTACATTCATCAAACATGTGAATCCCTCTTGGAACATCTACCTCAGATTTTGAAAGAGAATCCCCAATCTCCTCTCGATAGCCAGAAGCAGTAACAGCATCAAAATCATTTCCTACTATCTCCAGGTCACTCTGCAATATATGTACAGATTTGGACAACTGGGCACCAGCAGCTGTTTCCGGGATGGGTACTGAATCTAGGTTTTGGAATGTCCAATTCGATTCTACTCCATTGAAAAAATCACCGTAAGTTACTGTTGTAGAATGTAATTCTGTTTCCTGGATAATCTCCGTCTCAGGGACAAAAGTCGATTCTGGCATAAATGACATGTCACGTGATCTGCATGTATCCTCCACAAGGGAATTCTCAACAATTTCTGGAAGCTGAGAAGAATTTTCTTCCAACTTGTCGACTTCAGATTGAAAGACTGGCTTGGCTGGGGGATGATGTATGTCAGTAGAATGAAAAGTGTTTTTCATCTCATGTACTTCACCAGCTGAAGTGAGGGGAATGCTTTCACATGCAATCTCATCTTCAGAATCCGAGGAAAGAACTGTATTGACCCTTCTCCGGCCATTTTGCCGAGCAAATGGAACTGGAGAGCAACAGATATCAAAAAGTTCTGGATCTGCCTCAGGTGGTGTACATTCTACTTCATCAGGTGAATGCAACCTTAACATCCTTGCCTTTTTCACCTCAATTGGGTCTTGTTCAATTTTCTGCGTACATGTTTCTTCTGAGCTATAATAGGTGAACTCATCAACCTTAATTTGACCCATGAAACTTTTGGTTTCTTCCATCAAAGCCAAAGACTTAACAACCTCCACTTCCACAAGCTCAGAGAGCTGTGAAGGACAACCCCAGTGGATTATTTTTGGTAATATGTGATGTCCAGCATCAAGGTCAAAAGGAACTGGCCAATATGTCATTGGCTGTTTGGCCCCTAGATAATAAAGACGATAAAAGCATTCAAAATGGAAAAAAAAGGAAATAAAAAGTGAGATAAGTCAAACAGAAGTAGTAGCAAAATAAAAAACATAAACTAGTTGATGAGCTTACCTGTCCTAGGAGTTTGACCCTGACACCAGAACTGGAGTAGCAGAATAGATCTGCGGATGTCTCCTTGACAATGATGAACAAATCTTTGAAGCAAATAAGGATGAATTTCAAATTTTTCTGCATCACATATCTAGAATAGCAGCACAATTCTGTTGTCAATGAGAGAGAACCAAAACTGGATTTGACTAAAAATCACTCGCAATTCATACCATATTGGCCAGTCCAAGTAGCTCCTCAGTTGATGGGAGAGAAAAACTTAGCTCCAGCTTGTCCAAACTTTTTGGCAGTGCAGGATTATCACCTAATAATTGATGACAGAAGTTAGTTGGCTAGAGGTAAAAAAATGAAAAATACTAATATGACTTCTTACTATTGCTTGTCAATATCATAGGCCTTTTTGCAGTAACTGCAAGTTGCTGTATGGTAGTAATAAAACCATGATCTTCAGAAAGTGTAGCATCTACATCTTCGAATAGAATCAAGGTTTTAACCTCATTCTGACAATTAACAGTTCTCTTATAGACTGATTTCTTCGGCGTTGAGCATACATCTCCTGACTCCTCATCTGATAAGTCTATCAGTTCAATTACTTCATCATTGGAGCATTGCATATCAGTGTTAACGGCCTTGAAGAACCTTGATAGGGATTTGTTTTCTGTACTTGTTCCATTCTCTACTGTGCTGAAACAAAATAAGCATTTAATATATATTAGTTGAGTCATAAAAACCATAGAACTTCCAGAAAGCCCTTATAATGAGAATTTATAAATTCATATCCTAGATAATTTCATGTTCACTTGTCAAAATACAAAAATAAGGAAGATAAAAACAGATTATGCTCAACAGAATAATGATGTGTGAAGTACAGTTTTTCTTGGGAATGAATCCTCTTAATATGCATTCAGAAAGCCCTTTAGAGTGGCAGTCAAAGCACAGAGAAAAACTTGGACGAAACAATCTGTTTAGATTTTTTTAACTTGCACTCAATGCATGTAACAACCAGTACAACCTACAAGAACTGTGCTTTACCCTGGGATTTGGGAGCACTCTATGGTACTCTTTTCCTTTGTGAGGCTTTTCCCTTGCGGGGATTTTACTTACAAGGTTTTAGCAAGGCCATGAGTGTTCTATGTGGGTTGCCCCGCTATTCTGTTAGAGTATAATCTGTTTTATCTTCCTTATTTTGACATCTCCTTTTCTGCTTTTGTGCTTAGCTTCTGAAAGCCATTGTTGATGGGCAGTCATTCCTACAGAGTACTTATTTGCCCTATCTTTTCTTTGAATTGGATCATCAGTGTTACTTTTCTTGTCATGCATGATGCAATGCTTACAATATTTCATTAATCTGACACTATATAAAATTGTAGTTTCTCATACTTTGGCACTGTGTGAAATTGAATAGACTAACCGTTGAAGCCAATGAGATTCAACAGCCTCCCCAAACTTCTGCTTCACTAGTGCTCCATTACGCCAGTCTGATGCATTGATCTAGGAAGAAAGAAAAAGAATATATATTTTTATATTATATCATGAACCAGGCGACATCTCAACAAACATCCAGTTCTGTATATATTCTTCATGTTTAACCATAATTTTGTGATGGGACCTTATGCTTTTGATATAGAAACCAGTGTGCTAATGCTTATTTCAAAATGCAAGCTAGTTGCATTCAGTTTTTTAAATCAGATGGTTTGTAGCTGAAAACTGCCATGGTTACAGTGCTGGTGTCCATCAAAAGTAATTTTTCCAACTGGCTAGAGTTTGGCTGTAGTGCTCTTCTCAGTATGATTAAAGCCTCCTCACTCTTGGGTACCATAAGGAGTTTCTATTTGACATAAAAACAATTCCAGAATATGGCAGAAGAAGTAAGAACAATAAAACACATTTTTCTTTCTCCTAGAGCAATGATAATTCAGAATTTGGTGTATGAAATGTTCTCTGTTGAAACATAAATAATCAGATGAAAACTGAAAAGTGTAGCTCAGCAAAAAAGTATTAATTCCACATGACATAAGCCTTTTAACTGTTTTTTCTCCAATAAGCAGTACCTCAATAATCTGAAATCCTTGATCTCTGGCACAAGCATAGATAGCAGCAGATTTCCCACTCTGCAAGAAAAAACAAGCAATGTATATCAACAAGGGCAGTTTTATTTTCTTTTCCTTTAAGCAAGACTTGTGGATATCTTAGAGTTTCCAAGTCAAGCTTGCACTTGTGCCTGGCAAAGTATCAACTAAGCTCAGTTACTAAAGTAGACATAAACTTATCAACATATCAACAACTGTGCCTGGCAATGTATTTCAAAGCAGATATAAAAGCTAAAGTTCTGTAAACAGGAAACCATAAAAACACTGTATACCCCAACTGGTCCAGTAACTAAGAGAACATTCTTCAAGTTTTCTTCACCATCATCATCATCATCAGATTCACTTTGCTGATAATCACAATCATCATCACGAGGAGTAGAATTTACTTTATCGATGCAACCCCTAATGATCAGAGAACCCCTTGTCTGCCAAAGATGAAGCCATTCGCTTAAAAAATTCACTGATTCAGCATTACCACAGACCTGGCAAGAAAATCATGTTTACAACTTTTTACCAGAAAACATAAGTTCAAAAGATGGAGAATGACAGACGAATAAAAATTAAGAGGTATGATATCCTGTTGTAAGAGAGGTGTACAGTTCAAACAAGGTACAGAAGCTCATTTAAATATACAACTTAAGCAGTAGGCTTTTGCTTCAATTTGCATACAACAGAGTAAGTGGAAGAACTGCTGAAGCTGATAAACCCTCCAAATTTGTGGTAAAGGAAACAAGATGACCTTTTACCCAATTATTGACACAAGCCAAATGCAACACAAAGATTTCATTCTCCTCTTCAATTTTGTGCACAAGTGAACAATGAATAAGGTAACACAATAAAAGAGACTAAATATGACATGCAACACGATCATCTACATTAATGTATGTTTATTTATTTTTTTGGTCAGTTAATGTTTAAATATGTTAAATCTACACAGATATTGACTACTGCATACCCATAATGCTACATTAGACTTTCAATCATTACCTGCACAAACAAAACTACTTGAATAGAATCTTAAGACACTTGAACACAGAAAGAACTATTTTAGGGAACAACATCAACCGATTAACTGTTGTGCACCCAGTTCAAGAGGTTTTCCACATAGTAACTTTAGATTACACCATGATCAATATTTCCAAGACACTTAGGATTACCAAAACTAACAGCGATGTTTAGCCTAAGTACAAATCCCAGTTTCTTTCCAACCCTACCTATTGAGGTGAGGTACTGGAAGAAGAATATAAACCCCACGTTGTGCCTCGTGGAGTATGTGAATGTTTTGGAAAGTACCTTTCTATCTTTAATATATCTAACCTCAGGGTAATTTTTGTAATTACTGTGGATAATATAATAATAAAATAGAACTGATAAGGAATCAGACTGGATTTTTTTATGATCATGTGTCAGATACTACCTGCTTGGCATTCTGAGGCTGGTACTTGTCCGTCCATAGGCAATTCTCAGGCTGATTGTGACTTGTATGATAATGAGACATAATCCTGGGTTGTAACAACATAAGAAACAGGGTTTTCATTAAATTTTCGTCCACATACTTTCTCTAATACATTCTACAAGACACAAAGAACAAATCCAAAAAATTACCTTTCCTGGAGAAGTTTCTCCTCAAGCTCAGGATCCAAGTTCCCATCTAAGTGAATATGGTTGACAAAACCATTACTTTCTTGTTTATGATCCTGAAAATGCTGAAGATTAATTCTCGACACTGCTATGAAAAAATTTAGTATAGGCAGAAACTATATCTGGAAGGGGGTTCAACAATTTGAAAAGAGATCATATTCCCAGTATAGTAAGTGCATCGTGTAGATCACACTGCTAAACGACAAGTCAAACATAGCTACTGAATATTACCTGCAACATAGACTCAACAGATCCACCAAGTACGTATTCTGTATTTGGCAGCACAGTTGTATCCTTTTCTTCACTCGAAACCTCTTTCGGTGGGACAGAACACTGATGAGAGTTCTGGTTCAATGATGTTGGTGTGAATTGTGAGTTCATATAATTATCAAAATTTAAGGAAGCCATGGATCCTTCATAAACTGGTAAACTTCTGCATTGCAGATCACTGGTGCCACTTCTTTCAGAAAATATCCAATGTCCCCAATTAAAAGTTGAATGGTCATCCTGCATGCAGATTTTAAATTTACACAAGAAATAAACTCTTGCAAAGTTTGCATGTGTGGCAGAACTGCTGAAGAACATTCTGTCATAGTTGTCAAACAAATGGAGAACAAACCTGAACATTCTCAAATACATGGATAGGGTTGAAAGCAATGCCTTTATCCTTTCTCCCAGAAGAGGACCAATTGCCATCTGGATCAGTCAATGCTTGACTTGTTTTTCCCCTTTTGCATGACGTGAAAAATGGATGAATTTGTCGTCCAGAAAATATGCGTGTGTTTTCCTAAATACATGGGAACCTCTCAGACCAACATTAATAGCATAATAATGACAGAAAGCATTCTTCAAACTTCTACAAAATATTTTAACATTTCTATACCAAATTATACATGCACACGCACCCCTTGGGAAAAAAAGGAAGAGGGAGGGGAATCAGGTTAACAAACCTCTGCTGTCAATTTTGCCTCCAATCTTAGATCAGGAAGTTTTTGCAAAGGCTGTTCATCTGGTGGAAGGTCAAATGGGATGTCATCAAATTGTAATTCTCTTTTGCCACTTTTCATCTTCTTGCTAGGCGTTGAAGTCCTCTTTTCCTTCCTCGGAGTTGATTTACCTCGCTGCTTCTGCTTTTGAGGAGTAGTCCTACCATCTAATGATTTTTTTTATTAACAATGGATGATTGAGTAAATAAGTGAAATAGTATAGACTCCTACAAAATGTCAAATATCTCAGAGATAAGCCACCAGCAGCATCTCAATGAGGTGGAGCATGAAAGAGCACAATTATGAGATAACATAACAGCTATTAATGAACCAGTGCACGATCAAATTTCAGAATTTCACATGAAAATAACATACTTGCAGCAGAGCTCGGTACTGAACAGATCTCATCATTTACTTCAGGGGAGTCGGCAGATACCAGCTGGTTTTGCTGCCTTTTCAGCTGGCGTTGCTCAGAGACCTTGACAAAGAAACTCGACTCTGCAAGAAATGAAAGCAGACTATGGAATGAGTACCCATTGATCCTCAACTGTACTTTCTTTGACATGACTCACTGGCTAAGCAAGGAGTAGGGTTTTCTGCTTCTCTTTCTATCTAAGACAGTATCAGGAGAATTGCAGCTCAGTGTGGACTTACTAGGAACAACTGGGGAGTCACTGGCATTAACTTGCTTCGTTGAAGTTTCTTTGCCATTTTCTATATCCTGAATAGTCAAGATCAAGAATACATAGATAAGTGCAGTTAGAAGATAGATAATTAATGTTAATGTTACTTGCAAGTAAGTGGATGAACTTTGCACTTATTGCAATTTACTTCAAAACATTATCAATTATATCCACTAACTTATTAGTCTTTTGAAAATCAATGTACAATGTGATAACTACCCAATAAAATTAATCCACATGAACAGCTGAATTTTTAAATCTATTCATGAAATGCTTTCAGTTAATTTAAATTTTCCAAACTTCATGCGTTTTACTGTGATCACATATTGATTTTAAGTGAGGACTACAATGTGAACATAGTTTTACTCTTTGGCATTTTCCTAATACCTGTAGTAAACTCATAACCCCTAATCATGCTCCAACTCATTTCCTTGTTCAGATTATGTTTTGTTCACACTCAGCATACTCACTTCTACATTGGTCCTTTCGAAGGTTGACTCTAGATGTCATGTACACACAGAGGCAAAGCCTCTTAGTAGCTGAATTCCCCACGATATCCCTCCCACGCATATGATGCTACTTAAAACACCAAAAGTTATTCTGTTACACCCCATCCTAAGAGTTAGTATATTAGCCTCATCATTAATCTAGTCTAGCTCCACCAGTTTATATGCATATGCTATGTAGACACTTCTACATGTGCATAGGTACATTAACACCTTTTAAACTATTTTTTGCAGGCAAAATTGTTAAGGCCTCTGTGTCATACTCCGAACTGAATAGTTTTGGGGAAAAACATTGGAAAAGGCGCACCAGAAACCATCTATATCACGAATTCATCTCAACCAATGGAGTTGGGCAATATTAAGAAATAAATTCCAAGACAAAACATGAATACATCTAGACTGATCAGCAACTACTTTATTTATAAAAATTCCCCCTTCTATTACCAACAATTATCATAAAAAAGGACAATGCAGGATGTGATCGAGACAATCCCCGAAGATACCTTCTTAGAAGAAGCTCGAGTTGTTGTTTTCAGCTTCGAATTGCCCTTCTTTTTAGCTCCCCTCCGCTTTTTGCTACTGCCACACCACTCCTCATCCTCCTCCTCTTCCACCATCACTTCTTCTCTATCAGCGTCGCAATTTTCACCGGCCTTAATTGCAGCCTCCTTGTGAGGAAACAGCGTTGATTGAACCAATCGTCGCTTGGCATCCTTCCCCTCCATGGCTGAATTAGGGCTCGAATTTGGCCACTTTTTACAATCGACTGAAAAAGGGTTCTGCTGCTGTAGAGGTATTCTGTTGTGAATAGGGTGGAGAAGGTAAATCTCGTTTTTTTCTCGCGAATTAAAAGTAAAAGAAATAATCCACCATATAATTGTAGCAGTAAAAATTATATCGAGATATAAATATTGCTTTGCGGTGACCGGCGGAACCGGTAGCGGGTTGTTTCGTGGTTGATTTTTCCCGCGCGGCTTTTCCCTCCGTATTTTATATTTCCCGCGCCTTGTAGCGCAAAGGGTTATATCTATGAGAATTCATTAATAACAAATTAATTTTGTCGCAAAAAAAAAAAACAAAAAAAAACTAACATTTTAAATAATTTCGACTTATAATTAATTTCATTTTAGTTCGATTGTCCTGATCTTTTATGCGAATAATGAGTTTAATATGTGTAAACAAATAGTTAAGACACAATTTTATTTTTCCTTAACGTTTCGATAATTAGGAAGATGCTTCACTAGATCGACTGACAACTGCAGTAGACGATGTATATATTTAATGAGTCGGTAACATTACCAAATAAAAATTATCCGATTCAGAATCAATAAACATAGAAATGATAACATTTATAAAAGGATATTTTCTATTTTGACAACAAATAATTCATATTTAATTCACGAAATGGTTGAGATTAATATATTCAAACTACAACATCAACTCAAATATAACATTGGACAAGCGTTTGTTCGGTTGATAATTCCCCTTAACATATTCTCCATTATACTAAACAATGCAATTCACAATTAATTAAAATATCCAATGTATAGATGATAACAGCATAATTAAGTTGATCATATTATAAGGTCATTTTTCGAAAACTATTTTCTTTAGCTCATGTCCTATATAAAATAATGTATTTGATTAATCTCTCATTTTTGCAGTTGACAGTCTTATTATATACGCTCAATTAAGTATGTTATGCATTTACCCCATTCAACTGTAGTTGTAAAATTGGTCCCCTCTGCTCCCAACACAAAAATAAGGTTTTTTCTAATTTTATTGAAGTTTGATTTATTATTCAATTCAAAATATCAATTTTAGAAATTACTATTAAATTTGTTGATAAAAGTTTATTTATTACCAACAAATAATTATCAATTTCTTTTTGTATTTAGTTTATTCATTTAATAGGTTTTAATATTTCATACAATATAATAACTAATTTGATCTCTTTTAAGCCCATTGGGTTAATGTATAATGTATGCATGTTTATGTATCACTACAACAATATGACCGAACACCGAGAGAACATTCCGTCGATAAATGATCAAAATTCCGTCGGTAATGGATTTACCGACGGAATCCATTTGTCGGCAAATCAATCGTCGGTAATTAGTTATCAACGGAATTTTACGGCCGTCTTTAATTTTACGAAATGACCAACGACATCGCCGGAATTTTATGTCGGTAATCCCATCAGTAATTTAAAAGAAAAATAAAAAAAACATTTAAATAGAAAATATATGTTGTAAAGTTTATTTTGATGCTTCTAGTGTTCGTTGTGTACCTTATTGTAAGATAATCACAGTAGAAGTATTTTTATCCTCTCACTATGATTATTTTCACACAAATATTATATATTAATAATATAAATTCATTTATATTTAGAATTCTTATAGGAGAAAAGTCGTGAGTTATTCATTACATAACATCATACATAGAAAAATCAATTGATTAAATTATTAAGCTAGAAAGCTAACACTAAAATTTTTTCTCCAAAATTCGATATAGTGGCTCATAAATAAAAGAAGAAACATGTAATCAAACAAACAAAATAACATATTTCAAAAATAACAAAAGAGTCGATCTTCAAACTCAAGAGAAGGAAAAATGAAAAGAAAATACAAGAGCTAGGTAGAGAGCTATAAAACTATTTAATAAAGAAATCCATATAAACTATTTGGCATAAAAAAATTAACTTAGATAAACTGCGGGAAAAAAACTGTATAAGTAACTACTTTTTAATAAAAAAGAACTGTCAAAACTTCTTTTCATATGATATATAGAGAGATTTGGCCAAATAAAAATTGATTTTTATAACAACTTAAACTCAACCATCATTGATCAGCAAAGTCGCCTCCATAATTACATATAACAATCCCAACAACATAAGCCAATCCCATCAAGAAAATACCAAATACGAAACTTAATTCTAGTAAATTATAATAAAACCAAACACCTGCAATTTATCTAAATACTGCGGCTGCCCATGGCCCTTCCTAATAGTCGCCGTAAGATCCAGAAGCCGGTTTACCATGGTCAACCATCGATCCCCTGTTGCCAAAACGTAGCACAAAATAGACGAAATCAAGATTCTCTCTTATACAATCATCACAAAAATAACAGATGGGTGAATGTGGAGTTCTTCACATTCATATTCACATTCACATGCAAATCTGCAGTAAAAAGTCCCAAACATTAAGTGAACACAAACTCACTAAAGAAACAAAGTAGGCTGTAAAAAGACACTAAAGTGTACGAAAAAGGAGATTAGAAGTATGCGATTTTATATATGAGAATGTTTAGGCTGTAAAAAGACACTAATCCAACCTCCATACTAAGATGATCCTCTCAGTGATCACCAACTCACAGAATCTAAATTTTCTACCTCTACAAGTTTCCCTAATCAAGTAGACAACAAAAACACATAATGGGAAATTGGGAATATCATAGAAAAAAATTGTTAGAAAGAAAGATTGAACCATTTTGCTTCGAAACAAACGATGCACACATCAGTTTCAGTTCCTCTTATATGTTACACCGTGGAGATGATAAATAAAGAAATCACATTACCTCTTTATCTAAACCTGGCCTTCTTAGGGAGGCTGCCTCCTCCTCCTGGTCGTCTCGCTGGTGGCCGAGACTTCCCAAAGACCTTCATTTTCCTTCTTTTTCTGTCTTCCTCACTATCTGATTCGTTTCCCTTCTCTTTATCTGCATTACTAGCTTCCCTTTCCAACTCCTCCCACGTCTTCCCTTCCTCTTCCTCGGACACTTCTTCCGAATCATCCTCATCGCCATCCTCAGACTCCACAAGTGACTCACTGTCGTCATCTTCCTCCTCTGAGACAGACTCAGATTGTACATCTGAAGGGACATATCCTTGATCTGACTCCTGCGAGTTGTTATCAGAATCCGAATCGCTAGCCTCCAAGTTCAAAAATTCCCACCCACCATCTTCGATGAACTGCTCGGGGTTATCAGTGATTGTTTTCAATATCTGCCTCCAGTTGAGATTCAGCCTACTCTCATAGTACTTGAGATCTGTCGTATCCAGCCACTCCTTAATGCCGTCTAGCGACGATGTGGGGATTGAATCAATCCGCATAACGTCTCGCTTGAAGTCCTTGAACACAATAGTCATGTCAAAGTTTTTCTGACCAAGACCAACTCTCTCCAGATTAACTATCTCAATCTCGCCAAGTGTGATTACCACAAAGGGCATTTCAATGAGCTCAACGAGGCAACTTGATGTTGGAACAATGTATGCAGAAGATTTGTGCGGCACCCCGTGGAAGCCAAGCTCTCTCAATGGCTGATCAAACTCCAAATCGAAAGGCTTGAATTGAGCTTGTCCCCAAAGATCATTCACTCTGTTAACAAAGTTCTGAAAATCCGTGTTGATTTTGTTCTTTCTATCCCTCTCTCTCTGCTCCTCCTCAATCTCATCAGGGTCATAGGCAGATCTTTTTCCACCTCCAATAGTCTGCACAACATCCATGACTTCAACATAAAACTGAACATCTTTTGTTTTCTTATTTCCCACCATTATGTGGTTGTGCAAATGGAAATGCAGGAGAGTTATCATTTCCTTCTCTGCCGGCTGGAAGAACGCATGTTTAATATTGCCAAACATGATATCCACCCGTTGATCTTGTCTCGACGTTGCATAACGAAACCCATTTGTATGTGCTTCCAAGGAACCACTAAGCTTTCTTCCACCACCACCAAAAACCGGACGGATCCACAAGTCAGATAACCTAATCGGCTTAAATTTTGCTCCGGTAACCTGGAGTTTCTCTTGTGTGACTAAAGTAGCTCTCTCAGCCTTTTCTGACTCACGTGAGGCGAACTGCCTGCGGAGGGTCTTGATCGATTGAACAATTTCACTAATATGCCTTGGGTCCTTGGAGTGGAAGGAAACTTCTTTAACATAAATAGAATCATGAAACTTCTGAAAGTTGGGGTCGTTTTGAGCAAAAGGAGCACCAGGTACATTGAAGATTATCCGAATGTAGGACGTACGACTAGTGTCCTGTTGACTGGTCACACTCTTAACGGTAGCAATATGGAAAGGCACCATCTTTCCATAGATAGGTAAGAGGACGGCCTCATGTTTCTGGTCCACCTGAATCATAAAATCTCTTGGAGGAGGCAGATCATTGACGTTCTTATATGCAATCAGCTCACCAGTGGGTTTCATGGGACCACGATTTGTCCCTTCAGAACCGCCACCAGCAAGCCTCCTCGCAGTTTCTTCATTCTTCCGTTGTGCCAGTGCCGCCTGATGCTGCCTCCTTAACTCCTCCTTTGATACCTCGTGGTTAACCGATCTCAGTGTTGCCTTGGACGGGAGAGTCTCGGAAACTTCAGTCCTGGATTTGGCCTTTTGGGGTTCTTCTTCCTCGTCATTAAACGAATATGTCACATCCTTCACAGCTTTTGTACATGTGGAAGTCACCACTTCAGGGCCAGCTGCACCAACGATAACAGTGTCGGCAAGCAATAACGAGAACTTCTGTGTTTTCGGATTGTTGGTCTCTGTTTGCAAATTCTGAAACCCCAAGGACACATTGAAGATCATGCCAGTTTTCAATATCCTGTCATTTTTTCCATTTAAACTGAGGCTCGACTCTCGAAACTCAAGGCCTATTCCAGTTCCTGCAGATTTCGTCAAGTGAGGAGCAAATTCAGGTCCCTCATTTTTCACTACAGAAACAGCTGCTTGATAGGCATCTACAGCCTTATTTCCCGGCTTCAAAGCAAGTATTGCTGCTTCGTGGGCCTTCAGGAGGACCGTATATGCCTTGATTTGCAGTGAGTTGGCATCAATCATGAAAGTCCTAGCCACATTTGAGCAATAGTTACTGTAACGAGACCCTAGCGCACATATGATAACACTTGTATTATCATAGAATAGATTGTCATCGTTGCTTTGTGCACTTGGTTTTAGATCAAATTCCCCTCCGCTCTGAAAAATTGGCGGGTAGCATATATCAACATTGTCTGCTTTGAGCTTCACCTTTATCCTTGCAGGTTCAGTTATGACCTTTTCAGTATCATCAGTTAAGGAGGAATGAGTGACTTCCTTCTCCTCGTCAATAATCTTCTCCAATTTCGGGACCACAAAATATTTCAAGACGGAGGAAGTCAGGTAAGCAGCCTTCTTCACATTCGTAATCTCGACGGAGTCTTTCACAGCAAACAGGTCCGAGAACCCATTAGTTACATCAGCGAGTTGAAAATTAGCATTCTTCAACTTCTCATCCCAAACCTCCAAAAAATTCCCTTCAGGATTTTCTCTAGCAATATGCCCAAAAATAGGGTTATCATAGCCATCCACCTGTGACTCCGCACGAACAGCTTCCAATATATCATCCATTAAGGCAGACCCGTCATCGTTTCTACCCTTCACGTGCATTATAACTTCCACACCCACAGCATCTTTGGCAGGTTTTTTCACAGCTTGTAGCAATGATACTTTCTTTTGGCTACACAAAAAGTGGATCTCTTTCTTCATGAACACCATTATTGTGTCTGGGAACTCATAACCAACCAACCACATGTTCAAGGCAGACGACTTTAGGTAACGGAGATCATCCGATCGTGGAGGAGTAGCTATGGCGAAAGCCTCGGAACCACCCCACAGATCATTCTTGAACTGATTCCAGTGGGTGTACATAGACTTTATCCTTTTGCTAAAGTTTTCTACATTGATTGTGAAGGGGCTAGCTGTGCTTGCTGGCGCCTTGCCATTATTAGCATTGCGATGATCAGCCATCTAAAATGTACAGAGTTGCTCCACTTCTCGTTCTCGTTAGCATAGACAATCTGAACAGCTGGACAGCAAACTAAGTAGTCAGAAACAAGAACTGTCCAAGATTAAGGATTGCAAGACTAGCAGAACTCAAAGAACCTTAAGTTACATAATGAAAAAAGAAGTCTGAAAACACACACATACACAAAAGGCTGTAACAATATATTCAAATGCAAACATCATAATTCAATTTAGCATCGGCCTCTTCTACCAAACAAAAACGTATGAACTGAGAGAAGTTCACAACCTAGATCAGTACCCAGAAAAAGAAAAAGTAGACCATATAATGGGTTTCGCATTATGAATTTACCTCCAATGGTGCTGCAAAAACCCAAAATGAGTTTTTGTGCTCTTTCTCCCTCCTCCAAAGCAAAGATTCTTTTCTACTGTAGAAATGCAAACACCTTTTTCACGTTATCATCAAGGGCTTAGTAAATAATCTAGTCAAATATATATGGACTTGCAAAAGCAGGAATTCCATGTATACAATTGAAATGACTGCATTAGTGTATGTATTTTATTCCAAGACATATTATTCTAGCACAAAGGTTAGTACTTCGTCAGAAATAGCTAAGACTAAGATATCTCTACATCATTAATTATCAAAGTGATGCTGCTCACGGACTCAAATGAAAGAAACTATTATGAAAATTCTGATGTACTAGAATTACATTTTAGCAAATATGACAATTCCACTTACTTCTACGGCTAAAGCTTTAAAGCCAGCAATTTTCCATTATTGAATTACCGAATTCACTCATCATATCGTGTATTTAGCTAATTAGCAATCCAGTTTAGAAAATATTGATTATATTTCTCACATGGAACCTACTACAGTTAGAATCAGAGAAAAACTCAATTTTGTAGCTACCTTGTCAATAACTTTTATCCACAGTTGATAGCATTCTCGAGTGAGGAGCAAAAGTAGAGGGTCCGGCATAAACTTAAATCACCAAATGGCCTCCTTCATATACATTTCAATACTGGAATCAGCCAAAAATAAATTAAAACTCTTTTCTGATATCAATCACAATTAGAGCTCCTGACATGGCAGACAGGAACCCTAATATCAATTAAGTGGAATTCGCCACTAAACACGGCATGAGAGGAGATTACTAACCTCGATAAATCGTGAAATGGAGTCGTTCGCAGAGGGCAGAGAGAACACGGCATGAGAGGAGATTACTAACCTCGATTGTGGATGGTGTCAAAATCGCCGGTGACGGAAGAGCGGCGGAGAGAAGGCTCGAAATAGGGCTCGGCGTCGGGCTCGTCAACGGCGGCGGCACTGTAGAGGTTCGGGAACCACGACGGCGGCGATAACTTCA
Source organism: Salvia sclarea (assembly GCA_036873715.1). NCBI lineage: Eukaryota > Viridiplantae > Streptophyta > Magnoliopsida > Lamiales > Lamiaceae > Salvia > Salvia sclarea. The sequence continues at coordinate 1,867,726 of JAYJMF010000027.1, forward strand.
GGCGACTCGGCAAGCTAGGGTTGGGGAAGATGATTTTTGGGGGATAATTTCATTTCAGCGTAAATGAAAGAGAAGAGCTCGCGGCGTAAGTTCTGTTTTTATTTACTCAACACTTTAAATTGATTATAAAATATTACATAAATATATCAAAATAGTTATTCATTGTATCTAGGGATGGCAATGGGTCGCGTTTTCAAGGGTACCCGTTACCCGAACCCATTTATATATAATATAGATTTTATAATTTCATAAAATATACGTAAATATAATATTCTATTGTGGCTCATTACTTATTGTCAAGCCCAAATTAATCCTACACTTTTATCTTTTCTCATGCTAGTTAATTAATTTATCTCTAAGAATTGTTAAATATTTCATCTTCTTTGATTACTGCCGTCAATTCTCTTTTTTCCCCCTCAACTCTTCATTTCTGCAAAGAAGACGCATGCTTACAGGTTTTCATCATCTTAATATTCTCAATTTTTTTGTGAGTTTCAATTATTCCAACTATTTTGTTTGAATTAAAAGCTTTTGGTAAAATTCATATATTTTTTATGATTGCTTTGTTTGCTATATTGAATATGTTTATGATCACAAATTCTTTCCGAATTTTTTTATAATATTTTCTATTGATATAAATATTATTGGAATAGTTTTATGCTTGAAATTTAGTTTCTAATTAATTATTACTTCGTCTTATTAGTATCAAATTTAATTCGTAATATTAGGATTTTTTTAATTGATTGAGTGTATGAAATATTATGATAGTTCATATTTATTTATTATTGAAATCTACACGGGTTTGGGTGGGTAATTAGCGAGTATTACCCAATGGGTTTTGGTCGGGTTTGGAAAAAAAAGTTACTACCCGTGATGGGTTTGGGAGGATATGGATTTGAAAATTTTAGACGAGTATGAATTTGGGAAACGCTTAATGGGTGGGTACCCGACCCATTACCATTCCTAGTTAAGATCTTTAGTTTAAGATACATATTGAGTATATTTTATGAATAAATTTGATGATTTCAAAACGAACTAAAAATAGAGAGAGAATAAAATATAAAAGAGAGAGAGATTGGTGGAGAAAATCACATTTGTGAAAGAAAATAGAAGAGAGAAAGAGTGGAATTGGTAGAAGAGAGAATTTGAGGTTGTTGGAAGAGAGAGAAAATTTGACAATAAAAAGTGTCCCGTTGAAAACTCTTCTTTATAAATTCTTCCTTCTAGTACTAATATAGATTTTGGGAAAGAGATTTATTGATTTTTTTTTTAATCATAAGGGAAATCATATTAAGTCTTAAATAAACTCATTTCCATCGGTTATGGCTAACAGAGATGAGGAAGTTGAGCTAATGTTGGAGGATCTTCGAGAAATTGTACAAGTAGCTTGAGAGAGATGTTGCTAGGGGTGTTTAATAATTATCATTATGCTAATTTAGCTCTTGCATAATTTGTTGCGCAATATTACTCAAGATTTTCCTAGTTGGAGTCTTGACTTTGGACCATTGTAATGGGTGATTTTTTTTTAAGGTTATAATATATTTCTTCATTAAAAAAAAAAAAGTAGAATGTAATAAATAGACATATAATATTTTTTATGTATCCCTTTATATTTGGTATTTTCTTCTAACTTTTGGAATATATATTAATTTAAAATTAATATATATTCCAGATACATGATTTTATATTGAATATATTTATATGAAATCTATTATTTTTACTTTTGTTTGGATCAAGCTAGTAGCAGGAAATTAATATATATGGATTCAAAGAAGAATACCCAAAATGTAAATGTGTCTGTTTTTTCAAAAATAGATATTTTGATCACTTTTGCTTTTTTAGTGCAAGAAACTATTGACTTATACTCCATTTACTTAAGAATATGAGTTGGAAAACTTTAAAATTATTATCTTCTTCTTTTGTACCAATTATTAGTGGGATAATATATAATGTTTTAACCTAATATTAGGACTAACCAGGGGCTTAGCCTACTGGCCACCGGATTCCTTCCTTAGTGGAAGACCCGAATTCGATCCCTTTGGGAACAAATTATGAAATTATAAGAAGACTTGGTGAAATAATCTAGGAGTGTATGATACTTGGTGAACTAACTACTAACAACTAAAACAACTAACTTTATTTGATAAAAAGAAATTGATATTGGTAATTCTATTACTTTCACGTATAATTAAAACTAGTATTCGTGCCCCGTGCAATGCACGTAACTATTTTTAAATTTAATATTTATATAAAATAAATATTATATTAATTATCACGTATATATTTAAATTACAAAAAAATATAATTTTATCATAATTAAGTAACTAATTAAGGAACTATGGGATTTTTGCGGACGATGGTAATTCCGTCGGTAACTAAGATTACCGACGGTCAACCAATTTCTTGTAGTGATTGTAAATTGTTATACTTTTTTATTCTTGAAATATTGTTTCTTGTAGTAATAATTTTATAATATTTGTACAATTTGATAGTGGTATTTTAATGTTAAAGATCAATTATAAATAAATAAATTAAGAAATACACAAATGACATTATTAACCGTAATACGAGTCATTCACCCTCAATCCTATATATTTCATGGGATGCTTAGTGTACATTATTATTATTATTATTATTATTATTATTATTATTATTATTATTATTATTAT
>JAYJMF010000027.1:1891342-1929726 GCA_036873715.1 Salvia sclarea
ATATTAATAAATAATACAAAACGTATTTTTGACGTATCGTATCTTCATTTTTGGAAAAATGCCGTATTTTCGTCCCCATATTTCGTATTCATCCCCGTGCTTCTTAGCTCTTAGTAATATAATCGAAATAACATTTTAGATATAATTAATTGTTTAATCATTATATCAACATTAACATTATATATAAACGAATTCGAATAAGGAAACTGAGAGATAAATTTCTAAAATTTGTCCAAATTCATCACGAATACTAATTTTACTATGCATTTCGTCCAAACCAATTTCATACTTTCCTTATCCGTCCAACTATCATCACTTTTCACACTAGTACAAGAAAATAAAGAAAATGAGATTCGGGGGCGGATAATACACTCTAAAATTTCAGTTGCGTTTGTGCTATTGCAACTACACTCCTAAGTCTTAACGGCCAAATCAATTTCTTGGGCTCTCAATTTTGAATTCAACAGTCAAATCGGAGAGGGAGAGGGAGAGAGAGAGAGAGAGAGAGGCGAAATCAAAATCAGATGATAACTCTACAGCTTGAGTTACTACCTAAACTCCCTTTCCGCGAGAACCCTAACCTCTCCCGCACCACCAATTTCACCCACTCAAACCCCATCTATTCTCAATCTTTCCCATTCAAACTCCCTTTAATCCGTAAAAAGGCTACATTGCAGCCCCTCCGTTGTGATGGGTCCCATAAGGAGACTGCCAAACCCACGGCCTTCAACACCAAAGAAAGCAGCGGTGGCGGCGATGGTGACGGCGACGGCGATGACGGCGATACTGGAGAGAGTGGTGGGCTCTTGCCAGAATGGTTGAATTTCAGTTCAGACGACGCCAAAACTGTTATTGCGGCGTTGGCCATATCGCTGGCTTTCCGATCGTTTGTTGCCGAGCCTCGATATATTCCTTCTTTGTCTATGTATCCTACATTTGATGTTGGAGATAGAATTGTAGCTGAAAAGGTATATCTGTTGAAAACTTTGGTTTAGTTAAAACGTTATTTTTGTTCGTCTTTACCACTGAAGTCCTTCTCTTGAAGTTTTTAGTTTTACATCTGCTGGGCATGTTTTGTTTCATGTTAAAAGAGCATTTTTATAGAATCAGAGAAAAAAAAGCAGCAAATAAGGAATTAAACGTGACTCCTAATCCAAATGCTCTATACACAAAGATCAAGGAAAGGGTCAAAAGTTTGTAATTTGGTTCTCACTTACTATTGTAGCCTTAATGCTGGTTAAGCATGAATAACTCAAATATAGATAAAACTTCAAAATATTCTCATTTTAGTGATGTATTGCATAGATAAGAGGAAGTTTTCTGAAAATCTTGCACACTGTGGCATTCTTTTCTATCAATCTTTATTCGTTCCTTAAACGTGTCAGTACCACGAAATCTTCCCTTCAGAAAAATGTTTTGACGTAATACATACTATTGCTAATCCTCAAGATTTTCTAAAAGTTTTGGCTCTTATAGATATACATAGGCTAGTCCTAGTGCTGTATAATCAATCATCACGAAATTGGTGGAAAGTTTGTAGTCTGGGGTTATCACTTATCTTTCAATGTTGATTATAAATTCGAATTATACTAGATTTCGAATTGTAAAAATAAATGAAAGTTCTATTGCCATTCTTTAATTTCTGTTTCATGTTTTTGCCATTTTAACTTGGGTTGTGTACTAGATTTATCCCTCTAGTATGTAGTACTATGAAATCTACTTATCAGAACAACGCTTAGACATCCCTTATACTAGGACTAGTGCACATCATCAGTCGTGTCTTAATGAGGCCCTCTGTGTTTTATGTTCTTTAATGGTACTTCTTCCCCAACCCTTTGTCTGCATTTCACTGTAAAGCCCCCTTTTCTGTGACAATGTAGCTATTCTCCATTTTCAGGTCTCATATTATTTTAGGAAGCCCTGTCCAAATGATGTTGTAATTTTTAAGAGCCCACCTGTACTGCAAGAAGTTGGCTACACAGATGATGACGTTTTTATCAAGCGGATAGTTGCAAAAGAAGGTGATACTGTAGAGGTGAGACTTGAATAATGTCCTATTTTATGGTAAGGATTTAAATATTGGTTGCTGGAATCCCATCTATGAAGGTATCTGCTAAATCAGTAGGAAATTATGGAAATTCCTGGATTTGTTTGGTCTGAGATTACAGCTGTTGCAATCCTGCTATCTATGATTTTCATACAGTTTGTGGTGCTAAATGTACCGGTGTTATAAAAGCAAAATTGATCTTGTTGGTTGCTTGATCTGGTATCATGTGAATGTTTAAGAGAACATACCATTGATATGATTAAATGTCTTTGCTGACAATGGAATCTTAATAAGCAAATATGTAAGGCATAATCTTGTGGTGGTTTCAGAATACACGAACTATATGCTATTTTCCAGGATTGCACATGACCATTAAAATTGGTTACACAATACATGAGTTCTCAGTTTGTTGGATTTTATTACGGGACTGAACATTCCTTCAGATTAGAATTGATTTGGATGCCGGAAACTACATCAAACACCAAATATAATTTAACATCACGTCAACATTTCATGAATCAAGTCCATGCAGGAAAATTCCGGCATCCATGCCATCTTTAATTGGGAGGAATTTCAGTACCCTGATAAAATCCAAACAAATCGAGGTTCATTTATTATTCTAAGAGTCATGTACAATTCCAAAAATGGCCTATGGCTCATGTACTTACAAGCCAAATAACCCTTCATTTTATAAAAAGTCCTGGGATTATCGACAGAGGACATACTGAATCTCCATTTGCTATCAGTTTCCGGATGTTAGTTTGCCGCTACATTTCTAAAGAGCATCCTTAAATGATGAAATCAGAATATTAACTACTTAAATCTATAGTCTTTGTTCAATATTCTTATCTTGTTGCTGCAAAGTCAATGAGATGACAATCGGTGGTAATATATATTTCTCTTGGCATCATTTGTATGTGCTATTTCATCCAGGCGGCTTTTCACGTTTTCCTTTCTAATATAGGTTCATGATGGGAAATTGATCGTCAACGGGGTTGCGCGAAATGAAGACTATATTCTTGAAGCACCAAAATATGAAATGACACAAACTGTATGTTTGGTTTCGCTTGTCTAACTTTTTCCTGTCATCCTCATTGTCTGTTGAAACCAGCCAAATAATTATTAATTGCTGTGTTCTGTTTACTCTTCAAGGAAGATATAATTCTGATTTTGTTGGCTAATGTTCAAGTAAGTCAAGAAGGGCAGGTTGTTTGCGCCAAATACATATATAACCAGGAATATGACATTGTGCACTTGAAACTGAAACATTTACAGAATACGTAGTTTAAAACTATGATCTGCAGAGTTTATTCCCAAGTGTGCTTGGTCTAATATAATTACATTTCCTTGCAGCGTGTACCGAAGAACTCTTTTTTTGTTATGGGCGATAATCGCAATAATAGTTATGACTCACATGTCTGGTAATAGTTCTTACTCGAGCACTGACATTGAGATATTTACTGAGTTTAGGTTTCTTATAAACGAATATTTTCTCAGGGGCCCCCTTCCTTCAAAGAATATAATAGGAAGATCCGTATTCCGGTATTGGCCTCCTACCAGAGCTGGTGGCACAGTATCTCCAGAGGGCTGTGCCATTGACAGGAGGGATACTACTGTAGTTAGTCAGTGATACCATAACAGGTAACTTATATCAAAATATGCTTTATCAAGGCAAAGAATGAGCGAAAAAGCAGTGGTTCACGAATTTCTAAACTCCAACAAGTTTCTTTTTTCGAACAAGATACTGACGAAGCACACTGTGTCGAAAGAGGCCTCCATTCATTATGTTTTATCGGAAGCAAGTAGGTCTAGCTTTTGTACATCTGAATGGTAATGTCCACAAAGGCATGGAAATTGAAAAATCTTGCTTAGCTAATCCCCATCATAGTTCATATATAGTTTCTGCCATTTGTATGCATGCATTTTATTTAAAACATGATAACATGACCTCATTGAAGTAGTCCCACAATCCTAGGCTCCTTTTGAAATGGCACGGGTTTTAATAAAAAGTTGAAATAATGGTGCTGTTAAGTGGAGAGGGAGTCCCACTTTGTAAAAATGAGGGGTATATTGATTAGAAGAGGTGTGGAAATAAGGTGAAAATGTGAGGGTAAAAGGGTAAAGTGATTTTACTAAAAATAGGGTGTGCCTATTCTTTGGGGACGGACGAAAATAGTAAAAGGGGCCTATACTTGTGGGACGGAGGGAGTATATCTTATAACTTAAAAATTGACTTAATATGCAATCATATCAAAGCAGAAGCAACTTATCATTCTCCTATAACTTATCATCTAGTAACAATTTATATAATCTAGACTCACATGCCTCTTGCAGTGATCAACTTATCATTCTCCTATAACTTATGTAATTTTAGTTGAAGCCCCCCCTAAAAGCTAAGATGAAATCAAATGAGAGGCTTGAGATCTTGTTTGCAAGTGTGGATGTTCACTAGGGATACTTGACATTCTCTTGGTGAACTAGAGGTATAAATTAGATCTGAAGTGTTGTTTTTTTGCAGGCTACCAGCTTCATCAAAACTTGATTTATACCTCTAGAATATTATCTGTTGCTCAAGGCTGTACACTCGACAAGAAACCAGATAATTATTAGGAACAGTGTAGAACATGCTACTGATTTCAGAAGTATTTCTGAATTTAAAATGCTTATGAGGTTATAAGCTTAAGACGTCGGTCCATTCCGTATAACATGGCATCCGAGTTCTCAAAATGGGATGCTAGGAGCTTATAAGTTATGTTCTTAAAAAAATCTCAATGTTCCTGAAATAATGCGAACAATATATATACTGATCTGTTGTCGAATTCGACATAGTTGTTAAATGTGCAGGGGTTGCAATACCACTGAAGGTGTACACGATCCAATCAGGAGGTTCAAGAGCTTAGTGGGAATTCAATGCAGGTATGTTTCTTATATTTTAAATCTAAGCTCGAGCTATAATTACATGTTAGGCACTGATGATATGTTGTCCTCTTGTACTTTTAGCTCTATTAGTTATCAAATAAAGATGAGTGGAAAAACGAAATAATAAAAAAGATAAGAAAATAGAGATTAGAGAGTTGGGTTAAAGTTATTAATGTGAGGAATGCCTGTTTAATGACATGATTCACCAAAAGGACTTGTGTTTTGACAAGAGTAAATGTTTTGATCTTTATGAAGTCAAGAACATGAAAGGAAGGGCTCTTCCTTTGTATGAGCATCCTTGAATTTGATGATACAGATAGAAATTTGGAAATGAACATCTAGTCTCACCAGTTCTTCCTTTGATATACAGTAAACTTACTACTATGTTTGCACTGCAATCCCTTCTGAAATGCATTAAAACTTTATGAGAATTATTCTTAATATGATGAAACTTTGTTGGTTTATTGCTGAAGATACAGTAGATTTGTCCCTTTTGAGGGTTTTATGCAAAATATCCAAATTTGGTAGTATTTCTTTTATGATACAAATTGAAATGATATAATATGATATCTGACCGATTTAAATTATTCCACTTGGCCTGTTGCGTGCGATGACGAAAAAGGTTAAACAAGTTCTAATAGAATAATGTTAACTATATTGCCTTTGTTTGATCTTTTGTTATTCTCCATATTGGCAAACTGTGATTCTTTTGTTCATTTAATATCCTATTTATATAATGTTCTTTGTTGTGGAAACCTTTTTCATTTGTCTGTTATTTTGTTATTATGTATCTCATTGTTATGTGATGTTAGTTTGTTTCTCTCAACAGATCAATATATGATTTGCTCAAGGCATGAAGATATTTGAAACACAATAGATGCATTTGCATATCTCTCTGAAAATATTACTGGCCCTTAAATCCTGCATATATATATATATAATCCCTATTCTACGGTTCTACCTTTGTTTCCAATCAATTTTTTCTTTTTCTTTTTATGGTATAATTTCGTCATTCTATTTTTGTTTGCTAAGTTACTAGTTTGTTGCGGTATGTAGTAATTTCTGAGACTTGATCGAATCTTTTATGTGAAGTTGTGTTTATAATATAGTGACAAATAAAAGAATTCAACTAAATCGAATTAAAGTTTGATTAATCACAAAGAGTAAAATATGAAAATTTAAAGGCATTCATTGTCTTTATCCCTTAATATCGGGTGTAGGTTGTAGGATTATTCGTCTGCTTCTATTAATCCTCAAGACAGTTTTTCATTTTCTTTTCTTTTCACTTTGTAAAATGAAGCACGAAATTCAATAATATTTTATTTTCATAAATAATTTAATTGCGTTGTGACTTCTACAGTTCTACTACGGGGCAATGAATTGACATGTTTATTTCCCTAGATACCAATTCTTTTTTCATTTTATTTACTAGTATATTTTACGATTCGAAAATAGTATATATAATTTCTATGACCTAATAAACTTTATTGTACAAAACAACTAATAATTCGATAGCGGATTAAAACTTGGGTACCATTAATATGCTGAAAACAATAATAAAATTTAAAATGCGAGCTACATAATTCCTATAGCAATTCCAAAAACAAAAACACTATGCTATGGCTGTTCATTCTTTTACAATTTTCAATATTAATTAGATGTCATTTGTCTTCTTCTTCTAATAAATGTGTCTTTGTGTATTCAGCCAAAATAATGGAGACGTCTACTTATGAAGCTGATTCTTGAGGAATTCATTATCCCCAAAATTAGAATATACATGACAATATTCTTCTCTTGTCGATGGAAAATGTCTTCCAACTGAATTTCATTTGGTATTCATACAAGCGTCTGTTTCTTATCAGATTTCTATGACATATTTGTCTTCCTCAAGCTTAGACAATAAATCTTTTTTCATCTCATCAACATATAAAGCAATTACTTTTTCTTTAGATACAATCTCTGATTACATTTTTAATTTCCTTGAGATATTCTCAAAGGGTGAAGAGGTCAATTTCATTTGACCATGAAAACTCATTTCATTATATACTAATTTTTTCATCAATCATAATTAGAGTATCTATTCCAAAAGTCAGTCTAGATTCTAGGTTAATTTTTATCATCTTATCCCAGAATTTTGTATGAGATATTCTCTTGATGCGTGGAACTATTTCATCAATATAAGAAAAAATTGGTGTCCATTTCCAAATCATGGAATTGAAAATTCAATGCAAAATAACATTGAGATAAAGTATAGATTCTTCTCTTGATAATGATATTCCAGGATTTTTGGTGAAATATTCAACCATTTTTCAAAGTTATTCCTTCATTCTTTTGGTAAAATTTTTACCGCTGTTTCATAATATTGCCACCATTTTGTTCCATAAACTCCCCCATGTATTTTTATGAATCATGAGTGTTTTCTTTTATTGTTTTCATATTAGAAAATCTTTTCGAAAGCATCCATATGATCTCAGTAATTATACTTAATAACAACAGTATTATTTTCAGGATACATGAATTCTTTCGTTGTCAGAGGATAAATGCCCCATTCTTTGATGGTTATAACATTTTTTATAATTATTTTGCTGAAGTTATAAACTTCTTTTGCTTCCTCTTTTCCTCCCGGAAAGTAGTGTTGGATTCCACACTTATTATAAATAAGTCAATTTTCGTAGTATAATCGGACTTTATAAGTTCTCGATGCATATGATGCATTTTTCATATACATTTCCATTAGGCACCAGGGTTTTTTTTTTTTAATCAACTAGCCAATACTAAACATAAATAAAAAGCTAACATTAATTAGTAGCCCTAATTTTGATCAAATTTGACAACTCCTTAACAACTTGATCAATAGCTCCATCTCCCTCCATTTCCATTTTTTCCCTCCACTCTCCTACCCTCTTCCTAAACCCATCCCCTCTTTCCCCCATCACCTCCTCCACCGCCTTCGCCACCGCCCTCAAACTCCCCGTCACCGCCCCTCGCCACCTCCACCCCGACCCCGGCCTCCACTGCCACCCTCGCGTTCACTGTCTAATCATACTTCAACGGCAGCCCCACCACGGGCACCCCGAACAACACGCTCTTTGTGGTCGAGCTCCACCCGCACTGCATCATGAACCCTCCCGTGCGCCAGTATCGGCGCCTGCAGCCCTCCGGCACATCCGCCCCCGCCGATCGCGCCACCCGCACGAAATTTTTCTTGGTGTTGATTGATTGTGTCATTGTCTTGGTCTTGGTGGGTTGTAATAGTTAGATGGTAGGTACTTCTTGTATCTCCTCTTCGTTTCGTTTTAATGATACTCTTTTGCTTGATAAAAAAAAATATCGATAAAGTAATATTTTATTAATTACTAAAGGGATCTATAGACTTTTTAAATTCATCAAATACGAAATGAAAAATAAATGAATTCATATATGTTTCATGATTATATTCATGCACCAACCAATTATTTGTAACTAATTAATATATTCATGTATAATATCAATTAACTGTATACAATTGATTATTATATTCATAGACGCATGTATCAATTCATTGGAATTACTTAAATATACATGTTTACATTAATTCGTTGCACTTTAATAACTATTATAGCCAATTAAATATATTCATGCATGATGAATGAAACATATACTATATCAATCTCAAAATGGAAATAAAATAATTCATAACACCCAACCATGTTAATATGTAATATTTATGAATTATTATTTTAGAATTTTAAAAGGACCTAATATTTATAAAGAGATTTTTCTAAAAATTACTATTTTATTATCTTATCGAATTTGATGATTTTTTTACAAAGGTCCAAGTCGGGATCGGGAAATTTTATTATTTTAAAGAATTTATTAATTTATAGAGGCTTACTGTACCTAAATTTCAAATTTGAGTCTTTGATATTTCTTCATCAATAGACGATTTTTCATCCAATTAATTATCTCGCCTACTTATACGCATTGGTCTATATATATTTTCATCATGCACATAAATTGCAATTAATTTTCATCATAATTATCTTCATGGGAGCTGGATTCCATGGATAACAAATCCGATGGATGAAAAAATAAAATTTGTCTTCACATTGAAAATGAAAGAAAAATTATTCCGCAAGCTACACAACAAAGCTATAAACAGGAAAAATTCACTTAATTCTCCAACAAGTTAACTCGCGAAAATATTGCGATACTATAATAGGAACATTGAACACTTGAACAAGCAAACAATCACCCCATTATATTATGTATACCCTTCTCTCGACATAAATCAAATTCAGTATTCCACAATCATATTAATTATTAATCCCACAATGGCTGCAAAAGCAACAGATTCAAAACCCCGAATCCTAATGTTCCCATGGCTCGCCAAGAAGCTCTCTTCCAGAAACTTCCACATCCACTTCTGCTCCACACCAATCAACCTCGAATCCATCGAAAAAGATTCCATAATTTCCTCGTACTCGATCGAACTAGTCCAACTGAATCTCCCATCGCTCCCCGATCTCCCACCTCACTACCACACCAACAAAAACGTCCCACCAAATCTCATGCCTCTCCTCCTCCAAGCCTTCCAGATGTGCGTTTGCCGCCATTGTTGCTGAAATCAAGCCCGACTTGCTCATCTACGACGGGTTCCAGCCGTGGGCGGCCAAGGCCGCCGCCATCCCCGCCGTCTTCTTCTCCACCGCGAATTCGCCCTCCTTGGCGTTCTTCCACCACATGTACACGCACAAAAACCCTTATAGCTTCCCTCACGACGCCATTAGGTTGAAGGATTACGAGTTCAGGGATTTGATCGAGCAGAGCAAGTACATGGAACAAGTTCAGGAGAAGGATGAAGGGTTTCTTTTCGGGCGTTTAAGCTTTCTAGTGAGATTGTTCTGATCAAGAGCTGCAGAGGGATCGAGGAGAAGTATGCGGATTATCTCTCTGAGTTGAGCGAGAGGAAGGTGTTATTCACGGGCGCATTGGTCTCGGATCCACGCGATTGCGATCACGAGGGTGAGGTTATTGTTGGAATGCCTTGAATTATTCTCTTAGTACTGCCCCCGTCTCCCATCTCATTCTTCTTGTCTCATTTCCTTTTTTGGCAAAAAGTTACACAAAAAATATGTGGACCCCATGTGTACTACAACATCTCACACTCATCAACTCCACTTTCTCAATCTCCGTGCCAAGAAAGGGGACAAGAAAAATGGGACGGGGGGAGTACTATTTATATGGTCTTTGAGAGTTGTAATCCGCCTAATACAATCTGTTCTCATTTTTCTACCCGTGGTGAACCATGTGAAATTGTGTGTCTCTTTACGTTTCTGTTTGTTATTGCTCATTAATCATATTCCGCTCAGCAGTTATGGAATGGCTCGGGGAGAGAGAGAGTGGCTCCACTCTCTACATCTCGTTCGGGAGCGAGAACTATCTGGTGGCCGAGCAGATGGCGGCGATCGCGAGCGGTTTGGAGAGGATGGAGGTGAATTTCGTGTGGGTGGCGCGGGGGACAGAGGTGCCGGAGGGGTTCGAGGAGAGGATGAGGGGGAGGGGGTGGTGGTGCGGGGGTGGGCCCCGCAGGCGGCGATACTGGCGCACACCAGCGTGGGGGGGTTCATGACGCACTGCGGGTGGAGCTCGATCACGGAGAGCGTGTGGTTCGGGGTGCCCGTGGTGGGGCTGCTGTTGAAGTATGATCAGACGGTGAACGCGAGGGTGGCGGTGGAGGCCGGGGTCGGGGTGGAGGTGGCAAGGGGCGGTGACGGGGAGTTTGACGGCAGGGCGGTGGCGGAGGCGGTGGAGGAGGTGATGGGGGAGAGAGGGGAGGGGTTTAGGAAGAGGGTGGGAGAGTGGAGGGAAAAGATGGAAATGGAGGGAGATGGAGCTATTGATCAAGTTGTTAAGGAGTTGTCAAATTTGATCAAAATTAGGGCTACTAATTAATGTTAGCTTTTAGTATTGGCTTGTTAAAGCTTTAGGGGTTTGGACCTTGATGTATCTCGTTTTTCTTAATACAATTTCGTGCAGCTGGCTATCAGCCTATCAGTATCATGGATGTTCTATTGGTTGATTAAGGAGCTTATATAAATTATTTTTATTATTTAATTTCGTATGCTGTAGTTTAATTTTGCAATTGTTGACTAGAGTTTATTCCATTGAATTATCATATATAATTATTTTTATTATTTAATTTCACTTTTATTAGTTTACTTGGGAGTCTCCTCAACTAAAATAAATGAGTTACCACTATTTTTTTTCTTTCACTCGAGTATGTCCCAAACCTGATTGAATTCACACTATAATTTACAAGGTCAAAATTTGTAGCTAGAACTAAATTTCGAGACCAAACTACCCTTTTAAGCTTTCATTTACATGTCAGCACATATATGGCTGATCACTCAAATTTTGTACCAGAGGTTGAAGATTACAACAATATTGCATAACTGCTTTTTTACTTCAATCTAAATTACGACTTCGACTTCCACGGGGAGCTATGATCAAACTGTTGCCACAAAATCCCAACTTTGAAGCAACATATATAGTTTGGCATCCACCTGCCGAGACACTGAAACGTCGGTATGTTAGTTCCGTCACCGTATTCCGCTCCAAAACCTACTTATGTGCCATATAAGTCACAATGTCAAGGAAGGTCCAAATCCAGATGACAAAAGCAAATAATTAGGAAACTAAATACTATAGAGTTAACATTTTATTTCAAACTCTTAAGCAACATGTTCTATGTGGAACCCTTCACAACACTATACAAGCCTCGTAGAAATTATTATTTTCACATAATGCCATCTTTCCCCCCCGAAAATGCACTACAACAATAAGTAAATTTAGCCAGTGTTGTAAAAAAGAATGAGGCGACCACCTGGAGGCGCGGCAGCCAAAAACACCTCAAAGCGGTTGCCTCACCGAGACAAAACACCACAGTTCCGCCTTAAGATTTTTACAACATTGAATTTAGCAAAAAGGAAGCTTAAGACAAGACTGCAATTTTATGCTTGCTCAAAAAAATCTGAATCCAATATAATTAGAAAATTAATTGCATCAATTAAACAATAGGAAAAATACTAACATTGCAAGACATGTCTCACAGATGAAACCAGGTCCAAAAAAATAAACCAAATCTTGAAGATAAAACACACACACCTTTTCATAAATGAAGGCCAGAGAAAAGCAACTCCAACTCTTCATCCTGTGCTGAGGTCCTCTGCTAAGACAGACAAATAATAACATGACCACTTCGACCCAAATGAAGGTCAGGACACATGCTCTAGGGTTCAGGAAATAAGAAAAACAAAGATGAGGGGATCAGAAAAAGCATATCTACCAGTAAGTTATTCTTACATAAATGTTAACTAGAAACCAGTAGCAAACTTAACCATGTCTAGTTATAAACTATTGAAATGAAGTGGATCAATTTAGGCAATGCTACTAAATACTGCAAATAAACTGTCAACTCAAGTTATTATAGGATTGTCTGCATTAATGCATGCCTCTTATTACTTTGCTCTACTAAATAAAACATTCAGTTTGCATTTCAATAGGAAAAAATATTATTGAAATTTGCAAGTGGTGTAAAGATCCTAAAACTAGGAAAAAGAATACCAAGGTTGGGTTAGGGTATAAAAATATTTTAAAATTCTCATTACTTTTCAAGTTTAACTAAAACTCAACCAAGCAAAGTAAATTAGAATTTTGGAATCAGAAGGACAGAATCCTTGCCACCCAAACGGGCCCTGAATTCAAAAAATGATCAATTTACAAGGAAATCACACATTTGGATTGGACACTGAAATGAGATGGAATACCATAAGAATCAGTATGTTACGACCCCCCCATAAAATACATATAAACAGAAGCACACATACATAGCAGTCTTAATGTTCTCTCTTCAAGTTTTTATATGGAAGTTAGACCATATCATCCTAGAATGAACAGCATAGCATTCTAATTATCCAGGAACCATGCCTCTTACAAGTCCCAATATGACTGATTCGACAAACTATTGTGAAGTGAATGATTCGATAAAATGGATTTACAAATAAATATTACAACCTTTCTCCATACACAGCATTCTCCAAGGAGCTAGCAAAGTATAGGGAAAGGTTCAAAAGAGAACCACTTTTAAAGTGAGAACTGGAGAACCTGAAAAGTTATGACGGAGAACCTGAAAAGTTATGAATCCGCGTTGATAGTTTATGAATCCGCCGGGTGAATTTGTGAATCCAAAAACACGGATTTTTTCATTGGGTTCGAATCCCATGAGCTACGAAAATTATATTTTTTTTCCGTGTTTTCGGATTCACAAATTTACCTGGCAGATTCATAAATTTTCAACGCGGATTCAAAACTTTTCTGGTTCTCCCGTTCTCACTTTAATAATGGTTCTCCCGTTAACCTAACCCTATATATATATATATATATATATATATATATATAGAGAGAGAGAGAGAGAGCAAGAGAAAGAGAGAGAGGTTTACATACATCGGTCGGACATCGGCCGGAATTAGCGAGGTAAATCGGGGAAAAATCGACAGAATTTCCATATCAACAATGAACGAGTTATGAGCGGAGCTTTAGCAGAACCGGAGCTGAGGGAGAAGGCGCAGATCTGTTAGACAAAACGGGTAAAAAGGGTTGGATAAATTGGGTTGGGTTAATTGGGGTAATTTTTTAGATGAGCCGGGTAAATTGAATTGGGTCGAGGCTGCCGCAGCCCATGCGGCATGGTGCACCCAAGTGTGCCTCTTTATCTATATATGGTGTGATCTACTTATATTGTCTTTCTACTTTTGTGGTTGTCACATTCCTTATAATTTTAATTCTGATTTCAATATAAAACAAGATTCACAGGCTAAAATTGAGTTGCATGGAATATTAAAACAATGACGGTGATGATGGTGATAATGGTGATAAATTAAAGCGTTTATCTAAAAATTTGATTATAACAATAGATCTGTCCTTTAACAATCATTGACTATATTGCTTTGTTCTTTTCAAGAAATTAATGCTTTTGTTTTGTGTAAAACTTGATTTAATTATGGAAGAGTGAAATATGATAAGTAATCTCTTAATGTGAGGAAATATGATGGTGTGTCGGTAGATATATAAGTTATGTATTTGATGATAGAAATTGCACTTTATGGTACTATACTATTAGTCAAAAGTGGTGACAAACATGTGTTTTCTACAGCATATAAGGTTTCTTTAATGACAATCGTGAGAGAAACATTTAAAACAAGTTTGTATCTTATTTTGGTGGAATTTCTTAGAAATTGATCGAGAACAAAGATTAATATGATGGGATTAAAATTATAGGAAGTAGTGGATTGGACTTCGAATCTAAAACGAGAAAGAAATAAAAAAAAAAAGTCGATCCAACGCAAGTTCTTTCTGGCGCACCAGAGGGGATAGTTTCTTAAGATAGTTTACGAAGTATCTATTTATAAGATAATTAAAAGGGAATCATCAATTCGCAATCAATTGTAAATTAATTTGGATGACAATTTTGAAAATAATGAAAACACTAGTATTTTTCCTCGTGCGGTGCACGATATTTTGTTTAGAAAGTCACAAAATTGCTATGACAATAATTATATATGTTAAACTCAATAATGATAATTTCACAAATGATAATATTGTTTAGAAAGTCACAAAATTGCTATGACAATTATTAGCTATTGATTTGGGAAGAAATTATAAAATCATCATAAAAAGTTAAAATTAATTTAAAGTTAGAGCTTGACTTTTCAATAAAGTATAGATAATAAATAATTATATTTTCTTAATCAAATATCTAAACTTTTTTACTCCGTAATTTATTTTTCAAATACATATTTATTTATATACCAACACGATAGATTTCATTGTACTATAGATAATATTATTATATTATATATATACACATACCATTATGTCATATATATTTTATTTAATTTTTTAATCAACTAAAGAAATGTTTTTAGTTAATTTTTTTGCAGTTATATATATAATTTTGTTAGTTGAAAACTTTAAACTATCATAACTTATTGATTTTAAATCGATATTTTACATGCCATATATCAACTTAAAGCTCGTAATACGATCTTTAATCCAAAATATATATTGTTATTTTTTATTAAGTGAAATAAATATATTTTGAGAAATAATAAAATATTCAAAAGAATTAAACTAAGAAATCAATTCTTAACCCCCCACTATGGCACTACCAATCGCCAATATCCGATTTTTTCTTCTTCTTATTTTAATTAGATAATTAGTTCAATCTAATTTTAAGTATATAATAATCATTCATTTCAAAAAAATTACAAAATTGCTATTCAAAATTGAAATTGAATTTCAATTGATTGCAAATTAATTTTATAATTTGGCTCTACATTTAAGTTTAATAAAAAGACGTTTATAATTAAAGTTAGATGAAAAAAAATTAAAATATAAAATTTAGAATACAAATTGTGGTTAATAGTGATTCAAATCATGAACTATTGGGATTCTAATAAAAATATAATAGTGGTCAATTTTTACTCCAAAATATTAATGTAGATTATCAGGAGTCATAAATAATACACTAAACATTAATATTTAACAACAAATTTATATAACCTCAAAGGTTAATCATTATGAGTCATATGATAAAATATCATCATTTCAAGCAATATAAAGATATTTAGTCGCCGTAATTGGCAATAATGATGTTTTCATGCAAAAAAATGCTTTTACAAAGTTCAATTATAATTTCACATAGCATACATCGAGTCATATCCATATTCAAAAGTTGAAACATTATCATGCGAAATATTATTGGGAAAATATGTGAAAATTGATATGTATTATTTTAATGATCCCAAAACCCTTTTGGATTTTGCCTTAGTTGTTTTTATATAGACCTACATGTTTTAGTCTTTAGATTAGACTGAAGACTAAAAATTGAAGACTCGAAGACTGAAGTACTAAAGACTGAAGTTCAAGAAGCAAGAGAAGCAGCACAAGAGGTTATACACGTGGCAACTGAACTTGGTAAGTTCAGTATGAAGTTTCGTCAAAACTGAAGTTTCTTCAGTTAGTTACTAATGCCACGTGGAAAGTCGTCTTTTTCAAAGGAGAATCAGTGCATTAAATGCGGAAGATCTGAAGATCGTCCTCTCTCCGAAAATAGCGCGAAGACCTTACCTCTTCGGTGCAAAACTTTCCTAAGCACCTTTTTCTCTATTCCTTGGAATCACGCCAGATTCGGAAGATAGGAAAGAGAAATTCAAGCTGCAGAAGTTCCTCTCTGTTCTTCATCTCACAACGGCAGATTTGAAGATACGATCTCCTCCAACGGATCTATTTGTGAAGAAACCTATAAATAGAGGACTTATCCAACACTTGAATGTTACCGACTCAACGCATAAGCCAAAACTCTGCAAAAATTCAAAGGCCAGTTCAAGCATTCAAATTCACATCAGTTTGAGTCGAAGAAGAAAATCTTATTTTCAGTGTCAAATACTCTTAGTATCCTACTGAGATCATTTCTTGTTCTCTTAGAAAATCTAAGCCATCAGATTCTCATCCCAAGTTTAGATACCCAGATTATAGAGAGCCTGTTCTCTGTAACCAGTTGGAAGATTTTCAAACCCTTTCCTTTTCAGTTAGAAAAGAATGAGTTTGAGTGTGTTCGAGAAGATTTTGAAACCCTTTCCTTTTCAGTTAGAAAAGAGTGAGTTTGAGTGTGTTCGAGACAGGTGTCTGAACACAAGGTCCTTAGCACCTGTAAGCTAAGAGTTTAGGCTTTCTTAGTGCCCGTAAACTTAGGGGTGAGCAAAATATCCGTAAACCGAATATCTGAACCGAACCAAATCGAAATTCAAAATTTGGTTCAATTTTTCGGTTTTTGGTTTGGTTCGGATTGTTTTTTCTCCAAATTACGGTTTTTCGGTTTGATTCAGATTAGTATATTCGAAAATCGAAAATCGAAATCCGAAATATATATGTATATATATATATATATAAATTAATAAATATATATTATAAAATATGTAATATATTGTTATTAATTTACTTTTAAAAAATCTAACTTCTAAGTTCTAACCCTATTCTCATTCAACCATTCTCATTTCTCAATTCTCATTTATTATGTATTTGATGTGTAATTTACTTTTGGATTGTAGTCGCTTGATGGTGGATAATTGGATGGTTTATTATATATTTGATGTGTAATTGCTTTATTGTGGTAATTTAATGTATATTTGAATTTTTAGGTAGTTATTTTTTTTTGATTTTTTTTTTTTGGAAATTCGGTTTAAATGGTTCGGATCAAATTTTCTGATCGGATTTCGGATTTTCGGATTTGGTTCGGATTGAATTTTCACTTAAATTCGGATTTTCGGTTTGGGCATAAAACCGAACCAAAATCTAAATACTCACCCCTAATTACAGGTGATGATTATGATGGGATTGAATCTTTGAAGTCTGACTTGGCTCGGTCATTTGCTATGAAAGATCTTGGTTCGTTGCGCTACTTTCTTGGTATAGAGGTGGCCTTCTCTCCCAGGGGTTACCTTCTATCTTAGTCAAAGTATATAGCAGATCTTTTTGAGCGCGTTCGTCTCACTGACAACAGGATTGTTGACACTCCTCTTGAAACCAATGCTCGCCACTCTCCATCTGATGGATCTCATTTGCCCGATCCTATCCTATACCGCACGGTGGTTGGGAGTTTGGTTTATCTCACGGTTACTCCTGATATTGCACACGCTGTTCATGTTGTCAGTCAGTTTGTTACTGCTCCTACTACAGTTCATTGGGCTGCTGTTCTTCGCATTCTCAGGTATCTTCGTGGTACTCAGTTTCAGAGTCCATTGTTTCCTTCATCATCTTCGCTAGTGTTGCGTGCTTACTGAGATGCCGATTGGGCTGATGATCCTACGGATCGCAAGTCGACCACTGGCTTCTGCGTTTTTCTTGGAGATTCCCTCATCTCTTGGAAGAGCAAGAAGCAGGACGTCATTTCTCGCTCCTCTACCGAAGCTGAGTATCGTGCTATGGCCACGACTACATGTGAGATTGTTTGGTTACGTTGGTTACTTGCTGATTTGGGTGTTACTCTTGATCATCCACTACAAGAAAAAATGCATAAAAGGACACGTAAAAATGTCACAAGATAGCTGTTATCGCAACATTTTAACTTATCTCCACGCTGGGCAGCAATGTCGCGTGTATTCGTGCAGCAAAAGATCTAGTTAGCTATCATGACATTTAAAGGTGTCCTAATAGATAAATATTAAACGGATATTAAAAATGTAATGCGACACTGGCTGTTGTCACAAAAGTTAACTAATACTACGCTAATAGTTGCCCAGAAAATGATGTGTCGCAGCACTTAATCATGATTATTGCGACACCTGAAAACGTCATTATAAGAAATGCTGACACCCAAACATGTTGCGATATACACTTGTAATGGCATTTCCCTACGTCCTTATAATCCAAATTTATATTAATAATTGGATTATATTAATAATTGGAATCTGCATTTCCAGATTCAACTTTATTTAGCATCAAATATATCCATTGCCATAAATTTAAGAGATAAAAATAATTGAAATACAAGAATGACTGAATAAATATATGAAATGATTTCAAATTAAAAGTCAAAGTGCCTAATAACATAAACAAAGTAATGGCTGAGTCCTACTTTGTTTCTTTCAGATGCAAATATAACTAAATGAAAGTCTAATACTATTTACAATCTATGCCAAGGTCGCAACAGCATATCTTCAAACTTCAAAGTCATCAAAGAGGTGTCACCTAGATACAAAAAAAAACACATATCATTCCAAATTTGAAAAATGATCACAACAGTGGATAAAGTACTTAGGAAACAAATATAATTACTTACCAAACTGCATGGCCATGCAACCATTGCACCTAGTGCGTCTCCAAGGGATTGATAATGTTCATAAGGTCGAATCAATTTCTCTTCGGATTGAAATACTACTTTCACATTCACTTGACACCAATTCTCTCCCAATACTTGCCTCCCAACTTCTGCATTTGGATCAATGCTACAAACACATCCTTTGGCCACAATTGTTCCTTGATCAAATATACTCTTAAGAGCGACATTGATTCCAACCTGCATGTCAAGTTCTTAACTTTATTTTTGTCCTAGAAAATATTAAGTATTGCAGGATTAATATTCTACAAATATTTTTTTTATCTTATCTAGATAAAGCTATACAAAACATAACATAGAAAGAACTTGAAATGCATACCTTTAAAAGTTTCAGATAGTCTCTAATTTTCGCAAACAAACAATTTATTGAAAGGTGAAAATAATCAACAATTAGTATTACCACAAATATAAAGGACATAATAATTCATAGGCAGGCAGAGAAACTTATAAACATCACTGCAATACAGAGAGCTTAAGCAATTATAAGGAGAAAATCATGCCTAGTAATACAAGTAACAATTCTTATACCTATTTTTCATAGACAATTGCTTAGACTAGAGGAGATGTATAAATAGTACCAAATCCTAATTGCCTTTAAATATCTACATTCCTACGTTATGCTACCCAATTAAATTAGACTTAATTTACATACTGATAGATACAAAAACCATCTAATTGTACTTATATTTTAATTGATTAGCAACATGATCTATTAATCAATATAAAATGTCTTGGTATATCTAAATTTCAATGAAAAAGTATGCCCACTCCATTTAAACACATGGAATACATATTACAAATAAAAGTAGAGGTAATTAGAAATTAATGTACCTGCAAATGTCTATTCGATAAAATCTGTCTGGGGAGATTATTTGATGATGATATGATGCTTTGAGAGCTTTGAGATATACAGTTTTCTTGTGTCAACAGCTTCGACTGTAACTCTGCTATCTCGTTTTTCATTTTTGTCATTTCTGATCGTTGCTCCAACATTATACGTTTGCACATGTTCCTGTTTGGAACTTCTCCCCATACATCTGATGCCGAAACTCCTTCCCCGAACATCCTAACCCGACCAGGTTTGTCTTGTCCACAAACTTGGGCATATAGATCATTTGGTCCAACTGTATCTTCAAAGTCTTCTGGGAGTTGACTTCTTAGTTTTGCAATTTCTTCCTGTGAGTTTTCCACCAACAACCGCCGCGAATGGCCGAAAGAAGCAAGTATAAATCGAAGAATATCTTAGAAAATAGATATATATAAGAACAGAAAATGAGAAAAATTATTCAACGTATATGCCATTTCTTAATTTACATAGTACATGATAATAATAGTTGGAAACATGAGCAATATTGATGAAAATAATAAAGTAAGGATAATATGTATAGATACTATTCACATGCATGAATTTTTATCAATCTCTGTGATATTAAACTTACCAAATACATGGTCACATTTGAGGGTGTATGTTCTTTGCTTGTATAGCACGCATCAAGCAATTCAGCACGAGATGGTGGATGGCCTTTTTCTTTCGCCTACACGTGTGGTTTTAGACTTTAGTATTTCACGTGAAATTAATTAATACAACACTTTAAATAGAGTATGAAAACTCACCAGTTTGTCAGAGACCTGCGCAAATGGTGTTTTTCCAGTTAGATGATTCATGGTTCTCTTCGATCTAGCAACTTTATTTTTTTTACTTCTCTCCTAAATGTCAAAAGAAATGTTAAAATATAAGAGAAAATGTACAGTACAGTAAATATATGTGAAATCAAATTCATAATACACCTTTACTTCTTCTTTGTTCCAATAAGCAAGCATATTGATCCATTGATCTTGCAACACTCTTCCATCCTTCTCATCTACTAAACATCTCACATCTTTATCAGGGACGAAATATCGAGCTTTTAGATTACTCTTCCAATTTCTCCATTTCTTATTGATGGATGTTAGGATCCAACCTTCATCTCCTAGAGAGATATCATATCGTGACTGCACAACGAAAACTTGAAATTATTAACTAACCAAGTTTTCAGAAATGTGAGGAAAGTAAGCTTCAATTACCTTGACAACATGTAACATTTTGTTTTTGTAATCTTTTGGCATTTTATGCCAATCTTCCACGTCTAGTGGGCAATACATACCATTCCTCGCAATTGTACCAAGGAACTCACAAAATTTTCCCTGGTTTGGTCCTATAGGTCTCCCATAACTGTCAAACTGCAATTCAATACGAGGTAGAGTCGATGGTCTACCCCATATTTTCATCATGTGTGTCGCACCTCTACATGGCTTGACTGTATTTCATAATCGTCATTACACTTTGCAACAATACAAGAATAATTATACAAATTTAATATAAAAGCAAAACCATCAGAACATTACCCGTTTTTTCACTATTACTAAGTTCATTTTGTACTTCATCAGATGCTCTTGTGAGCTCACGCGTATTTTGTTGTATTTGCTCTTGAACTTGTGAACTTTGAGTTTGAGAATCCACCAAATGGTTATCCTCCAAACCTAAAAATTAGTAACTCAATTATGATTAATGGTTGACAAATGAAGAACAATGATAATGAGAATATTCCATCAATTGCAATAACTTACTATTTTTATCTAGAGTCTGCTCATGATAAGAGGATATTTAAACCACCTTTTGCGTGTTTTATGAAATCATACCTATATTATCATTGAGAACCAAGCTGCCTTGAGCATGTGTATGGGGGTTATGCAAAATCTGATCAGGCTCTTGTCTCTCTTGGATTGCTCTGGTTGATACTCGTCTACCCACTTGGGTTCTAGTTGTTGTACCTACAAGATAGCCCCATGTATGATTGTTGAAAAAAAGAATTTACATAGCATATAATATATATATATATATATATACATATATATTTGTTGATATATCGTACTAAGTGGTTGTTGCGTTGTCCCATCTGATAAGCTCAAGTTACTCTGTTTACGCTTTCGAGATTTAGCAGCCATACTCTGCAACTAATGAAGAAAAGTTGTCATTCAATATAAAGATGTTTCATGCCAAGATTGGGTAGTTGCATTAACTTAGCAATCATCTACAATGAAACAAGAAAAATGACACTAATTTTAGAACAACATAATTTGATGATCAAATTTAAAAAATTAACAATTACTTCCTCTGCAAAACAAAAATAATCAAGCATATGAGAGGAACAATATGAAGTACTAACTTGGTTGCAGTTAACAAACAAAGATGTCGTTAGTTTGCAAAGGTCATGAAAAATTCATAGGAATAAACTGTATGCACCTTTTTTTCCTTAGTAAGATCAGAAGAATTGAAGAGAGACAAGTTATCAAAGTTAATAATTTTTATCTGTAATTATTTTGTAAACAAAACTGCCTCTACTTCTTAAGAGTCTAACCAACAGAAAGTTAGTGCTTTTGTATGGAGAATTAGAAAAGAGTGGACACTAGTACCATCAGGAACTTATACATAATTGGCCTACAACGTGAGAAACTTTTTCATCCAATATTAAGATTTGAAATAGATAGATCTTTCCAATCTCACTAGAGCTCCACTTGAGAGTTTCAATAATAATTAGTAAAAAGATAAGTCAGTCATCAAAGACACCATTGTATGACCTAAATATCCATACAACAATTGGGAGATGGGAACTTACTTGAAGAAAAGAGTGAAAAACGGAAAATGAATATACAATTTTCAAAAATTGTCCCAGCAAGAGGATAATTCAATTATTACCTCCCATATGCCTTTGAATCACGTTGATATTGATGCCTGCACAAAGGAAGATTGAAAAAATTGTTAGATTCGAAACAAAAATATAAGATTCTTAAAAATCGTAAGAATAAGATGAGTATAATCCTGCTAGAGCCTTCCTCACCGGTTCCTTTGAATTTACCCCCAAATTTGATGCTGAAAGGAAGAAGAATGGCAATTCAAGAAATTAATAGATGGAATTCAAATTATCATATTATCAATAAAAATCCTATGATTAAGAAGAGTAAAGACCTGTCAAAGTCTTACGTTGCCCCGCGAATTTGATCGCTGAAGAGAAGAAGAAGAAGAGCAATTAAAAAATTTCATAAATTGAACAAGAAATATTAGAATTTTAATAGAGCAACACATTAGATTGAGAAGATTAACTTCAGGCGACAAACTCAACGGGTGAATTCCCAAAATTAAGACTGGGGGTTTGGTTTATGGAATTGTGGGAATCGATGGGTTTAAGGAGAAGAGGGGGGTTGGGGTTGCTGATAACCGTCCATAAAAATAATACTCACACTTTACCGCCAATAAATTCTTTACCGGGAAGGAAAATAGTTAAAATTATTTGATTTCTATTTTTGTCACTATATTAAATTTTCTAAATAAAATAAAAGTAATAATAAAAACTCTAGATTGTATGTTGGTGATAATATAATTTTTTTTAAGCAAAGCAATAACAAAATCAATTTATAATCAATTGATTTTAAGAAAAAACATCAATTCGAATAAAAAAAATACCAAACCTCAAACTAATTGAAATTTCAATTTACTGAGATTTTATTTCGAATAAAAAAGAGGTAAAGGAGTAGAAGAGATTTTAATAAGTTGATTGGCTATGAATTTTTATACTATAAAATTGTCATCCAATTCAAAATCAACTTCAAATCAATTTCAAAATTTGTATTCCCTTTCCATAATAGTATAAATTTGCTATTATATTATAGTATCTTCAAGTATAACTTGGCCTAAAAATCGGGGTGTAATCAAACCCAACCATGTCGAATATTGTCGTACTCAAGCTTGGTCTGTTTATTATTGAACTGAACCTCAAACTTATAGATAGAGTACTACAAGTCAAGCCTTACGAGCTTATTCAAGCTTAATTAAGCTAATATAGACTTTATAATTTTGAATTTATGTCTAAAATATAAATTAGTTTCTTTTA
The DNA here is from genome assembly GCA_036873715.1 of Salvia sclarea. Lineage (NCBI taxonomy): Eukaryota > Viridiplantae > Streptophyta > Magnoliopsida > Lamiales > Lamiaceae > Salvia > Salvia sclarea. Next base: position 1,915,173 of record JAYJMF010000027.1, read on the forward strand.
AATAAATAAATAAATATATATATATATATATATATTATTCATAATAATGTAATATATTAATTATTTTGTATAACAAATAGAGTTAGTTATAGGTGTAATATACTAATACTAATCATACTATATAATATAAGCCACATCTATAATAATTTTATTATTTTCAAATTAAACACTTAACGAGCTTGTTCACGAGCTAATGAACCGAACATCACCCTACTCAAACTTGATTCATTTAAGTAATGAGCTTCAATAAAGAAGCTCAACAAACTTCTATCTAACCGAGCTCCAAATAGTATATGAATAGCTTGGTTCACTACAACCCAAACCACTGGTAATGAATGAATGATCATATAATTCATTTATCTATAATACTCCCTCCGTCCCATTCTTCTTGTCCTATTTCTTTTTTACACCCGTCTCATTCTTCTTGGCCCATTTCTTTTTGGCACGGTGATTAAGAAAGTGGAGTTCGATGAATGTGAGATGGTGTAATATATATGGGTTCCACATATTTTTTGTGTGTAACTTTTTGCCAAAAAGGGAAATGAGACAAGAAGAATGGAACGGTCTAATGAGGAAACAGGACAATAAGAATGGGATGAGGGAGTACTAGTTATGAGAGAACATATCAAATACCAAGCAATTATTTTACTCGATAGTTAATTCTACAGAATAAAATATTTACATCGATGAATAGGATGAGAACATGCATCAAAATAAAACAAAATTAGTTTATTGATAGCTAACCATAACGTAAAAGAGTTGCTCCTTCCGCCCCATTAGAATTGACACCACACTTTTGGGAATGCGCCATTACTAATTTGCATATGAATAAAATAATTGATTTTGATATTTATATTCTGGAGCTTAAACCATAAATAGTGGACCATAATCATAAAATGTGGAGTTGGGCGCCTCATATATAAGATATAAAGCAGTTGTTTGATTATTCCAAAAGTTATAGTGTATTGACTATTTAGAGACCTAAATATATTTAGTATTAAAGCAATGTGGTTTTTAATTATAAACTAAGTTATCAATTCTATTTCTAAAAAAGAAGGTAAACAATAATGAATTATTATAGTCCATAGGAAAAGAAAGAGTATAATTAGTGGTAGGAGCAATATTAATTTGAATAGAGAAGGAGAGTCACCAGTGGAGAACCAAAGAGCAGCACTCACTCCCTCCGCGAAAACGAGGTGTCCATAAAATCCAGCAAGCATACACAATAACAGTAAGAGTAGTATATACATACTCTCTCAGTGCTTTAAAGGAAGAAACTTTGATTGACCATAAACCCACCCAAAGACACAGAATATTAGTTCAATTTGGAGAGAAAAGAGCAAATAATATCCATGACATCACCATTCCTCTGACTCCTTTATCACCCCCACCCCTTCCTTTCTCTTCACTTTCCTCTCTCTCTGTCTCATAACAGCAACACTGCACATCCATCTTATTTGGAGCTGGAGCTGGCTCGGTTTGCTAAAAGGAAAGGCCAATATACATCCTGGGGATCTGGAGCTGGCTCGATCTGATGAGAGACTACTACAGGGCTGAACCCAGACTTGAAAGATACCAATGCAGCTGGAATTTCCTATTGCAAATTGAAGATAGAGCATCAGATGGTGTCTCAAATCGCATGAAGAATGGTTAAAATATAAACTTGAAAAAAGACCAATCATAATGATATAGGTGTTTCTATACTAGGCCTTCTGGGAGCAACTTACAGATGGACTTTAATACCTTATGGTGGAGGATAAGAAGGTAATTTGGAAAACTCATGTTACTAATATTATAGGCTACCAGACGAGAGTTACGAATAATCTGGGCTTTTTCAAAACCTCTACCAAACAACAATATAAAATCTTCAACTCATCATATCCTACACAGCCTATATAATCTTAATCTTAACATGATATATCATGTCTTTCCTACTAAACATGCTCTTACGAAAAAATTATAGATATTATAACTTATACTGGATCTACTAAAAATTGATTTTTTTGTATACCTCCCATAAAAACGTCAAGCAGAATCGTTAACCTCGACTCCTTCCACATCATCGCGAATCCAGTGAACTTCTTCAATGTCGTTCTCAACCGTAGGAGTGCATAAGTTGCTTTGTAGGTAGGTTTCAACATCTGCCAATGGTTCCATATTGTAAACACCTCTAGAACTTGTAGATATAATAACATGCCAATCGATATCCACTGGATCTGCTACATAAAATATCTGTGTAGCTTGGGAAGACAAAATGAAAGGTTCTTCATGGCGTCTAATATTTGTGAAGTTAGCAAGTGTAAACCCATCCAAATCTTGTCTTAGTCGCCTTCCTTTTGAAACCCAATCACATCCAAATAAGACTACATTACGATTAATATAACGTAGTTCGATGATTTCGGTTAGAACTCCATAATAATCTAGATCACTCAGTATAGGATTTTCATCCCTTGTGGTTGAAAAGCTTGATGTCGCTGCTTTTACAGATACTCCACTATTTTGTGTTTTTCTTTTACGCTCCAATTCTCTAGTATGAAACCTGAAACCATTTACAACATATCTTTCATATACGACTCCTATCATGTCTGGCCCATCAGCAAGCAACTTCAGATCACGACATATGGGGTCTTCTTCAGGTAATTGCAAGTGTTTGACCTAACAAATGAAGAAATATATAATTTAACAAAAATAAAAAGATTAAAATTTAAAAGAAATTCTAATATAAGCTTACATGATTAGAAAACCACTTAGCAAACTGTTCACTATGAATGCGTTCAACTTGGTGTCTCACAGCACGGGGATGGTTTTTCTTTACCACTGCAAGATGTTGCCTACAAGTATATTTCATATAATGATCTCAATATTGTATAAAGGCATATCACATGAATGCAAGAATAAATCTTACCAAACTAAAACACTTACTCAATGTATGGTTTGACCGCCTCACAATTAAATAGAACATATTGATGTGCCTGCTTAAGTGTGTCATCATCAAGCCTTTTCGCTGTTCCTTTCCCGACACTATGACCTCTCAATGTAAATACATCCAACACAGGTGCATCGGTGTTATTGTTAGTATCTACTGCAATATTCTCATTTCGAGACTTTTTATTGAATTTTGATTCTACATAATCTGCCAAGTACAAAGAGCAAAATGATAAGCACTCTTCAGCTACATATCCTTGTGCGATTGAGCCTTCTGGTCTACTCTTATTGCGGACATATGACTTCAACGTTCCTAAATATCTTCATTTTGCATTGAACGGAAAAAGATTAGTCATGTAACAGCATAATAAGTGAGTCAATAATAGAAATATAGCAAAAATTCAGCTATTACCTCTCAATTGGATACATCCAGCGATAATGGACAGGGCCACCAAGTTTGACTTCAGTAGCTAAATGAATGGTTAAATGCACCATAACATCAAAAAAGGCCGGTGGGAAAATCTTTTCCAAATCACAAAGAATTACAGCGATATCTTTTTCCAACCGAACCACATCAGTAGAGTGAATTACTTTAGAGCATAATTCTCTAAAGTATTTACTTAATCGAATCAAAGGAACTCGAACAGATTTTGGTAAAGTTCTCCTCAAAGCTACCGGTAATAATTGTTGCATCAAAATGTGATAGTCATGACTCTTTAGACCGACAAGCTTTGGTGGTTTCAATTGAACACAACGTGATATATTCGCTGCATAACCATCAGGCACCTTTACCCGTTTCAAAACATTGCAGAACATGCTCTTTTCTTGCTTACTCATTGTAAAAGATGTTGAAGGTAAGTATACTTTGCCAGAATCCTTTGGAACAGGATGAAGTTGGGATCTAATCCCCATCTCTTTCAAGTCAAGCCTTGATTTAAGATTGTCTTTTGTTTTCCCATTTGTCTGCAGCAAAGTCGAACAAATGCTCTCACAAACATTCTTCTCAATATGCATAAAATCAAGATTGTGGCGTATTACATTGTCTTTCCAATAAGGCAACTCAAAGAAAATACTTCTCTTCTTCCAATTAAATGGCAACTCAGGGTTGCTTTTAACATTCTTTCCGAAAGTGAAACTGAAGTCTTTCAATTCTTCCAACACCTTATCCCCAGGTGGTCTACGTGGAGGCCCTTCATAATCTTCTGTACCATCAAACAAGCAAGCATTTTTTCTAAATGCATGATCCATATCCAAAAATCTACGATGACCCATATAACAAAATTTTCCACCGTATTTTAACCAACGAGATCGTGTAAACTTGTGACATACAGGACATGCAAGTCCACCTTTAGTGCTCCATCCTGATAAATTTGCATATCCTGGAAAGTCACTAATTGTCCATAGTAAGCTCGCACGCAGCTGAAAATTCTGTTTAGTTGAGGCATCATAGGTTTCTATTCCTACTTCCCATAGATCCTTTAGATCAGAAATAAGAGGCTGCAAATAAATATCAATATCATTTCCTGGAGCTGAAGGGCCAGGAATTAATAAAGATAACAAGAAAGATGATTGTTTCATGCACATCCATGGGGGGAGATTATATGGGATTAGAACGACTGGCCATGTACTATGTGTCACACTCATATTACTAAATGGATTAAATCCATCTGAAGATAATCCGAACCTAACATTTCTTGGATCTTTGGCAAACTCGGGAAATTTACTATCAAATGTTTGCCACGCAGGGGAATCAGCTGGATGTCTCATATACCCATCATCTGTCCGACCTTTAGCATGCCATTGCATGTGGGATGCAGTTTTTGATGACATGAACAAGCGTTGCAACCTAGGTTTAATTGGAAAATACCACAAAACCTTATGTGCAATCTTTCTTTTCTCACCGGTTGGATCATTTTCTGAACTACGCCATCGTGGCTCATTACAAGTTACACATGATTTTCGTTCTTCATTCACACTCCAATATAACATGCAATCGTTAGGACAAGCATCTATCTTCTCATAACCAACACCCAAGTCTTTCATTAATTTTTCAGATTCATAGTAAGACTTAGGTAAATCGGTCATTGCTTCGGGAAATGCTTCTTGTAATAATTCTAGCAACATTTCAAAGTGTTTGTTACTCCATTTACCAAGACATTTAATGTGCAACAAACGTATGATGAATGACAGTTTTGTGAAACTATCACATCCGTCATACAACTTTTTCTGGGAATCATCAATCAACTTATAAAACTTTCCAGCAACCCCAGTGGCAATTTCTGCATCCTCAGGAGATCCTACGGGATTATGTACATCACTTCTATGTTCTGGAATCCCAAAAGCATCATGCACTAATCCATACATGTCATCAGTTTCATGTGTAGTCCTATAATCTATTGGAGATGAAGAACTGGTTGCATTATGTGATGAAAACTCTCCATGAGCTAGCCAATCATCATACCGTTTATCAAACCCCTTGACTATCAAATGTTCTCGTGCATCATTTCTCCCCACACATCTACCAAGTTTGCATTCTATACACGGACATAAAATCATTCCATTTCTTGATTGATTACGGAACGCAAATTGTAGAAACTTCTCAACGCCATTCATGTACTGATTACTAAATCTTGGTTCATTCATCCAACTCTTATCCATATTCAAAAAAAGAGTAACAATGCTTTGTCACAGGAGGCCACTTCACATTAAAAGTAAGACAAAAAATAAAATATTAGTACATCAAATATAAATCTAGCACACAATACCAGAGCAACATGAGAAATCACAAGAAATATGAATATACAAAATACAAGGATCATATCTGAGGCTTGAGATTCGATTAACATCATTGATCAAAATTAGAAGTAGACATTATTATAGAGAAATCAAATAAAACCAAAACATAGAAAATTAGCAATCAATTGAGAAGTTTCATGATAAGTTTAATTACTACATTGCTCGATATCAACAACAAATATAATACATGAGGCTTGAGACTTGAGACTTGAGAATTTTCTTCAAAAAGATAAGGAAAAATAGCTATGTAATCTCCCAAAACAATGATAAAAGTGTGGACCTGTGGAAACAAGAAAAAGAAGATTCTCATGAGCATTTGACATTATATTTCATTTTATATTGTATAATTTATATCTTTTATCCTACTATATGTAATTTCTCAAAATAATATATAACCTAATTAATTTGCAGGTGTAAAATATAAAAGAATAATCAAAATATTTAATTTTTGTATTTTATTATTTCTAAAAATACAACAATTGCAAAAAAAAGAAGTTATTATGTATGTCAAAATGTTAACTAAACTTTATAGTTCAATTCCATTTAAAAAATTAATTAACCACCAACACGTTTGGTTAGAAAAATTGATAGGAAGACAACAAATAAATATTGCTCTACTGTAATCAAGCCAATATAATATAGCTAAAAGTCCAGGCTTTTCTATTTATTTTGCTAGTGTCTTATAATGAAATAATGGAATATGGTAAGGGAATTTACCCAAAAAATGTAGATTATGTTTTGATAACAACAAGAAAAGAAGAAAAACACATACAACATGGTATTAGTACCAGTTACTTCTAAGCCGAGACCCGAGAGGTCCAAAAAGTTGCAGTTATTTCTGTACTCCAACATGTTACACACAAAAGCATGACAGAAAAATATCACCACAATTCGGAAAATATTAGAGCTATCACCCATTTCTCAATCCCAGAGGGAGAAAAATTGCAGTGCCAATAATATTGTTTATATATCTTGATGGAAGCTCAGCCCCTTTGAATAACAAAGGAATGCATATGGCAAATTGAATAGTAAGATAACTTCTTGACTCTATAAAGTAAGAAACACCCTAGAGTTTTTTCAATAAATATTTTCACATAAAAGCAAGAGTTTTTATTCTTTATAGTCCTATAGAAAATGAAAATTTTATAAAATTCTCAAACCAAGCAATAGATGCTCTCTATCCTTAGTTTACTGCCAATTAACTTACAAACTCATTTAGTAAAGAAGCATAAACTCTTTTAATTTAGACGTCCACACTCAAGGATAAAATTAAGAAAGTAAAGAAGCAAACTTTTTATAGACCTCCACAACATGCTTTTCAAACAAATTTTATCAATCCTACTTGCTCAATTATTTCTTGAAATTGCATGGACTTTAACCTCATAGCCGATTTTGAGATACAAAGTGTGCTTTATTTTGAGAATGCACATACAACCAATTAGTTAAGCACCAATGAGAAACACTAATGTAAGAACTCATATTAGACAAAGAGCAAGGCATGAGCATATTTCCATGAGAAAACATAACAAAGCCAAAACATTACAATAAATATTATAAAGAAACACATCGATTGAACTTTAAATAATCAAAACTTTCCTGCCATAAAGAAACAAATAAAAAACGCCTCTTTTGATAACAATAAAGCATAAAAGATATTAAAAATAACAAAAATTGCAGTAGCATGCACAAATATTTCACTAAAGAATAAGTGAAAGAAAAGTAGTTAAAGATAGAATTTGAGATTATGTCGCACAGTCGGATGAAGAAGCTTAAAAATTAAATAATCCTTGGATATACAGTTTAAACAACTATAACCAAAAGAAACGATAGTAATTAAGAAGAATTATCATAAACCACGAAATCATAAACTTCGATAAATTAAAAAACAGAAGGTAAAAACTCAATGTCAGGAAAGGAGCTCAATGAAGTCTTTTAACTAATTTCAACGTGATTTTTCCATCTTCGCAGAAAACATCTTATGAAATTCTAAAGAAAATAATAAACAAACAAATTTTAAGTAAGGATTGAACCAATACATACGGCTGCTTGGATTTCGATATGAAGAGTAGGAGAGAAGAATCTGAAATACTGAGCTTAAATCATTCCATTGATTCGAATCTGGGGGCTATCAGGCGCTGCGGGAGAGAAGCGGGGGTGAAAGAGGATAGAGGCAGCGCAATCATTCGCCGCGGGGGAGGGGCGGGGGTGAAAGAGGACGCGGCGGCGGCGGCGGTAGTTGGATCGTATATGCTATTGGAAATTTGGAATTGATTATTCAGGTTGGCAGCTGGCAGCTGGCAGCTAGAATTTGAATTAACATATATTCCAATTTTTTAATTAATATATTCAATTAATATATCATCTTGAAATCTATACTTGATATGCATTAGATTATTTAATGTCAATACGGATTAGGATGAAGTGATTGTGTGATTTGATAATAATATAAGAATTTGAGCACCAAAACAAAAAATGAATATTATTTATTTCGTAATGTCTTTTAAATGCATACTCCACGGCTTATTTAATACTAATATTATGTACTATATTTTTGTTTTAGGTTTATTTGGTAAATGCATAAAAATATAACGTAAGGCTTATTTATATTCTCTTAAAACTCCTTTTAATTATTTTTTACATTGATTCATATTCCAAGGCATTGCACAATGTCGTAATTAGGCACATATTGAGGCATATAAAGTGTTGTGTTGTCATAACCTACAGCGAATGTTTATTGCAACAACCTTAAGAGGCCCAATGCCCCAATAGAGGCTGTTTTGCGACATATTGACTTCAATGTCTCTATAGACGTGTTGCAATATGCAATTTTTGTTGTAGTGAATGCATGATAGTCTCGTCTCAGAGTTATATGCCTCCAATACACGTTAGTCTCGTTTTACCTTGTTGAACCGTTGCATCGTTGTCTCGTCGGAATACTGCTCAGTAGTCTCGTCTCGTCTCGTCTCGTTTGTTTGCACAATGGTTGCCTCCAATACACGGTAGTATCGTCTTGTCTTGTCAATGCGTTATATGGTTATCTTTAATACACAGTAGTCTCTTCTTATCTCGGCTCATCGATACGCTACATGGGCCCCACATGTTTACCCAATGGTTGAGCTCTAAACCCACCTATTTTGAGAATGTGCCATTTGGAATGACACAACCCAATAAGGAAATTGTGACATTTGGAGTGAGACGGAGGGAGTAATATTTAAAGATAATTTTACTATATGTTCTCGTCTCAACTCCACGGTTCTCGAATATGATTTATGTCTTGAATTAGTAAAACAATTTTGAATTCGTAATATATATTCTTCTAAGGCGTTCACATTAAACATACGCTTGCCGATTTATGCAGACCAAACTCTTATATATTCTCAACCACTATATATATATAAAATTGTAAAAGTGGAATATAAAAATAGAGTCGAGGTTCAGCCGCGCGCCGCTACATTTTTTTTGTAATAATGAGTAGTGCTACATGTGGAATATGGATGTCGCTTCGTCAAAATTAGTTGTTGATACACTTTTAATAATATTAGTATTAGATTATTTTACTAGAAAGCTTAATACAACGTTTGCTATAGGACTTATATGTTGTGGACTTACCAATAAGTGTCTAGAAAAGGGAGAAAATGAGAGGTGAGATAAAATAGCGACGGCTGGTGTAGGTGCTGTTTATTGTTGAGTGGGAACATGAAAATTACCAGAAGAGAAAGGTGGTGACTGAGGATACAGAAAATAAATTAAGTATGAGTAGTTGCATGTGGGTTAAAATATCAATGGCGATCACAACTTTTGCTTTTTAAATTTTCTCTTCTCTTTCTATTTTATTCTCACTAAAATAGAAGCATCCTCAACGTCACCATGGTCGTCGTATAATTATGTTACTTTTAATATTCTCTCCCCTATATCATCTATTTTACTCTCTTTCACCTTTCCTTCTACGGAAATCTATATCCACTCTCATATTTCCTCGTTCCTATCTTGTCTTTCCCCATTAATCTATATCTACATAGTAAGTCTCTTTTGCACTCACATCTCTCTTATTTCATATTAAATATATATATATATGATATGACTACTGCAAATTTATTACTTAGAATATATACATATCTTTTTCTCCCATCTTATACTACAAATATGTGATCTGGCTATTACAAATTTATTTATGTAGAATTGTAAATATATGTCTCTTGAGTCTTGACTGTCTCAAATTTAGTATTTTGATATAGTTTTTAGTATCTCTTTAGCATATTGCAAATATGTGTTTTGATTATTGTAAATTTATTTATTTAAAATTACAAATATATACAAAGGGAAAGGTTCAAAAGAGAACCACTTTAAAGTGAGAACGGGAGAAACAGAAAAATTATGAATCCGCGTTCATAATTTATGAATTCGCAGGGTGAATTTGTGAATCCAAAAATACGGATTTTTTCATTGGGTTCGAATCCCATGAGCTACGAAAATTACTCATTTTAATAATGGTTCTCCTGTTAATCTAACCCTATATACAAATCTTTTTTTTTTCTCCTAACTTTTATTGCAAAATATGTAATTTGGTTGTTGCAAATTTATTTATTTAAAATTACAAACATATGTTTTGATTACATCAAGTTCAGTATTTTGATATAATTAGTTATATTTGGAATTGCAAATATAGTATTGGGTAATCGTTGAATTGCAAATATAATTACTTGTCCAAACATTCATGCCCACAATTTTTATTTAGTTCAATTTTATATATAACTGGCTGATGAGGTATAATTAGAGTTTGGATTCTCATGTGTATGACATTTTTTTATTATATATTCTTCAATTACATTTGTATGTGATATTTCTATTATAATAATGCGATAGAGATGAGCAATAAAAATAGATATATGTTATTTAAGTTGATCTGATTATTTGATTTGTTTACTTTCCAAGTGATTAGTATTGTAAAATAGGAGCTTCTTTAGGGTCCCGGAGTTGAATTATGATTTATGTTTTGTATTTATATACTAGAATTAAGGGATTTTTAGTTTTATATGTGTTGTTTTCGGTATTTTTTTAAATCAATGAAAGTATTCGTTTATATCTTCACACTCTTGTTGCATCACAAATGATCCTATTTGGTATAATAAGCATCTTCAAAATTTTAGCAGTGGCATCAAGACCAACTTCAAACAAATTTAAGCCAAATTTTCTTCTTCTTCTATCCGTTTGCTTGCTCTGTGTTCTGCTCATTTCTTGAAAACCCTCTGAGATTCTCACCAGCACCTCAATAACAATTCTGTATATGAAGTAATTTCAGCTACCGGATTAACTCGTGCTCCATTAAAGAGGGCGTGTTTTGGTTTCCTTGATTAGCCTTGATTGATAAAATAGTAAAGGCTAATCAAGTGTTTGGTTTACATGATTGGGCCCGTGATAGATTATTTGGTCTGCATGTTATCATCCATTTGCTTGATTACCTGATAAAGCCAAATTTGGGTTGGTTATTGATCAAACCTTCAATCCATAATGCAAATTTACAAAATTATTTTTTATTAAATTTATTTTAGTCATAATCAAGTATGAGGAAATGGATTGAAAGGACAATTTTGGTATTTTGCAATATTTTGGTCATAATCACATCATTTATCAAACCTTGTAATCAAGCAATTCAAACACATGAATAATAATCCAAATAATCCAATCATCATTTTATCTTATTAATCTAAGTTATCTAATGTATCCCATCAAGGAAACCAAACCAACTATTTAAACCATGCATACCTATATATATACATTCATCCCCTCGACTGATTATCATTTGAATTTTATAGCTACTGGAGAGGAAGGTGTCTGATGGAGGGTTAACTACTGAACGTTCATATATATAATCTTTGTCTCAAACAAATTAAGCAAGGTAATCGTTCAACTTCAGCCGGTTATTCTTCGCCAATTTGGTGGAGTTTCTGTACACAAACTCCCTAAAATTCAATTAAGCATTTAGTTAGCGTTTACTTTGAATGATAAAATTAGATTGATAAAACATAGGATTGAGTATTTGAAGGATTAGATTGTCAAACTAGTTTAAAATTGAGCAATTTGCTATTTACCCATCAAAGTAAACACTAGATTAGCTGGATTATTTTTATCAATCCATCCTATCATGGAGTAGATTGAAAGTCTAGAAATTTGGCTTTGTTTCGATTTTGGTTAACTACTTGTCATTAACACCGAATTCTGCGTTGGGGCTAACGAATTAATATTTGTGCAGTTAACGGATTACGGAGAAGAGAAAGATGGGGCTTGACATTTCGGAGAGGGCGAGAGGAGTGTGGGACGAATGGAACTTACGAGGTTCAGTGCTATTTAGTCTTTTCCTCCAAGTAGTACTGATTGCTCTTGCAAATAAGCGGAGGAGGATGGGAGGCAGAGTGATTGGAGCAATCATCTGGTCGTCATATTTGATGGCTGACTGGATCGCAGTATTTGCTATAGGACTCATTTCCAGTGGGATAGCCAACCGTTGCCAGGAAAAGAAGTTGATGGTGAACAATCAGCTGGCAGCATTCTGGGCTCCATTCTTGCTGCTGCATTTGGGGGGACCCGATGCCATCACTTCTTTCTCTCTGGAGGATAATGAGCTCTGGATCCGGCATCTCATGGGGTTCGTTGTCCATGTTTCTCTTGTGGCGTATGTCTTCGTGCAGTCTCTGTCCGTGGAGAATGATTACCGGGTCATGACTGTCCTCGTGCTCGTGGCTGGGGCGTGCAAGTACGCGGAGCGAACGCTGTCTTTGTACAGAGCCTGTCTCGGGACTTTCAAGAGATCTCTGCTTCGGAAGCCCGACCCCGGCCCCAACTACGCGCAGCTCATGGAGGATTACTTTGCGTTGCAGGCTTCTAATCTTCCAGTTAGCATACACACAGTATCAGATATTGAAAAGGGTAAGGGGCAGACCTCAACTCTATCTGAGCCAGTCAAGTCTACTGATCCTCTGAGCATAGTAAAAAATGGGCATCACTTTTTTGATGCCTTTAAGGGGCTTGTTGTGGACCACATGTTTAGCTTCCACGAGCGCAATGGGAGCCGGAGCTTCTTCTTTGAGACCAAGGCGGATGATGCCTTCCGAGTGATGGAGGTGGAGCTCAACTTCTTGTATGATGTCCTCCACACCAAGGCCCCAATAGCGCATTGGTGGTTGGGATATCTGTCCCGCTTCCTTTGCACTGCTCTCGTGGCAATCAGCCTATCGCTGTTCGCGACGCGTCCCGACGACGATATTTTTCTTTCTGATAGCATCATCACCTACGTTTTGCTCGCTGGCGCCGTCACTCTAGACGTGGTCGGTGCGTTCAATCTTGTGTTATCTGACTGGCTTCTTGTTTTGACCGGGAAAAAGGCGTCCCGCCTCCTATTTAAACTTGGATCATGGAGAAGGGGGAGGCAGCGATGGTCTAATACCATGGCTCAGCACAGCTTTATTAACTTCTGCAGTCTCACGGAAGCTGGTCGATTCATCAGATGGCGCAACAAAGCAGCTCATCTTGTCGGATTGAACGAATCCCTGGATGAGCTTCTTTACAAGAAGAAGAAGGCCTGCCAGGAGACGTTGAAGGTGTTCGTTTTCGAGGAGCTTAGGAAAAAGGCTGAGAAAGCAGGAAGTACAAAGGAGGCCAAGGAGATATACTCAGCGAGAGGTGAGTATGCTCTTTCCAAATACCCTATGCATTATCCCTATCCCTCAATTAAGGCCAGCCTGCACAGTGATGAAACTGAATTTGATGAGAGCCTGCTCCTGTGGCATATTGCCACTCAATTATGTTTTTTCACCACTGCAAATGGCACCAAGCAAGATGGTGGCACCAAGAAAGATTGCAGGGAATTCTGCAAGCTCCTATCAGACTATATGTTATACCTTTTGGTTATGCGGCCGACATTGATGTCCACAGTTGCTGGCATTGCACAAATCCGGTTCCAGGATACGTGCGCTGAAGCTAACATGTTATTCAAGAGGCATCAATTAACAGGTACGAGCTCACGAGAAAATGCGGCCAGGCCTACATTCAAGTCCATGGTTGCTAGTATTCGACAAATCCGGTTCCAAGATACGTGCGCAAAAGCTAGCAAGTTTTTCAAGAGTATTCGACATATCCAGTTGCGAGATACGTGGGAGAAAGCTAGCAAGTTTTTCAAGAGGCAAACAGGGTCAACAGATCTAGAAAGGAATGCCTGCCAAATACTTCTTGGTGTGAAGATGACAGGCGAGAAGCCTAAACAAATGAAGGGGGACAGAAGCAAATCGCTATTGTTCGACGCATGTAGACTTGCCAACAATCTCATGGAGCTGAAGGAGGATAGGAGATGGGAGATGATGAGCAGAATATGGGTGGAGCTGGTGTCGTATGCCGCGACTCGGTGCAGGCCGAGTGATCATGCTCGCCAACTTACAAAAGGAGGAGAATTCATCACATTTGTGTGGCTTCTCATGGTGCATTTCGGATTGGCAGAGCAGTTCAGAATTGAGGCCGGAGATGCAAGAGCTAATTTGCTTGTTACCAAGCGCTAGCTAGAATACTATTGCCATTACTTCAGTTTTTTGCATACGTCTTTCTTTTTCTACCTTTCTAGATATTTGTAAGAAGTATTTCTGTCAGTGTGACATCTACTATAATATTTATGAATAATTATATTTGCATGTGGCTATGGATTCGAAATTCTAATATTTTTCATATATCTTTTGTTTCCGGGGTTATTGTGTTGGTTTTCTCTCGTTTCTGGCTCCCGTTTGTTCGCTTTCTTTTCATATTCGCCCTCAAGGGCCGTTTCTAACACCCATTCTTGCTCGTTTGTGTT
>JAYJMF010000027.1:1929826-1944527 GCA_036873715.1 Salvia sclarea
ATAATAATAATAATAATAATAATAATAATAATAATAATAATAATAATAATAACTTATTTTCATTCTTATTCGCTCATAATTCCCTATACATACCAGCCGCAGGAATCAACTTTTTCATTCCATTTCATTCCTATTGGTATTCCATTCCGAAGTGCATTTCATTCCCATCTAATTTCATTCCTGCATACTAGCCGCCCCTTAAGGGTTGGTTGTTGGACATTCTCATTGAATGAACAAAGCACCAAGAGAATTCTAGTAGTATTTATTGCCTCTATTATGAATTAAAATCTTTAGACATAGTATATTATTGTATGCACACAAACTAGAGCCTTTAATAAAAAATGTTTTTTTTTTTTTTTTTCGGATAAAATTAATTGTTAGTAGTTAGTTCATCAAGCACTAAACACTCCTAGATTACTTCACCAAGACTCCTTATAACTCCATAATTCGTTCCCAAAAGGAATCGAATCCGAATTTTCCACTAAGGGAGAGACCCGGTGGCCCTTTAATAACAAACTTACTAGTTAGTTTTCCTTAACCTAGTGCAGATTCTCCCTCCACCATCTCTTCACATTCTTGGCAGTTAGCATTTTTTTTTCTTCCAAATGCAATAATTTAGTACCGGCAACAATAAATATCAGCAGAGAAAAAAAAAACCCAAACAGAAAAATAAATAAACAAAATTTCCCCTCTTTCCCATAAAAGAAAAAGAAGCCACAAAAAGAAAGAAAAAGGACTGGGAAAAAATACAGTGTCTCTTGAGTAAACAGTAAGCAAAAATTAAAAACATTTATCAGAGAAGAAAAAAAGAATTTGGTGAATGTCATCTAAAAGCAGCAAAGAATTATTATAGTTAGAATGACAAGTTGTTATGAGGTTTCTTTTCCAGCCAATTCACATTTCCTTTATTGCTCAAAAGGGGTCCCTTTGCCCTTTGAGACTACACATAACAATTCAAACTTTAATAAAAATAAATAAATTCAAACTATGATATATACAAAGAAGCCAAGGACAAACCCACAAGGGTTTCATCATTGTTTAGCCTTTTAAGATGCACAACACCACTTATTAGCTTATTCTAGAGAGAGATTAAAATCTTTACCAAGTTTTTACAGCTTTCTTTGCCACCACCTATATTGTTGTCTCTCTAACACTAAGAAAGATTACTAGAGTAACATGTGACTAACGAAATTGGATGGAATTGATTGATTGCTATTATTAACTAACCAATTTCTTTTTAACTCCGATTATCTAAATCATACATGCATTTTCAGCTTGGCCGATGGAGATTGTATAGTCCGTTTCCATTTAATTTTAATGCACTCTTCCTTAAGAAAAATATATTCTTGAAAGTTCTTACACTCGTTTTTCTAATTCAATAAATATTTATTTCTTATAGCCTATTATATAATATGTAGGGAAGATAAGAGATATGATTGGATAAGATATCTATATAATGGGACATATTTTATGAATGAGATAAAAAAAATGCATGTATGATTGACTATGATTAGTTCAACTTGTTTGCATTCATTTCTCAAGACGGTATAGACCTGTAAAGGTATAAAACTGTTGCTTCTTTTCTTTTCTTTCTTTCATTTTTTATTTATATTTTTAATATTGGTTATATATTTTTTTCCTTCTATTTAAAACTATAGCAATGTGCTATAAACTTGCTCGTGCATAAATCATTCAGATTATTAAGCGTCGACGCAATGTATATAGATATAACTCTAAGCAAGACGTACCGACAATCTATACCTTATGTTACAAAATCCTCAAAAACTAAATTTCACCCTTTTGTGCTAGAAATTAGACATAATAAAATCTTTGACCGAATAATGCCTTGAAGGTACTAGATAATGCAACAATGAAAAGTCAATCCAATAAATTGAAAATTTGCAGAATCAACAAACAATTGGGAAAAATAAATACTCAATATCATATGATTTCATATCACAAATACAATGAGAGAGTTTGACTGAGAAAATGTCCCATCACAAAATCTAGGTAAATAACAGATAAAGGGGTATTATAGTAAACTCGAATAAAGAAATGAATACAAAAAGTAAAAAAATTTATTGCGTCAACTAACTTTTTGAAGAGGGTAAAATCTGACTTCAAATCTGACGGCAGTAAATATACAGATATTTCAGCAGATATTGTAATTGCATCATCTAAATCAAACCATGGTTAGCTGAAATCAACTACCTGAGTGGCTGAGTGAAGCCATGCTCAGCCGAGCCGGGCGGGAAGCATTAAAGCCCAAAATCATGCCAATATCTATGAAAGTGGGGGGAAAAGGAAAATAAAATATTTGATTAAAAGGTGGCTTATGCAGTAATAATCATCCCCACCACCTTATTATTAAAAAAGAATTAAAATTTATAATATTAAAAAAAGGGGCTAACCATAAATAAAGCTCCAAAAGCAAGACAAGTGAGAGTGTTTGTTTCCCTTTGCAACAGTCTCTCTCTTTCTCTCCCCAAAACTCTGAAATAGAGGTAGTCCAGAATTCAGCAGGGGAAGTGTTAATGTGGCTTTACAAACAGGGCATGAATTCTCTCTCTCTCCTTTTTTCCTCTTTGTGAGTTCTGTGAAGGGACTGCACATTATTTTGTTGAGACTATTTTTCACTCAGATCTGCCTCTCTCTCTCTCTCACTGCATTACCCTGTTTGTAATTTGCGTTTCTTGTGTTTTGAGAGGGCTGCAAAATGAGTAAAGACGAGTTCTTGAAGATCCAGGTACCTACCATCTTCTCTCTCTCTCTCTCTCACACACACACACACATTTCCTGATAAATGGTGAGCTCGTGTGTGTGTGTGTGTGTGTGTTCGTGTGTGTGAGAGAGAGAGAGAGGTTGTATTGCGTTTGCATTCTGGCGTGGTAATTTTTCTTGTTTAGGGACTCTAGATTTTCAGTGCCGTTCCATACCTTTCCTCTCTCTCTCATTTTTTCTGATAATTTTACTGAAGTGGACGTTTTCATTTGGATAAAGTTTTGATTTTTGGTGATGTTTCAACGTTAATTACTTGTTTTCTTGCTCTGATTTGGGCTCCCAAGTGTTCAAGTTGTAACCTTTATCCTAATTAATTTGAGTGGCTGTGTCTCTGTCTTAATCTTTGCTTGTACTTGCAGACTTGTGTTCTCAAAGTCAATATACACTGTGATGGCTGTAAGCATAAAGTCAAGAAGATCTTGCAGAAGATTGAAGGTATATATATAAACTTCCATTCTTGAAAAAAACCAGCTTGGCCTATTATGTTTTAGTGATGATTCTTGAAAAAAATTGGGCTAATTAGTGTGGGTTTTGTGGTAGGTGTATATACTACTAAAATCGATTCAGAGCAAGGGAAAGTAACAGTTTCTGGTAATGTTGATCCAAACGCACTGATTAAGAAGCTAATAAAAAATGGGAAGCATGCTGAGTTATGGGGTGCAAAGCCCAGCAACAACAACAATCAAAACCACCTTAACAACCAGTTCAAGAATCTCCAAATCGACCATGGTGGCAAAGGCGGTGGTGGTGGTGGTGGCGGCGGTGGTGGTAATAAGGGGCAACAAGGCCAAAAGGGAGGTGGCAACAATCAGCCAAAGGGAGGTGGCGGTGGTCCCCCACCGGGGCATAATCCACAGCTGCAGCAGCAGTTGCAGCAGCTGCAGCAGATGAAAGGGTTTCAGGATATGAAGATGCTGCCGCAGTTTATGAAGGATATGAAGATGGCACCACCTAACCATGGCAAGGAGCAGAATTCCAAGTCGGTGAAGTTCAAGCTGCCGGAGGATGAGGACATGAGTGATGATGATTATGATGACGATGACTTTGATGATGATGACTTTGATGATGATGAGCTTGATGATGAGATGGATCACGCCCCTCTGAATAAGATGAAGCCGGTGATGGGGGGTGGGGGTGGTCACGGTCACGGTGGGCCGCAGATGCCCCCGGGGATGATGATGCAGAATATGATGAATGGCCAGCTCCCGCAGATGATGAAGCCTGGTGCCAATGGAGGTGGTGGCGGTGGTGGAGGTGGCGTGAATGGGAAGAAGGCTGGGGGTGGGGGTGGTGGAAACATTCCTGTACAGATGAATCATGGTGGTGGTGGAGGTGGCGGTGGGAAGAAGGGTGGTGGTGGTGGTGGTGGCAATGGCAATGGTGGGGGTGGGAATCAGAATCAAGGTGGTGGTCAAAAGGGTGGAAAGAATGGGGGTGGTGGTGGTGGAGGCAATGCTGGCCAGAGCAAGAATGGGGGTGGGGGTGGGGGTGGAGGAGGAGCAGGCAGCGGAGGGCCGGGAAATGGCCACCATTTCATGCCTAATGGGGCCAAGAAAGTGGGTGATGGACCTCATGGTGGCATGCCTAACATGATGGCTATGGGTGGTGGTAGTGGACATATGGGCCAAATGGGAAATCTACCACCAATGGGGCAAATGGGCAACCTCGCCGCCGTGCAAGGCTTGCCGGCAGCGGCTCACGGTGGTGGCGGGGCGGGGTACTTCCCTGGTGGCGGGCCGCCCGACCACATGGCCGGGGGCAACCCCTACTACCAGCAGCAGCTAGCGGCGATGATGATGAACCAGCAAAGGGCGAATGGGAACGAGAGGTTCCAGCCGATGATGTACGCGCGGCCGCCGCCAGCCGTGAACTACATGCCGGCGCCATATCCACCCTACCCGTACCCTCCGCCGCCCGGGGAGCGGGCCGACCAGTATGCGATGTTTAGCGATGAGAACACCGGTAGTTGTAGTGTGATGTGAGGGAGAGATGGATGAATCAATGGCTAAATAGTTCATACTTTCTTGAATTTGCCTAGTCTTGATGCAATAGTACTACACATGGAAATGTTTTTACTTCAAGTTTGCTACCATCTCTCCTCCCTTTCTCTCTTTCTTTATGGGTATTAATTTGTTCCCCATTTTGAATACTAATGTTTAGATTAGTGTTTCATGATAGGGAGTGTGATAGATAATATATGAAAAGCAAGGTGTTTAGACTCAAATGGGAGAAGAAGATGTAAGTGGAGACTGTGGCTTTGTTGTTGATGAGAATGTTTAGATAATGTTAATATGTTTCAAAGCAGAAATAAATATGGGATTTGAGGAAAATAATACTCCACAAAAGGGCAGAAATGCAACCCCATTTCTCTCTCTCTCTCTCAATTTATGGTTCACCCTACCCTTCACGTGAATTTTATTCAATAAGGGCATGTGGGTTGTTACACTATAAAATAAAATTGAACTAGTTGAATATTTGATTCAAAATCTAGTGTTACAAACTTAATTTAGGTTTGTTGTGATAAGTTAATACTAATAATTAGTGGTTATATGTACTTTGACTAGGCATTTTTAGTAGAGGATTTAACGTTTAGTGGTGGCCAATTGCATTATGAATTTGTGGGAGGTAATGTGGGGTATAGTGGAGTACAAAATTTCATGAAAAAACATTCAGTCCTTTTCACTTATAGACTGTGGCTTCCACACTTAAATTTGTGTTTCTATACATTCACATGCCAACTACGGCTTTTTCTTGTTTTATAGGAATTTCCGCAATTGCTATTCAATATTCATAGACGTTGTTGTTGTAGTTGAGGCAATTCAATTGTTTAAATATCGATACAATTTAAATATACGGCATCTAAATTATACACAGGTTAATTCTCCAATCAAGTCATTCTAAAAGGGGCTCTCAGGTCCAGTAGAGTTTATGTGATCGTATTTCTAATTAATATCTATATGATATAAATGCTTCCTAAAAGAAATGCTTTTTAGAGTCGTCTAATTAGTGACATAGAAATATATATGGTGAATTCAATGCGTGATACTTGTGTACATTGAAATTTGGGGAAATAACATCAATTTCCTGAAAATTTTGTATTATTAATTGGAGATGGAGTAGAATGATAAATCACTATCACAACACTATAGAATCATTTGTCACGTAGGACGATTTTGGAATTTTCTAATCACGAAATCTATGCGAATATTATCTGACGCTTTAATGAACAACCAAAAAATTGTATGAAGATATTCAATTATATTGGCAGTAAATTTGCACTCACGAAAATTAGTTGACTGTAATATCACTATATCAGTATAAACAAATACTCCGTACTACTATTGATTAGTTGTAACGCCTTTTTTATCGGATGGGATCCCCTGTCCCACAATTTTCTATGTGCCACAGTGTACCACTACGAATTGCGACATTTTTAATAATATTTGTTATAAAATAAAATTTTATTATGTCATAATATATCATAATTAATATTTATAACAAAAAATTAGAATTTTAAAAACTTACATACTATAGTTTTGGAATATTTTGATTAAAAAAAAATACTTATTTTGGTTGATTATTTCAAAAATTATGATATATAATTATTTAAAATTCTAATTTTTTGCTATAAATATTAATTATATTGTATTATGAAATAACAAAATTTTATTTAATAACATATCCTATCCGCTTTTTTACATACAAAGACTCGCTTGGGATTAGTGCGGAAATTCGGCTTAGGATTATTTGGCTAAGCTTATTATAGAGATTTATAAGTTTATCAGGTTATAAATTATAAGAGTTTATAAAATGTAATGTCATAAAAATTTATAAGTTATCAAATTATTTGAATAATTAAGTTTCAAAGCTAAAGAGGGAATTTATGTTTATAGAGATAAAAACATTGCTAGAGATTTTTTTTGAGAAAAAATGAAATAAAAAGGGTATATATGTTGGAAATACCAAAAAAAATAAGGTTATTTTGGTAAACTTTTGTTGTTTATAAATTAGGAAATACTAAACAATAATAATGTTATTTTGGTAAATTAATTGTTGTTTATAAATTTATGAAAATAAGTGGGTTGAAGAATACATTATTTGGGAAAACTTAGAAGATGTTAAAACTTATTTTCACAGTTTATAAATTTGTTTTGAAGCTTATTTTACCAAACATTTTGCAAAAGCTTATAAAACTCAACCTAAAATCCTCTTTGTTCTATCCTTATTTTCACTTGTTACAATCATAAAGTTTTTTTTTAAGGGAATACAATCATATGGTTACTATCATCTAGTATATTGGTCATAGCAACTATAATACATAAAGAAAAGTTTAGAAAAAGTTGAAAGAAAATTTATGCAATTAATGTGTGTTGTGGTTAGCATGTAGAATTACATATCTAAGCAGCATGGCCTACAATAATATTGCTATATGTTTGTGATGGATTATATATGAGTAAATGTTTTATAGAGTAAATTAGTAGTATAAATTACACTTTGAATTTCCAACAAAACATAACATTGAAAACCAGGTGTTTGAAAATGAGAACAAACAGAAAAGGTGACTAATTCTAACAGGATGAAAATGTTTAATCCAAGCAAAATATTCCATCCATCTTGAAAATAAAGTCATCTACGTTTTTGTCGGTCACAAAATCATTATTCACTTTTCTTATTAGATATAATTAAATCAAATTTGCATTTCCTTCAACATAATCATATGTGATGTTTTCCCAATTGCTAAATAAGCGTATAGTAGAAAGATATTGTAGAATTATATCATTGTCAAGTATATTAAATTAGGTTGTAACCCCTTCGAAAATTTGACGGGATTCATTTTATATCATGATTTGTACTTATTTTTATTTAAAAGTTAGTTTACTCAAATCTTTATAATAATGGTAGTAGTTGTTAATTGTCAAAATTCATTAATTTTTAATTTCAATATACATATATAGTACATATATAAATTTAATATAATTTTTTGAAAATATGCGAAAATTAAAAAAAAAAGAAAAAAGAATGGAGCAATTCTAGTGGGACTTGGGATGATGTGGCGCAATGTTTGGATTTTAAAATTATATATTGATCGATTTTTAGAGTCTCGTCTCACCTCTTTAGAGCGCTGCATGGTTGTTTCGTCCAAATTCTACACGGTAGTCTTGTCTCATCGATATGTAATTTGGTTGCCTCCAATGCACGATAGTATCGTCTCGCCTTGTCGGTACACTTTATGGTAGCCTCTAATTCATAGTAGTCTCGTCTTGTCTTCGGCTCGTCGATACGCTACATGGTTGTCTCGTCAGAAAGACGGTACTATAGTCTCATCTCGTCTCGTCTATATGTAACATGGTTGTCTCGTCAGAATAATGCAATATAGTCTCGTCTCGTCCTTATTTTTCCCCAATGCATGATAGTCTTGTCTCATCTCATTGGAGTGTTGCATGGTTGCCTCGTCGGAATATTGCACGGTAATCTCGTCTCGTCGGTATGCAATATTTAAAATTTATTGTTGGAATTTAAAATGAATAAAATATCAAAAATACCGAAAAATAAAAATTATGCGTCAGAATAATGCACTATGGTCTCGTTGTTATATCGTCGATACGCTACATGGTTGTCTCGTCTCGTGTCGTCGATAAGCTGCATGATTGTCTCGTCAGAAACTATAGTCTTGTCTTGTCTCGTCGATATGTCACATGGTTGCCTCGTCATAAAGACGGTACTATATAGTCTCATCTCATGTCGTCGATACGCTACATGGTTGTCTCGTCATAAAGACGATACTATAGTCTCGTTTCGTCTCGTCGATATGTCAAATAGTTGTCTCGTCAGAAAAATGCACTATAGTCTCGTCTCGTCCTTATTTTTTCCCAATGCATGGTAGTAAAAATATGCATTTAATTTGCAAGTGTGATAAATAATTTAATTGTGATATTAATTTTAAATGGAGGGTGTAGAGAGATTATTGGATAAGATTTAATCCGAATTATTTATTTAATCAAAATTAAATAAAAAATTGACAAATTAATATCATAATTAAATTATTTATCGCAATTGCAAATTAAATATTTGCAATATAACGTATTATATAACTTTGGTATAATAATATAAATTATAAGAAAAAATCATGAAAGGGAGAGGATATAAAATGAAATAAGCAAAAAGATTAATTAATTCATAATATATTAAAATGATAAATAAGGAAAGATGACATGAAATACTTGAAAGAATTTATGGGATTAGGTGATATAGTGCATCCCATTTAATATATAAGATACATTTTCTTCATATACGAAAAGAGGCAGGATACTGCATTTAAATGATCAATGGAGTTAATACATGTCATTATTATTTACAAGTACGCACATACTGTCTTGATTTAATTTTTTTAGTAAAGAATCATAATTATAATTTTCAATCATGACCAGTGTCCATAATCGGGTCGAATTCAACGGAAATCACTTTAGTTAGTGTTTATAATTATTTTAAACCATTTTTATTTAAAAATTATTTAGTTTACTACTTATTCTCATTTCAAATTTGCATAATAATACTTGCTAATTGTCCATTAGTATCTATAAATATTTATTGCTATCTATCACAAAACAATCAAATATTACAAATTAACAATTTTTTTAGAAGAATTACAAAATAAACATCAATAATATGTAAAATTTCATCCAGAAATGTCGATTGATGTTCGAACTCAGTTTAGAAATTATATGCTTATATTTGTTCCAAACTCAATTTTAAAAATAGTTATACTTATGTTCTCGTCCAAAACTCGTTGCGTGATGCCGCTATTACCCAAACGTTATTCTTAGTACATGTTTTAATCTATAAAATATAATTTGTTATGTGTTGATAAAATATGAACATTGCAGAGTTTTTTATTTTTTTCTCAGGAAATTTTTTATTTCTCGACTGGTACCAGAAGTACCAAATTGCAGATGCCAATCCAAGGGCAACCACCTATAATTTACTCGCCATTACAACTCCATAATAAGAGAATTTGAGACAAACCAATTTTGGAAGTTCCCAAGTCTATGATCAACATCAAAAATCTTACTCCAACTCTAAATTCTTGTCTTAATTTCTGCTGTAATATTCTTTGAGTCCCATGCTTTGCCCATGAATTTACTCTCATTTCTGCTTTTTCAAATTATCCACACGGTACACACCCATATGCCTAATAGCACTCTCTTCGTCTTCTTCCTGCTTCCTAAATTAGTGAAGCTTCTAAAGTGATCGACAGTTGACTCCGGGGAGGTGAATTGATAACCAATCCGTCTCAAAATCTCGTTCCAAATTTCAGTAGCTTTCTGGCAACCGATGATAGAGTGACTTACTGTTTCATCCGGGTCCGAGCATCTCGGGCAAGTTGCTTCTACTTCATTGAGCTGTACGTTCCTCCTCGTAAGATTAGCACAAGTTGGAATCTGATTTTTGAGTATCTTCCACGCTGTGATTCTGGCTGTTTGGTCTGGGTTAGGGACCAACAACAATGTTATGAATATTATGAAGGATTGTCCATTTAGCGAAGCCTTTAACCTTTCGATGTTGTAAGTTGTAGGCCTGACACGTAAGAGTGTTGTGTTTGAAGATTCTGTATATGGATTTCGAAGAGTATCCTGCAAAACAGAACCGGAGAGGGGAGGTCTCCGGGGAGAGACTCCGAATCTCAAGTCAGTAAAGGACTCCGGAGAGCGTAAAGTAGTAAGGTTTCAGCTATAGAGTTCTTAGAGCAGAGAGTACTTACCTTCGGCATTTAGAATGCATGGGGTATTTATAGTAGATGAATTATGGAGATTCGATAGGCAGTACATTTGTCGAGGAAGGGTAGTTTTGTAATTGCATACCCGACAAGGGGCACCGGCCCTGCTACGTACTGCGAGTATTTACAGTGCTATTAACCAATGGCTGGAGGACACGTAAGGTGGTCCAAAAGTTAGTTAGGAAAGGCGCTGAAAAACGACGCCTAGCAGCCTTTTGGCAGGTCCGTACTAATCTAGTCACCACTTCTGGATCAGGTGACCAGGTCTGGTATTCAAACCTGAATACCTTTACTTCTGATACTCAGGTGTGGGACTTCTTATTCTTGCTACATGTCACTCGCAGGTGTCAGCTGATATTAGACCCTATCAGCTGCCCCCCCTCCAGGTCCAGAAGTTCGTCGTGTAACTTCTGGTGTTATGACGTTTGGTCTTCCTCTGCTGGATTTCCGGAATTTTATTATTCATTTTCTGCCCGCATTAAATGCGTGTCAGTTACCTTTTTCAGCTTTTCACTACTTCCCAAGCGTTGCGTCCAATCGTGCTGATGGGCGGGAAAACTCAATTCGATCTGGACCGTTGGACGGAACGGTTTTTCTTCAGCCTTTTGCCGATGCTGACACGTGTCCACTTTTTCCTTATAAATAGGCCCTTCACCAGTTCATTTGATTTTTTACCATCTTCGTCTTCGCTTATACGATTCTCTGACTTTTCGAATTCTCACCGAGTTTTACCTTCCTTTCTTACTCACTTCCGACTTTTCCCGTTCAAAAAGGGTTCAGGTACTTCACCCGATTATTTTCTTGTGACTGCGAAAATTTTAATTTCACTTTAACAATGGGTGTTCCTGCTCTTGATGCCTTTAGTAGGTCTAGAATGGGTAATACTAAGTTAGAAGAAATGATAGGTCAAATAGGGGACACTGGCGATTTTGTTTTCCGTCGTGCACAGAGTTTCGAGAGACCCCACACCATCATCCTTCCGGAGGCGGTTTTATGGAAAAATCAGATTCTTGCCGGCCTTCATTTCCCTATATCTCCCTTTTTTATTCATATTTCTGAATTGTTTAGGGTTCCTTTGAACCGTTTGAACCCGGCGGCTATTCGTAAGGCCGTCCTTTTTTTTTGCACATGGTTATGACCATGTTTGGGATAGACGATACAACTACCCTTTTCTTCAAAAGCCACACAGCCAAAATTAGGGCTGGCTTCGCATATTTCCATCCTAATTTTTCCGCTTCCTTCTATGGGGAATATGCGAGTGTCGATAAGTCCTGGTATGAGGACTATTTCGTAGTCATTCCTCCTCCAGGTGTGAATTGGGGGTTGGGCGGGGGGGGGGGGGGTTGGTCACTCCCGTCCAGTCCCAATTAAACTCTAGGCAAATCAATACTGGGCCTAGACTAACATCTGACGAGCAAAAATTAATCCTCGACGTCGGTGGTGTCCTGGGGCCTGAACATTTACTTCTGCGCACGCTCTGTGTCGACAACTGCGCACTTTCTTTTTTCGGTCTTCGAATTAGCCACCCCTGGACACCTGACATGGGTAATCCCATTGTCTTGTGCATTTCCTCGCCTGTTCTTTATTTTAATTTTCGCACTTCTGATTCCTATTTTCTTTTGACATGATTCAGGTATGGCCTTCTAGAACCAACTGGCCTCTTCCATTCAAGCCGCAATTGCTCGACGAATGGAGCAATTGAGGAGGGCTAATGAGGAGGCCCAAAGCCGGAGCCGCCTAACCCATTCCTGAGCAGGTCACTGCCGCACAGGCAGCCACTTCTGTTGCTCCTGAAGAGCTCCTGCCAGTTCTGCTCCCCCGCAGGATTTAGAACAAGTGTGGGGGGGGCGTATCTATTCAAGGTCCACCACCTTCCTCTCTCTCCGCCGAAGCCACGGCCTACTGGCAGGGAGTCGCTCGGAGCCTCTATTTTCCCGAACCGCAGGCTTCGAGCTCGGAAGCTCCCCAATCTATGAGTTTCCCAGGCACTTGCCGGGATATGTCGCCCGCTTCTGCCTTGCGGGTGATGACATGTCTCCTCCGCCTTGAGGATTGGGAGAAGACCCGCCCCATTAAGACCTGGACTCTGCAACAGGCAGCTTGCCAGCTGGAAATGCGAGTATGTATATCCTTTACTTTTTTTTTTTTAGATCAGCTTTCTGCATTTTTCTTGAAAACTAACCTTAGTTTTATTTACTATTATTTTCCATAGGCCAACACTTACAGGAGCGCTCTAGCTGCTCGAGCTATGGTCGGAGATGTCTGGCACCAGCAGGTGCTTGATAATAAGGCGGCGCACGAGGCTGCCTTAAAAGGCATGGAGGAGGAGCGCCAGGCTCGGGAGGCCAAGCTGGCCGAGTTGGACCAGGAGAAAGAAACTATCCTGGCCAACCTACAGAAAGCCGCCGCCCAATGCGAGCAGCACCGGGCGGACCTGGCCCGTCCCCGTGAGGAGAATTCCCAACTCCTGGCCTCCAAGGGAGAGTTAGCGAATGAGGTACAAGACCTCAAAAGCTCTCTCCTCACGATGCGCACTAAGCGCCGTCGGGAGTTGGACGACTCCCGAGAGAAGGGTTACGAGTCCGAGTTTACGACTGGCCTTACAGAGGGGATACGCCGGGGGAAGGAAGAGGCAGGCCACGAGTTATACTTTGATGGGATCGCGCATTGCCGATCCCATATTCTTATGAGCCCCCCCGACCAGAAATTTTTGGATGCCCTTGTGTAGGGCCTACCCCAGGCGTACCTTCACTCGCACGCCTTCCGACAGAAGCTGTTGCCGAGCCTGTCTAATATGGTCGCAACGATGCTTTTCAGCATTTGCGACCAACTGCAGGTGTCGGCACCTATGGGGGAGTGAACGTCGACCAAGTGCTCCTCCAGGTTTTGGCATGTGCTCCTGCCATCAATCCTGCCCATGGGGAAAATTACCCCTGGCATTTGGATGTGTTGAGGTCGGCAGCCGACATCTTCTGGGGGCATCGTGGAGCAAATGCCCCTGTAATAGTGTATCCTCCACTGGGTCAAATCGATTACCCAGTTCACCCGGAGGATACTGATGCTTGCCGCACACTTCAAATGGGTTTCAACGCGGTAAACCTTTTTTCTGGCTGTCTTTTACTTAATCCATGTGTTTATTTACGGTTCTGACTTATGGTCAGTTTTCTGCAGGTGCAAGGTGGGTGATTGTGAAATGCTGCCTTTTGCACCTTTACCTTTCTTTTTCTCTAACTTTTTGTTTGTTATTTTTCAGAGGGTCGTCAAGTACCTTCAGCGGGAGGTAGATCGCGCTTTGAGACTCCGCGGCCTCGACCCCGAGGATGTTCTGAAAACAGCCGAAGTGGTCGACGCCGAGACTGGCGAGGCCACTGGGGAGGAGGCGGGCCAGGATTCTCCCGGCGCTGCTCACGTTATTGAAGGGGCGGGCATCATCCGTGTTGAGCCGAACGCAGCCCATCCCATTCAAGCTCCTGCCCTCGAGGAACATGTCCCTGAGGAAGATATCCAAGAAGAGGGATAGATAGAAGATATCCTCGACGATGAGGAAGTAGATATTTAGCTCATTTTGTAAATTTACTTTTCTAAACTTACTTTATGTTGTAAACATTTTCGTTTTATACTTTAACATATTACAATTACAATTTCATTTCTTTTCTACAATTCATTACCGATGTTTTCTTTCGCATTATGTGAGTATATACCCTCTGCGAATTGTTTACTAATTTATAATCATAAATAACAAGTGCCAGAACTTGATAACAAGTGATAAACACTTGTACATAATCGTAAATAACAAGTGACAGAACTTGATAACAAGTGATAAACACTTGCATATAATCGTGAATGTCAAGTGACAGGACTTGATAACAAGTGATAAATACTTGTATATAATCACAAATACGGGACTGATTTTCATTTCAATTTTCAAGTGTAAAACTTCTTCAAGTTATTTACATTCCAAGGTCTCGGCAGGTGCCTTCCCTCGTTATCTATTAGCTTATAAGCCCCATCCCGTAAAACTTCTGACATAATATATGGTCCTTCCCAATTTGCATCCAGCTTCACGATAGGTTTGAGGGCATCTGCCCTTTTCAGGACCAGGTCCCCTTTCTCAAACCTTCGGACCTGTACCCTTTTGTTGTAGGC
>JAYJMF010000027.1:1944627-1958933 GCA_036873715.1 Salvia sclarea
TAATTAAATTCTATTAAAAACCGAACCGATCAATTATAAGTGAACCGAACCGAAACTTTTAAAATATCAAAATGACTAATAAAAATTGCAAAATAACTCCTACTATGTGTACATACTATGTTGATGTATCTTTTCTCTTTAAATCTAATGTGAGCATTCAATAATGCATCATCAAAACTATCATGAGCCCCACTATCAAACAACTTTCATTTAATATTTTAGTCAACAAAACATATTTATTATATTTATAGTTGAAAAATAAAAATAAAACAAATTAAAGTAAAAGAAATGAAACATATTCATAGCATTTTAAAGTATTAAACTTGACGTAAAAATGCCTTGTTTAAACATACATAAGATAATATTATGTTATATGAAGATTTATAGAGCCATTAATTTGTTTACTTTTAATATTGATTTTTTTGAGAACTTTGTTGCGTTGCCATTTTTGTACTCCATTAACTAGTAGAAATCCATTAGCACAGTATTTAGTAAACTCGATCCGTTCTAATTTTGGGCCTTGGTTAGTAAAGGGTCCATTTTTCTCTCTCAGTATAGCCCCCTATTTTAGAAAATAATAATGTTTTGACCATTTTAGCCCACCAAACTTAATAATAATTAATGAATCCGTAGGGTTTAAATTCGTAGCCCCCAAAGAAAGAACTTACCGCTTCAGCGGCATTTGTGAATATCTACGCATGATTGGCAAAACAGAGGGGATATTATGAATATGAACGAATCCAATGGGATTTAAAGTGTAATGAATTGAAGAGATGCAATTAAAGAATAAATAACTGCAGTTTTGATTTGAAGGAGTGATTGGATGCATCATTGACTTTGAAATGAAACACATATGTTTCCAAGGTTTATTAGATTCCAAGAATTTGATAGAATGCAGATGGGCCACCATTTTATTTTTTTCCCTCTGATAAATTATGTTTTTGTGTTAAGGGAGATAGCAAAAAATTAATGTTAGTAATAAACTCGTACCTGGAGTAATTTAGTTAATAAAATTTCTTGATCTTCAGTTCTTCACTAATGAAAGCAACTTCTTTCTTTGCCGGCGGCTATAGATTTGAATTTTGAACCCTGATAATACGCGAGTTATGATTAAGGTGGGGGCTATGAATTCTTTTTTTAGAAAAGTGGGGGTTATGTATTTGATAACTAATTTAATACGTTAATCGTGATTTAAGTTTGAGGATTATAAGGGTAAAATAGTCAAATCCTTATTATATTTATTATTTTTTAAAATTGGAGGTTATAGTGAGTAAAATAGGGTTTATGAATGGAACCACCCTTTTTTCAATGTTCAAATCCATCACACCAAAAAAAAAAATTAAAAAAAGGGTCCATTACTTTTCAATATTCAAATCCATCAAAGGTTTTTTTTAGTTAGTCAAAATCAATCACACGAAAACAAAGTACCCAACATCGTTTTGTTTGGACTTTGGAGCTCACTATTTAAGGTCCACTCCCTTAATTTTTATTTTTAAAAATGTGACTAAGAAGTTAGATCATCATAGACAAATTATTTCATTTCATCAACATATATAGCAAAACACAATTTAAATAAAATAGCTAGACAAATAGAAAATTTGAAAATGTATTACTACATGAATTCATCTCCCATGCCTAAAAAAGATGATTATGATTCGCCTAAACTTGCATCAAGGCAATCATAATCTCATTAATTATTTGATTCTTTATATGTGTGTGTGTGTGTTTTACTAGTTTTAAAAAAGTAAAAAAAAAACATTCTAATGTTGATGATGGTGAGAATTGATGTGGTGGAAAGAGTGGTGGTTGTGATTCATGCTATAATCATCATCAATTCCGCCGCCGCCGTTTTCCGATTCCGACGGCCACCTTCCCGTTGGATTTCTCAACAGCTCTAGCAACGACTCTTTCACATCGTCAGCTTCCACAATCTCCTCATTCTTCCTCTGCAACGTCATATATTTTATTATATCTAGTTCAAGCTAGTAGCTATGCAAGAACTATGTATACGAATCCCAATAATTTTCGTATAAATAGAAGTAATTTCTCATAATTAATTAAACGATCAATAATAGCTTCAAAAATTAAAATAATTCAACATGATAAGTAAAATATAAGTGTCAGTGTAAAAGATGTGATTTTATGAAACTCAATATTCTTGATTTTCTTGTACTTGTCACAAGTCCACGATCAAAGCGTAAAATCTAAGTTATTGAAATTTAGTATTTCTAAATTCTAACAATCATGATACAAAAGAAGAAGAATCACTTTGAGTTTTGATACAATATATTTTTCTTCTTTTTGATTTAATTATGGATATTAAATTACATACATATTATTTGAAATTTCATAAAATTTAGGGAGGTCCATGGACCGCCATGGGCCCCAACGTAGCTTCGTCACTCAATTAATATATGCTCTATTTTTATTTTATATTACCTCGACTTTGAAGATGCTTGAAGCCAAGCAAGTATGCCTAGTTGTGTTGACGTTGGCTACTTCGAGTCCCTTTGCATACAATGCTTCCATCAATCTCACAAATCCACCACATTTGTGCTCACAAAATACCTTCACAAAGAACTCCTTCCCATCCACTTGGTACACCTCCACTTGAGGCTGATCATTACAAAATTCTAACTCGATTATTTCGTAATATTTATTCCTCTCGATTCATTATGAATGGTTCATTGCTTTTTGTACGTAAATTAAGAAATCGACGTGGCCAATAAAGTTGACTAACTTTTAAAATAAAAAATTGGTTCCTTTTTTTGGTACGGGCCACTTATAATGTGACAGATATAGAGTATAATACCTCCATTTGTTGCACTTTGTCACTCTCATGCTTCTGTTTGGAGATGTTGTTGCAAGAATGGTAGCCGGTGGCAAGACTCTCCTGCTCGCGTTTGGGGCTGCGCTTTGGGATCTCTGGGAACGAGATGGTGTTGTTGTCGTTGCCTTCGTCCACTGTTTTCCTTGCACTGTCATCGTCGTCGGATTGTTGTTCCAGATCGAGCTTCAGGTCATCCGCCTGCTTCTGCAGCTCCTTCACATACTCAATTGCATCTCCAAGGATGGAAGCTCTATCCAACTGCAAGCAGTATCAGTTCAGTTATAAACTAGTTTTGCTCTCGTGTGATGTACGGTATATAATTATAATAAGGGGCCCTAACCTTGGAGATGTTGGGCACGAGTGCACGGAGGGCGTAGAGCCTGTCATTGAGCTTCTTCCTCCTCTTCCTCTCGGCCTCCAAGTTCTTCGACTGGGGACCCTTCCCATTCCTCCTCCTATACTTGGGGTCGTCCTCATCCTCGTTCTGATCCGACTCGTCGGATCTATTGTTCTCACAGGCAAAGGAGTCCTCCTGCATCTGCATATGCATCTGATCATCCATCCATCTCGAGGATTGATTGCTAGCCTCCATTGATGGGGAAAATATGCAATCCCCATCCATGAATATGGAATTGGAGAGATGGATTCTATCAATGGAGATGTCATTGGGCAAATCCACCTTTGATGGTGGTGGTGATGAGATCTGGTGATGGAAGAGGCTTGCTGGATCCTTCTGGGCGGAGGAGAAGGAGTCTGTCGTGCCCGAATTGCTCATCGTTTGTTGTTGTTGTTGCTCGAGGAAGGTGCTGCATTGCACCCTTATCAGATCCATCACGCCTTCGTCTTCGCCCACCTATACACACAATGTGGGGGAGATTACTTTGTTTGATAGGATGGATTGATAAAATTAGTCCAAGCTGATTTAGCGTTTAATTATTTTGATGGATTGTTCAATTTTGAACTTAATTGACTATTTTATTCTTCACATACTCATATAATTCAAACTGAACAACACATAGTTGCACCATTGTCTCAAAACACTACTTAATTTAATTTAGCTCGTTAATAAAAAACTCACCCGATTAGTCACAAACAACTCCACTAATCCCACGGACAATGGGATCAAAACTCGTGTTCCGATACCATCCTGCATTTGAAAAAACGGTGAATTAATGACACATTCATTTTAAGATGGTAAACATAAAATATAACCACTAACATATAAAGAAAAATGAAAGAATGTCCACTCTTGTTATTTTACCCCTCAATTAAACAAAAAAAAAAAGTTACTTTAAATCTTTGCGGCTATATCTCTATTAATATAATATAAAAAGTGGCTATTTTGCTAGATTTAACTCTTTGAAAATGGATCATATATAACATAGCCACATTCAAACCTACTTGTGATGAGAGGCTTGAATCTGAGTTGTGTGAGTAGTTGAGCCAACTAGGTTGGTTTGAGCACAAAGTTTGTGCATGAACTCTGCAAATATTAATACAAAATTAATTATATACCGAAACACAAA
Source organism: Salvia sclarea (assembly GCA_036873715.1). NCBI lineage: Eukaryota > Viridiplantae > Streptophyta > Magnoliopsida > Lamiales > Lamiaceae > Salvia > Salvia sclarea. The sequence continues at coordinate 1,948,984 of JAYJMF010000027.1, forward strand.
TTGAAACATTCCCAATGGTCATTACCCCGAATCGAGCACCATCGACGAAGGGATGAGATCTAGCAAATCACATGACTTGATCCTCGGATGAGGATACATCACATCTCTACAAGGGAGGCTCGACGACGGCGCCTCGAAGCCGAGCTCGTCGGCGTTGTCCCTTCCGGCACAACAGCAATCCATCAACTCGATCGACCTAAGAATACCCAACCAAATCAAAATAAATTATAAAAATAACAAAAATGAGGTTAATTATGTGATTAAATTACCTGTGATCATCACTGAGCTTCCATAACACGATGTAATCCCAGCCCTTGATTCCAACTAGTGGCCTAAGCCTCTCTATGAAGCTTTGCACTAACATTTTTTAAATTTCTGCCTATTTCTTTACAAGAAATGTATTTATAGTTATGGCATCACTATTTCAAGATTTCTGATATCAGCAAATTTTGAAGAGAAGTTGTAACATCATCTCACATTCTCTCTCTGTATTGTTGTTAATATTTTTTGGTAGGTGAGCAATGAAGCATGCATGAAAGTTAGCTTCTGAAACGGGTAGGGAAGGATATATACATATATATATAAAAGAAATTTGATGGAGTAAATTATAATTAATTTAAAATAAATATTGGATTATTTTGAATTTGTTCAATCTGCCCACGAAATCTTGATCCATGTTGCCACTATAATCATTTAATTTATACTCTTTATACATCACTTTATTTACACCCAGACCATTATTTGACTCATAATTTTAATTAATACTTTATTTATAAATAATCAATTTAAAAATATAATTCAAGTGAAACATAATCTCCACTCACAACACACTAAACTAATTATTAAAATTTGTGCTAAAATCCAAACGGCTCAAGATTTCATGAACAAATGAAGTATATATCGTGAAAACTAATTTACATTTGGTAATAAGTAAAATTGAAGCTAAAAGTTTTACATACTCTAATTATGGATTAATCAATCTGATTGTCTCAACAATCCATTATTAACTAAAAAAATTGAAATAAAATTATACACATAATTAGAGCAATAGCAGCGGCGCCCGTGGCCAGGCGGGCGGTGGCCTGCGCCCGCGGGGTGGGGGGGCGGGCGTGGTCGCACCTGCGACCGCCCAGGCGAGGCGGGTGCCCGCCACGTGTCGCCCCATCGTCGTGACACGTCATATTTTTTTTTTTTAATTTTTTTTTTAAAAAATTATCTACAATTTCAACTATAAATACTTTTTTTTATCCACAATTTCAACTATAAATACACATTTTTTATCCACAATTTGAACTATAAATACTCCTTCTTTATCCATATTTTTTTTTATTTTTTTTTTCAACTATTAATTTTTATCCAGAATTTGAACTATAAATATTCAATACAATTTAATTATTTTAATTAATTGTATATTTTTAATTTAAATTAGTTAAAATAAAAATTTTAAAAAATAAATAAATGTTAAGCCCTCCAATATGGAGGTCATCAATACAGAGCCCGCGGGCTCTGCAACATTTTATTAAAATATTTATAATTTTTGGCAAAACCCTAAACCCTCCATGTTGGAGGGCTTTGCTGTGAACACTCTTACATACGCTAGTTTAGCATAATGAACCCTAACTAATAATTGCAAAAATTAAACCAAAGCCTAGAAACTGAAACATGAAATCAAATTGCAAAAAAAAAAAAGGTACACAAGTGTGACATGAAAGTGGAAAACTGGATCTCAAATGTTCTATCAAATCACATTTCATTTTCTTTTAGTTAATTTATAACCATTTTCATTTAAATTTTATTTTAGGTGTAGTCTTAAAATGAAGTCTTTTTGGAGATAATATAATTTGATCCTGGCTAATTCCTAACTAGATATGCAATTAAAAGACAAGAACCGAGTTAGGCCCATTAGGACCAATTTTCTTGGGCCTCTTTTACTTTAAAAGCCCATTATTTTATTTTTTTTTATTTTTATTTTAAAATGATGGAAGAGCCATCGCGTGGCGCGTGTTAGATAAAATCTCCTAAAACTACGCCGACGCCTTTTGCATGAACCAAAATCATCAACGGTCTTTAACTAATTCCACAACCACAACTCCTCTTCTTTTCCTTTTTTGTTTTTTTTTTCTTTTTTTATAAAAAGTAAAATTCGAAACTCACTTATTCATTCCAATTTCATTCTTTTCTACGGTTATAAATTTATAACTAAAAAATCAGGGATAAGAAAAAGTAATTTCCTAATTTTCCACTTTTCCGTTACATATTCTTTGATGTGGAAGAAATGGAAAATATTGTCCACTAAACAGAGAAAAATGTATACTCTCATTCTATCGGTCTTGTTGCATTTTATTTTAGGTTAAAAATTGTACACAGAAAGCGTGTACGTCTCATATAGACCATAACATCTCATACGCATCCATTTTACTTTCTTAATTTACATATAAAAGGCAGATGTAACAAATCTGATAAGGCTGAGAAAATATAATACATAACATGTTAAAAGGAATGGAAAAGAAAGGAAAATATTTATTTTCCAACATGTTCGATCGAAGAGAACATATACTTGTGTTGATAAATTCACACTTTATATTTAATTGGTATTTTGCATCGGAAGTCATATTTCCATCAATATATATTTATGGACACCACTCAATTTACTTCTATAGTTTCAATATATTCGTATTCTATTTGTGACAAATAAACATTAATAGTCAATACATAGGCCAATCACCAACTTTTTCTTTCTTGGATTGGATTGGGCCCGTGGGCCAACTTTCATTACCGACATCTCTTATTTGTCTTTCACTAAATAGCTCTATATATACATGCACACAAAATAAAATTAAACGACGTCGTTTAGTTATGAATTTGTAAAATGAGCCAACCACCCATTTTACTTGTTGGAAAAATCATTTTGATCATGACATTTATAATATGACCATGCCTTATAATCATCCAGCATACTGCATATAAAATTCATTAATATAAAATATGTCACAAGCACATCTCATCGCATGTCAATCTTTTTATTGTTGGATATTTGGATAAGTATGACAAATTACTTATTGACCTACCATATCAAATTCCTCAAAGTTGAATTTAAAAACAAAAGTTGACAAGAAATGTTCCAAGTGTAGTTTTTTTTTTTAGCTCACAACTGCATATTAAATTATACTAAATAAGTATGGCAAAAACTCTCGTGACCCGATGTATATATACATCACCTTGTTATCAAAGGTAATGAGGGTAGAAAGAGATGAACTTAAGAGTGTGATGTATATATACATTAATGTATAGGAGTCCACCTCAATAAGTATATCCGCTTTGCAATTATATTACACTATGAAATATTCATTTTTTTTAATTGGAACTCAAGCTCTGCTTCTAGAGAGCATAATGGAACGAAATTAATAATTCATGTATTTTATTGTCAATTTTCAAATGATGTACTGTAAATATTGCAAAATGAGTATAATTCATGATTTGAACAACAATTTTTCCGTTCATTTATTTTGTCACTCACTTTTTGTAAGAGAGTTCTAACTAGAGTTATAATTTTTCTAGTATTTAAATAAATAATTCTCAAGAAACCTTCCGAGTTGGACAAATTGCATATAATCCCAATTGGATTTTATTGGGTAGAGAGGCAAAAAAAAAGATCGTTTTTTGTTCATGCTTTCCTTTGCTAGTTTAATAGAAATGGATACAATCAAAACTCCAATTTTCAATCTTGATAACCCATCTCTTTGTTTCTTGATTTTGCTGTTTCTGAAATCTCTCTCACACATTCTATGCTTTCAACAAGATACATTCTTACAAAAATCATTCGACAGTTAGCTTGCCTCACAACGTGAAGGAAGCAACAAACACCGGCGACGGAATCATCGCCGCGTACGAGAGCAGGGCGCGACGAAATCGGCCCCGACGAGGCAAGAAGGCACAATTTCAATCCGCGACAAGGCCAGCCACTGCCTCGGAGTCGGAGGCATGCGATTCCCCATCAGCAACGACACGAGCCCCACGGCGCCGCCATCGCCCGTGAGTTCCGCCGCCCGGAAAATTTCTAGGTTTTAGCTTAATTACTCCTTTTAATTAAGCATAAGGCTCTGCAACAACAAAACATTACAAAATCACACAATGGAGATTTTCGATTTTCCCGCCAAAATGAAACGTTATCGGATTTACTCGCTTACAAGGGTGGTGGGTGTCACACATTCACATATACACATTACAAAATTGTATCCTTCAACATCTCACACGATCAATCAAGTCATACCAAATGCAAGGCCTCATCCTCTCCCATAAATAAAAAGCAAAATCGACGAAAAAGAAATACCTATTCTTATACACCATGGCCTGCCGGTTAGGTTTCTACCCCGACCAAGAGATGGGAGGATGTGGGGTGCAGTCTTCTTTCGTTTGGATGTGGCAATGGTGGGTCCCGTCTAATCGAATGTTGGAACCTCAGCGTCGCCTCCTGGGACAAGCCCAAGAGACGGGGTGGAGGAGCACGGGTGGTACCAATACGAGTTGCCCTGGTAGTCTCTCTCAAGCGCCTCTCCATCGAGATCCGATGTTGAGGTCGCTGCGGTTGAATTGCAGAACTGCATTGTCGTGAACAAGAGCGTAGCGACTGTTCTGTCTATGGAGTTCGTGTCGTCAGTTTCGGGTTCCTGTGACCTGGATGTAGGAGATAGATGAATTAGCACAATCTCAAAATTAAACTAATTGTGATTAATAAACTGAGTTTTTCCTGAAAAAGTAACATACTGAGAGCTGAACCTTCTCCACATTGATAGATTTTTCAGTGACACGAACGAAATAGGTGAAAATCGAAATAATTTAACAACGCAAGCAGAAGCATTTACCTTGATGGTCCAGCTCTAGTGAATCGTTTGCAGTTCTTCGTGTCTTCGTTTCCACTTTGACTACATTCCGTCTGGTATCTCGAGTTTTCAGCTAGGCGGTATAAAGAATCGCGAAAGCAGACTCTGGTCGTGTCGGCCAACTACAGATTCCACACGATAATGAAAATGATCAGCTTCTATAAGTAGTTACAAATACCACTTCCACAGGGAGGGATCGGGTGTACGAGATTCTTTACCTGCTGAGTCAAATTCTGTAGCTCCAGTAACACGGGTTCGTCCATGGATATGTACTCATTAGTATCTTCGCCCAAATCAGATCGCTCTTCGAACATGCAGTTATCAGCTTCCAGTTCCTGGAATGTCAAGTGTCGAGAATAGTTAGTTACTACGATCAATCGATAAAACCACCATAGTAGAACAACTAGCACAGATCCAAGCACAGAGAGATTTCACACCTCTTTATACCACATTACACAACCATATTTTGAAGCAAAACAAGATGGTTTTTTTTTTCTCATACTAATAAGTTTAGAAACAAAGATCAGGATCCAGATAAGAGGCTGTGTATAATTTTGCTTAAATTTGTAAATTTCATGAGACAAATAAGCAGTATATAAAGCATTGAAATACATTTTTCATAACAAGCTCAAGCATCAATGATGAATATCTAATGCTTCAAAGTAGTGATTTGAATAACAGTTCATAAGCAAAGGTATATAATCCATGTCAGTTAACATAATGCCAACCTGTTCATGTGAAAAATGGCCGGCACTCGAATCATCATTCGTACAGTCTCGAACATGATTACTAAAATCAAACGTCATCATATCGTTCCAGCTTGAATTCTGTGCAATATTAGCCGAGCTCTCGGATCCCTCTGATTCTCCCGCGCCCACTTTGAAGAGCGAATCACTGCACAAATCACGGAAAATTCAAGAAGTTAGCCTTCAGAACTATGCACATCAACCAAAAGAGGCAAACATTTGAAGCCAATGAAAGTAGTACGCTTGTACAAGAAAATGTCGTCCGCTGCTTCTATTTTGGGGAGATTGTTGAGTTGAGCATCCGAACTCTGCTGGCAGGAACCGTTCCTAGAGAACATCGGCTCACTGAAGTACTCCTCCGCCTCGGACGCATTGAGTTTCTTTTGGGAGTTGCAGTTTCCAACTATGTTTACCCACGAAGGCCAGCTATCGGGCGACGATGGAAGCCCCTCAAACATCTCCTCGTCTTTTGGAACCGTGACGTCTTCGTCGCTTCTTCCATAGTACCACTCCATAGCCTGATTACACAGCACAAATATGTCAGAAATGAGCATATACAAGTGGATATTCGAGTACAAAAACGACGATTTCGGACACAATCAATGGATGCTATCTTAGCCATGAACAAGAAATGCTACACTGCATCCTACAAACACCAAGTAAACTCATTCAATTTTCAAAGTAGAGAGAAATGAGTGTGTTAACCTCCTACTACATATCACATGCATCCCAAATTTTGACCAAAATTACAATTCTTTTTGCTTAAACCAACCGCAGAAAACTCAACCTAATTAGATTATCCAAGCAAACGCTAACACAATCTAAATCCTAGAAAGCGCCTAAATTTGGGGGAAAACTCAAAAATCACATCAAATCTGCATTTTCCCAGCTCATTTTGCTATCCAGTTGAAACAACAACCTTCCTACCTCTACACAGCATGAATTACCATAAAAATCAGACCAATAACACCATCACGCAGCAAAAAACAGAGCAATTCAATCGGGAAAAAGCCGAGGTTTTCTGTGAGGAAAAATGGCCGCTAAAAAACCACAAAAACACAAGCAAAATTTAACAAAATTCAACAAAATAGGGCGCAGCTAAGAGAGAAAGCGGTTACCAAAGGCGAGATTTTTTGAATTTGAGTAAGTGGTTGTGAAATTGTGTGAGGAATTGTGAGGCTGAGGAAGATGCAGAAGCTTTGAATGTGAAGCAGAGAAAACCTTAACAGTAAACTTTAAAGATGAAACTAAAAACCAAAGGTTGTATTTATGGTTTTCTGTTCTGTCACAAATGGACGGTTTTGCCCCTCGATGGCTCAAAATTACTATAATGCTTTGTGCTTATCTTATATCTCTCGTGACAGAAATGCAACGTAATCAATTCTTTGATTTTTATTTTATTTAATTGTATTTTTAGGTGGGGGAGTTTTAATTCTTTATTTTATGTTTGGTGAGACAGACATTTCTTTTGAGAAAAAGGTGAAAATAGTAGTAAAAGTTTAGGATTTTCTAAAGTATAATTAAAAAGCATATCTCATTTTTTCTTGTGGATAGCACACTACGGCTAAAACTATTTAACAGATATAAAGTAGTGATTAAGCTATAATATAACCGTAGATATTTTACAACTACATTTTTAACCCACTCCACTTACTTTGTTTTTAATTTTCAAATAATATGATGTAGAGTAGTTTTATTATTCCTTTGTATGATCCTCTAATACAATTTCAATTATTTACCAAAATTTACAAATTATTACTCCCCTCGTCCCTCTAATATAAACTCATAAAAGAGTTGCATGAGTTTTAATAAAATTGAATTGATTATATTATTGAATTGAGAAACGGGTATGTAGACTTGGACGAATATGTAAATATTACTTCCTCCGTTCCATGAAACATGAGTCGTATTTCTTTTTGGGTTGTCGCACGAAATTTGAATCGTTTCCTTTTTAAGAAATCTTTATTACTCATACAATTTTAAATAATATATATTCCTATCAATTGTACATTAATCTCCAACTCTCACTAAATCTTGTGTCCAAAAGAAACGATCCATGTTTCATGGGATGCAGTGAGTATGAAAATTTGAAGATAAAGAAGTAAAATATTTTTATTATAAATAGAATGAGCCTGTTAAGGGGTGGATAAAAAAATGACTCTTTATTTCATGGATGTGGAAGTATTATTTTTTATAGGAAAACAAAAGGATTGGAAATAATTAATTTATGCGTCGAAATAAATAATTAAGAGACTTTTCAAAACATAGATATGAATAGCAACAAAACTAAATGATGCAAATATTGGAAAGGGGTGAAAACCAAGACATGGAAAAGCTAGGAGGGGCAATTTGGGGAGATTGGATAAAATGTGAGAACTTATATTTGTGGCTGAGAAAGAAGTGGGCCCCATCATAAGGGCGAAGTAGTGGACGAGGGAGCTCCATCTAAAACTGTGCTCTGATTAGTCCACGTGGCACGCGCTCAAAATTCCGGAGATACCCATGAAGGCGCATGTGCTGCTTCACGCGACTTTTAACACACGATTTTTCATTGAAATGGAAAAAAGCGCTATAACGTGAAGCCTTTACTACGCCACATGGCGAAGTTATGCGTTTTTAGTAATAAAACGTTTTTAGCATGGAGGCAACTTCATGTGCAACATTTGCTATGCAAAGCAAAAAGTTTGGTCAATTTACCAAATTGATGAGCTTGCAAGGATGGGAAAAAAATCTCAAACTTCGAATTTAATCACGTTGTATAAAGTTTAGAGGTACATATATGTTAGGTACTTTCGTTGCAAGTTTACTTTCGACTCCCCCTCGCTCAACTCATGGTTAAGAATAGGAGTGACAAACAATTGGCCTAACACAAATATTTGTGTAAAGTTTATATCGGGATATTTGCTTTATGGCCAGATAAACATGTGACCGAATTAGATTATCATTCTACTGATCTCAAGCGTTGAATTTATTCATGTTGCATAAAGTTTATATTGAGATTTTTTTTTAGCTCACACATGGATGTTTATGACTATTTTTTACAATAACGTGAATAGTTTGCTTTGTGGTCAGATAGCATGTGACTGAAGTACATTATCGTTTCAATAAGTGACAAAAAGACTAAAAAGAATTATCACCAAATTAAACAAGTGATATAATTTGGCTAAATTTGAGCAAGCTCAATCATGATTACTCAAAGCTTTTCTTAGATTGTGATTATAGTAAAACTAATACCAAATTAGATGAAACGAATCTCACGTGTCAAGAATTTGTTTGGCACAACTAATTATGTTAAATCATTCATCATAGGTAGGATGTGATTGTAGATTGAAGAGAGTATTTCCCTTTTTGGATAATAAAAGTATCAATCCATTACAAAAAGACCATCTTCCATATAATATAAATTAAATCATTCGTTTTTGTAATTATTTACAAAACATTCCCATTTGGTAGAGACCGTAGAGTTGTGAAGATGAAGGACATGTGCTTAAAAAGATGGTAATTTTTTAAAAAGAAGTTGAAATAGTAATACATGAAATAAATAAAAAAGTTTGGGCACAATAAAACAAAATGTACTATTTTAGAGGTCGCAAACTACATCTTCCATATTGGCAATGGCATGTAGTCCGCATTTCAAAAATTGTCATCAAATAAGTGAGTAATTGAATCATTACTCTAATTGGTTAAATAATATGTTTGTTTCTAAGAAACTTGATCGATATAGAAATTTATACTATTAAGTATCAAAGTCTTTTTGAAGCGGCATAGTGAAAATAGTAAAATATGCAAGCTCATGACTAAATATCACACGTTAAGATTTCTACCATATCTTTCAAGTTGTTAAGTCTCTGTATAGAATTCATGTGTTGTGAAATCATAGAGCAAAATTTATGGAGGATGGACAACTAAGTTGCTCTAATTTTATAAAATTCAAAATATAAATGCTAAAATGTTAGTCCCCTAAAAAATAAAATGTTAGCCACAGTGAAATATAATAAATGGACCTTCAATTGGTGGCCGGAAAAAAAAAAAGCCCATAATTCCTCAAAAAAATAAAATATAGCCCATAATGGATCCAAAATCTGTAATAGATAAAAATAGATGCCACGGGCCGAGGTAGAAGATACTATAATCTATACATATATAAAAGAGAAACCATTTCCTAAAATATTTTCCCGCCAAAACCATGAAGCTATTTATAGTAACTTTTTATTTTTGCAAAGAATAATAATAATAATAATAATAATAATAATAATAATAAAATCATTCTATTTATTATACTACCATTATTTTATTAATTATTCAATTATGATTTGACTTAATT
>JAYJMF010000027.1:1983569-2000923 GCA_036873715.1 Salvia sclarea
TGCTTATTTAATATTAATCAGATAAGGATTGTTTAGTGAAAACCCGGATCCATTGCATACAGCATTAAATACTAAAAAGTATTGCTTTACGTATACAAATCCAACAATCTCCCACTTATACTAAAGCAAACTTTTAGTATACCATGTGTCTATAAACCTATCTCTACTGCTGCTATTACACTTCAGGACTTCGACATTTCTTCGAAGTGTAGGTTCAGTTCGTCTTTCATGACTTCAGCATTTCTCCGAAGTGAAAGTTCAGTCCGTCTTTCATTAAACTGACTTCTTCAAGACTTCGGTATTATTTCGAATACTCCTCCTTATACTATCCTTCTTAGAGGTTCAGTATCTTCAAGCTGCTTCATCAGTATTAGACTTCAGTCGAATAGAGAACCATCTTCAAATCTTCAGTCTTCAGTCTTGCAATCTTCAGTCTTCAGCAGAAGACTAACCTAAAGACCAAAACATGTAGGTCTTATAAAAATTCTAAGACTAATCATCATCATGGGATTTTGGGATCATTAAAACAACATTACACATTTCATATATTTTCCAACACTTACAAATATATAAACTTTCCGCAAACAAATCAAATTGTGAATGTCATATAAAAAGATAATATCACTAAAAATATGGCGGCAGAGTAAAATATTGTCTTTTGAGTGGGTGATGTCATGTTAAGATAAATTAGGGATAACTAATGTTAATTTTTCTTCTTTGAGAAAGATAACTAATGTTAAATTAAAATAATGGAAGTAAATAATACCTGCAAATGTGTTCCCTTGTAATTTGAATTAACATTTGATGTAAGTAACCGGGTTACAGTTATACAATACAATATGATCTTCAAAGACGCCTAAAAGATAGACTAAAGGTTGAGTAGTAAATAGAAGTTTCTATAGTGAGATATGAGCCATGTTACATCGACATGCATAGTTAACACGTGTAGAACTCATCCTATTACTGCTAGTCTAAAGTATAGAACGGAAATGTGTTGTAGACAAAATTACATGACATATATATATATATATATCTACAATTACATAATGGATCATTCCTTGCCTCCACATGGACCACAACTCATCCTCGTTGGGCCGACCATCATGATTTTTTAATTTCTGTATATGGTTTTTGCTTAACATGATTCAAATCTTCATGCAACCCATCAACCGCTCCTACGAAAAATGTTTTTTGTATAACTACTGAACTGTGGAGGAAGACGTGCAAATTTCCCCTTAAAAATTTTCAGAAGTTGACGAAATACTGACTAAATCACCATCCAGAGGTTTAATGCATCGTGGTTGATCCTTGAGCAAATAGAGAATCAATAACTAATAAGTAATATGTCTTCGCTTAAAAGGTACAAAGACACTATCGGAAAACAGTTTCTAATATTACATTTACTCCCAAGACTTTTGTGGCTTGAATGTTTCAAAAAGTAAAGATCTTTAGGCAAGCTTGTGGCCAGATCGTATTATATTGATAGATAATGACTCACATTTCATAGTTTAGGATAACATAGCAAATGAACATATTTATATCTATAGAGCTAGCGAGAGGGACGGGGAAAGAAAATATACCTAAATGTTGCAGAGTCGATCGAAACTGGGCACCCACAGTTTCATCAGTTGAACCAAAGCCAAACTCGTTACAACGTTTTCAGTCTTCAATCTTTCGAAGCAATCTTGTTATGTTTTTGGAAGCAGTGTTTAGCCATATTTTTCCAAAACTCTTCTACGTTCCCCTATTGCATTGCTGCGATACATCGCGATATTAAAATTAGGCAAATTCATAATGCATAGAGAAAAGAAAAAGATGAGTTTTTTGTACAAGATCCAGAATTTCTTCTTCCTTGGCTAATCATCCCATATACGCAATCCATATTGTCTTGTTGCTTCTTCTCCCATTAAAGTTGCTCATCTCCTTGAACCGTCTAGAACAACTGCACTTGTGCAGAAAATAATGGACAACACTTGAGAGCGTGGAGGTTAGTGTACGTGGTTTCTCCACTAAAAAACTGACAAAAAAATTACACGGTTTTTTCCTTAAATTGTGACATCAATTTCTCCTCAATTTCAAAATTGTCATTCAAATCAATTTCAAATTAATTTCAAATTAATTTTTCAATTTGGCTCCACATTTAAATATAGTATAGATTACTTGTAAAGATTTTGATTTTGACTCCCTACAGTTTCAATTAATTAATAAAACTTTGCAAATATGGACATAATTCGAAAATTTGATATTAAGGGTTTAAGATACAAAACTTTTCAAATATAGATATGGTATAAGTTAAACATGCATAAACCCAAACACTTGGAAAATTTTAATCCTTAAAATTGTCATAGAGAATATCCTTTATCTATTTATATGTGGAATACTATCATGACAAGCAAATAGGCAATAAAAGAATATCCGATCATTATAAATATATTCTTAGGCATTACTTAATGTTGCAAATTGAAAAAGAAGGATATTCGATCATTATTAACATACGCTTATATATGCAAGATTTAGGGAGTCGGTTTGTTAAGGAGATAGTATTGTGCAAAGATGACAAAAAGAAAATATCTTTGAGTACTCCTTTTCACGTCTTTAAAAAGAACTGGAACAAAAATATTATTTCTGAAATAACTTTAACATTAAAATAAATTGTGAATTTAATGGAAAAATTATATTCCGTGATCAGTTTAACTTATCATTCAAACTTTTCTAAAAAAATAAATAGTTTAGGGTACTTAATTTTGTCTTAGATTATAAAGTCAGTTATGTTCTTTGCATTAAATAAAATTTACATTATTTTTTATTTTATTTGGTGCAAGTGTCATATAATAAAAGATGTGAAATAATAATATTCAAAAATTTAGTTTGATAATTTTTTATTATATTTTTATTGTTTTGGTTATTGTACAAGTTTATTTAAATCTCCTTCGTGGTGGACTCAAATCCGAGATTCTTAATCTCAAATATAATCACTCTACTATATATTAAGCTAACTCATGCACACAACTACGTAATATTATATTATTAAGTAGGACTTATTTTATTGTTAAAGTAGGCTATGACACATACACAATTATGTGATTAAAGTAAATATTAACACATTGAATTTTATTATTATTATTATTATTATTATTATTATTATTATTATTATTATTATTATTATTATTATTATTATTAGGGTTAAAGGTAGTATTAACGACTTATTCAGGAGTTAAGTAATTTTCTTTTATAACGAGTCATTTTTAGTGGTACAATTTAATTAAAAAGAAAAACAAGTCACTTTTAATAATGATGCATTAATATTAATTTGAATAGCGACCAAATGTAGTTGTTTAATGGTTGAATTCTCTATCCATATGACTTGCTAGATCATTAGTAGGTGATTAACTTGGGCTCATGGTGGATCAAGGAACAATTATGCTACATATATATAATATTATGGTTACTTTCTTATTTGTTAGTCTTTATTTATTTAATGAATATTTGAAAGATTTTCATTAATTTAAATTTAAAGTGAATATTATAAAGAATTCATATTATATGTAATGGACTTGCATTATGTAATCAAACACTTTAAGCATGCGACATATGAACATTTAATTTATATATTATTAAAGTTATTATTTTATATAATAAATTAATCATGCATGTTAAGTGATCTGATAGACTTGCAACGCACGGCCTCTTTGCTAGTTTAACTAAAATAATAAGAAAATCAAGAAAATAAAAGAGGCAAAGAATTCAGTGATTATATCTTTCAAATAAATATAGAACAGTATATTGTCAGTTTTGATTTGGCGTAGCACAAAAATGTCTACACGTTGTTATGCTTATGCATGACACGTGTATCTAAATGTCACAATGTCGAATGGAGAACCAAAGGGGAAGAAATAAGGCACGACCAAGATTCAGATATAAAACTATATAGAGAAATATTTGCTTAAGCCAACAGTACAATTGTTTGCCGGACGTAACGTAAATATACCTCAAATATATATATATATATATATATCAATATTATATGACTAATAACAAAAATGAATCTTGGTACAAGACAATTTTGATTGGTACGAGCTGCTACAATTAAAGGCAAAGGACAGTATATAAAGGGATGTGGCACCATCTTGCTTAGCAACTTAACTCAAAGTTCACCCAAACACTTCAAATTATCTATCGCCATGGAGTTACAGACCGACAGGGCGGAGAGGTCTAAGTGGGTCCTGGCCTCCGCCGACCCCCCGCCGCCTTGGCGCCAACTCCTCACCTCCATAAAGGAGACTCTTCTACCTGATGATAAGCAACCTCACCCCATTCTCTTCTTGCAATCCCTCTTTCCAATCCTTAAATGGGGTAAAAACTACAAAGCTGCAATGTTTAAGAGTGATTTCTTGGCTGGCCTCACTCTTGCCAGCCTTTGCATTCCTCAGGTACTTTTATTCATTTTCATTTTCTGTTGGAGAAATTAAATGATAATTAATATTCTTGCATGCAGAGTATTGGATATGCTAATCTGGCTAAAATGGATCCACAGTATGGCCTATGTAAGTAATTAACTTGGATCCCCAAAAAAGAATTATTTTTATTTTTGTGATGATTAATCAATCAATCCCTGTTAATTGTAGACACAAGTGTTGTGCCACCATTGATATATGCTGTGATGGGAAGTTCGAGAGAGATCGCCATTGGTCCGGTGGCGGTGGTCTCGTTACTGCTCTCTGCGATGATCTCCAAAGTGGTCGACCCTTCCGCTGATCCCACCGCCTATCGCCGCACTGTTTTCACCGTCACCTTCTTCACCGGCTCCTTCCAAGCTCTCTTCGGAATATTCAGGCTGGGATTTCTGGTGGATTTTCTGTCACATGCTGCCATAGTAGGATTCATGGGAGGTGCAGCCGTTGTAATTGGCCTCCAGCAGCTGAAGGGATTGCTCGGAATCACCCATTTTACCTCCAAAACTGATGTCATCTCTGTGCTTACTTCTGTTGTCAAAGCACTTCAACAACAGGTATACCTAAATAATTGATGGTTAAATACATTATATTTTGATTTGTTGCAATTAGGATCACCTTCAAAATTATATAAGGTAGTGATTTTAATGAAGTGTGTTGTTCTTGGACAGTGGTACCCATTGAACGCTGTCCTGGGGTGTTCATTCCTGATCTTCATACTAGTCAGCCGATTCATCGTAAGCGCGTAATCAACAGTTTGATTGGTTAAGTTAAGATTTACAAAAACTAGTATATGCATGCAGGGGCAAAGAAAGAAAAAACTGTTCTGGGTGGCGGCAACAGCGCCACTATTGTCAGTGATAGTGTCGACCTTAATAGTGTCTCTCTCCAAAGCCGAAAACCACGGAATCAAAATCGTCAAACACTTGAAAGGAGGCCTCAATCCCACCTCCCTTCACCAGCTAGACTTTGGAGGTCAACATGTCGGAGAAGCAGCCAAGATTGGATTAATCTGTGCCCTAATAGCCCTCACTGTCAGTCTTCATTCATTTCTACACTGCATCTGCATGCAAGAATAATACTAATTTTATATATCTCGCGCCATGATATATAGGAAGCCATTGCTGTGGGTAGATCCTTCGCCTCCATCAAAGGCTACCACCTGGATGGGAACAAGGAAATGGTGGCCATGGGAGTCATGAACCTAGTCGGATCTCTAACATCATGTTACACAGCCACTGGTAAACTAATTATACTACATTTATATGGAGTATTAATTAATCATTCATTCATTCATTCATTCCTTCATTCATTCAGGTTCGTTTTCGAGAACAGCTGTGAATTACAGCGCTGGATGTGAGACAGTCATATCTAACATTGTGATGTCGCTCACTGTTCTAATCTGTTTGCTCTTTTTCACCAAGCTCTTGTATTATACTCCGCTCGCCATTCTCGCCTCCATCATCTTGTCTGCTCTGCCGGGACTCATCGATCTCAACCAAGGCTATAACATTTGGAAAGTGGATAAGCTCGATTTCATCGTCTGCCTTACTACATTCTTCGGTGTTCTCTTTGCTTCTGTCGAAATCGGCCTACTTGTCGCGGTAATTTTACCTATACCCTCTCTCTAGATCTCTAATCTCTCTCTCTCTCTATATATATTAGCCCATATTTCACCTTCCAACTCATAACCATCTAAGTGTCAATAGCATATGTTATTATCCATAATTTTCATCCCATAATTAAATAATTGGAAGTAAATTGAAACTTCCGTAATTTACAGGCAGTGTCTTTCATTTTACTATGTGCAAATCAAAATTTGGCTAGAATACATATAATTGATCTTGCAACATTCGAATGTTGAATTAGTACGAGGTCATGTGCGAAAAATAGGAGAAGGAATAATAATGGTGAAGTTAACGATGAAGAAGGAATATTTGATAAAGATTAAAGAGAATATATAGTAGTAGTTGATGTAAACAGTGGAGATTCTCATAGCTAGTGTGCACACAGTAGTATGTGTGTTCCCGTTGGCCGAAGATGTAGAGAGTTGAGTCACAAATAATTAAAGCTTAGCAGCTTATCCAGTCACCAGATTCATTCACGGACTCAAAATGAAAGGTGAGTAGGATAATTAGAACTATAACGTCGCTTCACGTGGAAATTAAAATTTTTTGGTGATAGATTTACATACTCAAAGTCGATAGTTTATGATAAAAATTAAAAAATAAATCGGTGTCGATTTGGTACATAGTATTTGACTATTTAGCCTAAATATATATCAATAGTATTACGACTACTCACTTCCTACAAACCGAGCCGTACACGTACTAAAATCGATTTCTGTAGAAATTTAACTAAAGATTAATTATATTCTTCAATCGTTAAAATTGTCTTAAGAATTTCGAAAATGAACTTGGACCTTTCTGTCTTACACGCGAAAGTCCAGCAGTTGAGTGTTTTTATGTATTTTCTATGTTAACTTGGGCTTTTCCAAAACTATTGTTCTTCTTACTAATTATATTCTACAACGTTATATTAATTAAACTATCAGGCTTAAAATACATTGAAATATCAAAGGCATGGAGAATTTAGGGTTTGATTGTCATGATCGCTCTTTAAAACTGGAATCTAAGCTAAAGTGATAGAACACGTCCAGGTTCAATGAATATGAGAATCTCCCACTAATTATACACCATCTAGGGTTTAGAATTAATTGGAGTACCACAAAAGAAGGTATCTTCAACAGTCATAAAGGAAGATTTTAATAAAAGTTTACCAAGATTATATTCCTTCGGCTGCTTTATTTAAGTGCTAGTTTGGAGTAACATGCTCCGGTTTGATTCCACAAAAAAGTTACTTGGTCATCATTGTATTGATTATGAAAATCAACTCACACATACAAGTAGATACTATAACCAAAATGGAGGGCTACGTCTTCACACCAACTTTTTATTCACAAATAAAATTAAATACTATATTATGGTCCAAGTAGGGTTTCTGGTTGTGTGATGTATAATCATATAAACTACAATGATATCATATAATTTTCAGTTCAATTCAATATATGGTATAAGTCTGCCACATGTAGAACATACAATAACATATACAGTAAACTAATATTCTAACACAGAGCCACAATATGTCCAAATTCAATGTAGTTTCGACGAGTGGAATCAATTTTCAAGAACCAATGATTATTTTTCAACCCATTGTTTCCATATTGCATAATTAGTTCACTGTTTATTAATTAGCTTAACTTGAAAGAGTTCAGAAAACTGATTAAAGAATGTTCCACTTGATGATTAATATGGTCTTGAAGATCTCTAAAACATGTCCAGATTCAATGAATCACAAAAGCTACTCTTTCTTGATGAAATGAAAATGCAGGTGATAATGTCATTTGGGAAGGTAACGGTGACATGTCTAAAACCAAGCACAGAAATAGTAGGCAGAGTTCCGGGGACAGACATATTCTGCAACATACGCCAATATCCGGTCGCCAACAAGCTCTCCGGCATCTTAATCACCCGCATTACTTCTGGAACTTTCTGCTTTGCCAATGCCACTTTCATCCGAGAAAGGTACGTATATAACCTTCATTATTCATTCAAATAGTATACTAAACTCGTCATATATATACATGTTTCAGGATTTTAAAGTCAGTTAAAGATGAAAATAACATAGAAGAAAGCAGCAAAGGACGGCTTTATGTGTTGATCCTCGACATGACTAGTAAGTCAATTGTATAATTATGATTCATTAATTCACCAATCTTAACCCGACTTTATTGGTTACAGTTACAGACACCGCGCGTTTATAAAATAATGATGTCATGTTTTGTTTTCAAGTTTGTTTTCTCTGGAGAAATTAAAATAATTATGATAACTTTTCATGTCTTCGATTTTTTTTGAATCGTGTGTGAAATCATAATATATGGTTAGTTTTCTTTTTATTAATCTTTTGAGGAAAAGAACTTGACTGAGTTGGTTGATTTTGAAAATGTTGTAAATGATTCTGCATTAAATGAAAGTGTGTACATGTATGGCAGATGTGATGAATATCGACACTTCGGGTATTCATGCGCTAGAAGAAGTGCACAAGAAACTGATTACAATGGGCCTACAAGTAAGCCTCTATTCCAACTTCACCTTGAAAACAATTAATATGTGTTTTTATTCATATTTTTATTGAAATGTACGTATATTTTAGTTAGCAGTGGTGAATCCCAAGTGGCAAGTGATCATAAAGATGAAGGCAGCAAAATTCATAGAAAAAATGGGAGCAGAGTGGGTTTTCCTGTGTCTAGGCGATGCTGTGGAAGCGTCGGTTCGTCTCAAAATGAATGGTCTCAATAGTTGTTGATTAATGGACATATGTAATATTCTAGAGCGATTGAATAAGGATGATATATATATATATATAGTACTGGCTTGCTACATTTAGGTCCAGCATTTTAATTATGCCGTAGAAATGTGACAACAGGAAATTATCGATCATTATAGGATACGCTCTTGTAATCAGTTCGTGTGAAGCAAATTTACCTCTATTATGTTTTTGCACATAATAGTCTTAGCTGCCTATAAATATATTTTAATTATCGAACTGAGAAACTAACTGAAAGTAAAAACTGCCAAATAACATGATATGCTCCATTTTTCAATTTTAATAGCATTTTTTATAAATTTGCAATCAAATACAATTTATATAGTTTTTGCCAATTGAAGCTCATATATTTTTTAGCGACCATACATCAAAATGTTCATGAGGCACATTTGTGTCAGGCCAAAGTACCATTCACCAATACACGTAGTACCATTTCATATAACATGAAGTACCACTTAAGACACAGTTCATACATATAGAGTACCAATATATATTGAATAAAGTACCAATTCATATAACATGAAGTACCATGGGCCTGACGGTCAGGCTGGCCTGACAGAAATATTTGTCAATATTCATGAACTTTTCAAGGACTCCAACGCCATAAATTAATTGTATGAATTGTATTCTATTTTGAAAAAAAAGGTTTTTGAAACATGATTTTATGTCAGATCAATTTGTTTGTCAAAAATCTTGCTCGACAATTGTTTTCAGCCTTCGCTTCATCCACCAAACTACTTCCCACTGCAACTTCGATCTTTTCCATGAATTGACAAAATTGAGAAGTCAAATGTCTAGAAAACTCACTTCCCCAAATGCCAAACTCATCATTTTGAGTTCTAATTGCAATTTTTTTTTATAAATTGTGTATTTGAGTACAAACTTTTAAAAGTAGTATTGAAATTACAAAATGAAATATAAATATAATTTGTGATTCGTTCGACCATTTTCTCCAAGTAAAATAACGTTGAAACTTAATTTGTAGTCTAAAGTAGCAACAGACATTGATTCTAAAATATAAATGATAAAAACATCAATGGGTTGCGCCTACTATTTCATTTCATCTAACCCATAAACATGGGGCCCATTTAAAAATTGTAGCCTATTTTAGCTTCTATGTATTTTAAGTTAGGTTTAATTCAAGTTTATGTATATATAAGGTGATGGGCCTCAGTTGTAGTGTGTTTGTTTTGTAGCAGAAATTGGGCTTGTACGCATAGTTTGTCCAGCAATTGTATGAATGTAAGTAATGCATCTGTTACATATGAGTTTTTTTAACATAATATATAAAGTATCTCATATATAGTCGCACACTTACACGAAAATAATTATGTGCGATGTGTCACACTTTCGTTTGAAACCCTAATCCTCCATTATACATGTCGATTAATTGATACTGCCAAATTTTTCATCACATCTATGTGACAAACAATTAAACTATATATCCAAGTAACGCGCGAGTTTATCAATATTATGCACTCTTTTTTTGTTATATTATATTTCTCGTGGACATTACAATTTCATTAATAAACTAAATAAGCTAGAGTTTCTAATGGAAATGCTTCAATTAGCTAAATGTAGTTATAATTGAATACTTGAATCTTAACGATATAATAAAAATATTTAGAGACTTCAGTTTCCGGCCACCAAGAGAATTGCGGTGTGGGCAAAAGTGTAAGCGGCGGCCAACTGGTGGTGTGATGCGGAATTCATATCAATTAATTTTATTATTTCAATTTCTCTCCAACGAGCCACATATGCCTTCTTTTCTTGGAAATTGAAGTCCACAACGTTTTTATTAAAACTGTGACTATTTGAGTATATTTAGTTATCGTTATGTTTAAATTGAACATCTCATTAAAGATCTATAATTTAAAATTCGGGTCCTCTATTGTGACACTAATTAATTGCAGTCGTGCGTGAGCAATGTATATATATGAAAATTCTAAAAATTCTAAATCATAAGTCTTTAGTTGCTTTTTACCACATTTTGGTCATCCATAAATGAAAGAAAAAAAAATCACAATAGAAAACAATTAAATTGGAAATGAATAATAATTATACTTATTATTTTCTCATTTTTTTCCCTCTATCACGAGTCATGACGTTTATCTCTCTAATTCAACCTCAGAATATGAAGTCAAAGAGTAAAATTTTCAACCGCAGAAGATTCCGTCTAATTTTTTGTGTAACCATCCCTAGTTATCCGAAAACTATCTGTTAATTGGATATACCAATGGATGAGAGACAGCATAATAGGTTATCTATCGCCCACAAATTTTGAAACAGACGTCATCAATACTTGATAACTGAATTGATTAAATTAATGAATCTATGAATATGCCCAATTAGATTTATAATCTAAAATTTCTCAGAAGAAGTAGATAAAAAATTGTCAATTTTTGTTGAAGAAATAAAAGAGAGACACATGAAGATGATGACGTCACACGTAAAAGAAGTAGCATTACTTGATATTCTAGTTGAAAGAAATATATATACATAGAGTTTGAATGAAGAAATGAAAACTACATGATAGAGCAAGCATTAGGATTTTCATCGCTAAACATGAGCGTGTACTGCTCCTCGACCGGGTTCAAGGCGACGATCTCCGGGTCGGTGGTCGCCCGGACGAAATTGGGCGGCGCCTTCTTGTCGTAGACGCCGGCCACGTAGGGGTGCGCCACCATCGTGTACGGCACGTACGGCCACGGCTCCGCCTTCTTGCCGGTCGACTTGGCTGCTGCCAGAACCTTCTTAGCGTCCACGAAGCCGTATACCGTCGCCTTCTGCTGCTTCATGTCCACGTCCACCGATTTCGCACCTGCAAGCCAAAAATGTAGTGTATATAAGGAGGAGAAGAAAGGTGAAGTTTGCATATTGTTACCTTTAACGCCGGAGAGTGCTTTCTTGACTTTGAGTGCACACCCTTCGCAGTCCATTCTGATCTTCACAGCTACGGTGGCTAACTGCTTTTTTTTCTTCTTCTTACTGCTTAGCAGATCTGACAAGTATTCCATTGTTCCTGCAACTCCCATCTTAATATACACAACCTCAACCAAATGTTTGTCTTCTTGTGTTTTGATCAGTTTAAGTTGAGACACTAGACAAAATTAGAGGGGAAAAAAGAAAAGGGCTTTATCATTTGTGGAAGGATAACTCATATATATATACGTGTTTGTGGTGAGGGTTGCATGAATTTTGTGAAGGGGAAAAAAACAGTACAGTGGATCAAAATAATGGAGTGGGGTTGAGTGCTAGAAACTTCTCAAATCATGCAATTATAAATCTATATATCTTTTCTTCGATTTATTGCCATGAACCAACGAAACTTAATCAAAGAGATTTTCTATTTCCCGGGACTTTTATATTTCTTCTAATATAGTAGTAATGTTTAAGCTACAACCAAGCTGGCTTTATATAGAAGTCTGCAGATGAATTTAGTATACTATTTAATTATTGTCATTTCCTTTATTTTATTTTTCATGGCTTGGTTTTGGTCGTGTGTTTCGCTAGTGTTATACTTTGGATAATTTGACACGGAAAGGATATAAAGTCTAACAAAGTGTTAAAAGCGTAATTATCTTATTCTTCAGACAGCAACATCCTAACTTTGCTCCTTAATCATCTCGCGCGCTAACTAATTTGTTTAATTTATTGGATCCCTCTCCAGATAATTAACTAGTATATGAATATAATTTAGTATTTTTTTTTGTAAGATTAAAGCATTATTTTATATAGTGACAAATGTATTATTTTGTAGGTAAAAGAATATAATAATTAATGAAAATATTATTGTATGCATAAAAAGACATTATCGTCTAAAAACATATCTAATACATATTACAATATTGCGGAATATGAAGAATCCATTTTTACCGTTTATCAATCAAGAACAGTATATCAAATTAAAACTTAACTTACAATTTCGAAAGGGATACTATTTATTTGATCCCCTCCCATGCACCACTATGAACAAATCAATTATATTAACCCAATGAGCGGAGTCAAGCTAGACACAGCCGATGCTAGTCCGGTTAAACATTTATTTTTATTATTATATATAAATTGTATTTTTCTTCCATTTTATACACTATTATATAAATATAATTTTGTTAATCTAAAATTGACCTTAAATATGAAAAATAATTGTGCCAATCTATTCTTATATAAACCCCCTTAATCATTTTCTTTAAAAAACATTTTATATTTGTTTTCATGTTGGTTTTTATTATGTTTCTACAAGTTATCTTTCTGCATATAACATCTGATTATACTCAACGAATCCACTATCCGATATCAGTGAGGATGAAATGATAGTATTTTCATGAAGATGAGGATATATACTTCATTTGATCAAGATAATTTTTAGGTAGATCTAATCAAGTCTGACCGTGTAATAGAATGAGAGATCTTCTTAGAATCTCTGCGTTATATTCAATCAATCGGTTTCAAAAGTTAGGATTAGTTTGATTAAACAAAACATCAACTTGCTTGATATTTAAGACAACCGGAGAAGAAAAAGGTAAATAAAAACGATCAGTATCGGTGCTATTAATTAGGATGCGACGTTTTGGCGCCACGTTGGCATGAGATCGTTCGGACACGTGGCAGTGTAAGGAATCCAGGGTTTTGAAGGTGACCATCTGGAAATTAGAATGGAGGAGTTGGTAGTGACTTGTGCACCTGAAATCGGTCGATGCTTACAATTATATTTGTCCATTTGTGACAATTTGGTTTAATTTGGTTATTTGGGCGGTGGGATAGTATTTAATTTCTTTCTATTTTTATTTATTTCATTTCTTGTGGAAAATAGCGAGGGGGAAAGATATGGCTACTGAATAATACTTTTCTCCACAAGGAGTGGCATCTATCGACAAGTTTTTAATTAAAGGGAGAACTTATAATAATTCATTTTATTTTTGACTTTTTGGGTGGTTGATACAGATTCAATTATGTATCCACACCCCATAACTTTCTCACTTTTTCTTCTTTCATTTCTGCAAATTAAACTTTTTTCTTTTTGCAATTTACCATTATTAAATACTTATAGGAGAAAGAGTTCAATACATCTCTAACGTCCACTCCTAAATTAAAAGTTCACTAGCTCCCCAGCTAATATATTTGTTTAGGTATGAATAAGCTAGGGATGTCAATAAACCATATAAACTGACGGGCCGATTCGAACAATTCGATAAAAATATTGGGTTATGGCCGACATATTTTAACCCGAAATAAGAATAGTCCGATTGACCCGAACCGAAAATGACTGAGTCCGAGTGGGCTAGACCGAAAACGAGTTGGTTGGCCGGATTAAACGATCTATAATTTTTATTACTTTATTTGTTTTGAAGTCGATAATAAGATTTTGACGTTTATAGATCGTGTTTTTATTTTCTCCAACATTCAATAAAAAATTTTATAGCACAAAAATTGAAAAAAGGTAATCATTTATGTTAAATATGTGTGAAATCAGTAGTACTTTATTAGTTATTGTAAGTTTATGTTGAAATATCGTCACTTATTTTTCTATCAAATGGGAAGTTAAATATTTTGATTGAGAAAACGTTATATAATTTTTATTTATCAAGTTCATATATATATAAATTTGTTCGTAAATATTTTGATTCAACGGCTAGCCCGAATCCGAGAGGGTTAGGATTATGTCCGAAATATTTTAGTTTGAAATACAAAAAAAAAATCCCAACTAAACCGAATCGAAAATAATCCGAAACCGAATGACCCGACCCCAAACTGAATGCATTGTCCCAATTGACATCCCTAACGTAAGTTCTTATTAGTTTTACCACAATAAGTTATAAGTTTCGTCATGTTTTATTATTTATTTATTTTATAATCGGTAGCTTTCATCCGAGGAGGCTGATTTGAGCCAGCATATTTACTGATTTTAATTTTTAAGGGTCAAATTTGTCTCTCAAAAAGTATTTGTAAAGTATAGTAAACTAAAGTACATAAATTGAAAATTATGTATCTCTATTCCTTGACGTATGAAATTTAAATCTATATGTGAATTTCTCGTACTGCTTGATAGAAATAAAATTGATCTACAACATAGTCTTAATCACCAGTTATGATTTGTTGAAGGACAAATTCTCAAATATATTTTAAATTATCACTCATTTTTAAATTATAGGAGTATGATTTTAATGTTACATGAGGTTAGTTTGAATTTTCCGTTCTATATATCGATTTTCAGTGTCAAAAGGACATGAGTTTGAACTTCCATATGGTGCTATAAAAAGTTTAATTTTATACATGCTTCAAGTCACAGTGACGACCATCTTACTCAAGTTTCAGATATGGAAGAATTTGCCCCCAAATATACATATGCATAATTTGTTGTAGCTTAGGATTAATTAATTAGTCAAAATCGAGATATAATTAAACATTTAAACTTGTAGGATATGCCTTCAATGTCAAATAGTGTTAAATTTATTAATTACAGCAAATCAGCTCAAATGCGGGACCTCGATCGGTTAGTCAAATTATGGGAAACCGACCTCCTTCTGTTCATTGCGATTGCTTAAATTGTGACGAACGAAATCAAAATAAGGAGAGAGCTGCATAGATTAGGATCTATAAATCAAGTAATTTATGTTTACTGTTGCATCTTGCACGTAGGCATTGACATAATTATTTAGTGAAAATGAACTTGTGCAATTAGGCCTGAAATACAGTTACGAATGAAAGTGCAATTTTAAGAATATTGTATGTTTGAAGAAGTTTCCTCTGTTTCGCTATCGTGTCAACCAAAGTCATTTGCCCCCACCCATATTTTCACATTCAACTACCATTTCAATTTTGATGCGTATTTATCCCAAACAATTCTTCAGCATTTTTTCGCCGCTAATTCAATTCCGGAAAACCGACTTTTTATCAACACTGTTAAAGACTATGATATTCTACAATATTTCTTTATAACTTTTACATGCAAGGTGCAACATTATACTTTCTTTGTACTACGAAAATGGGCTCTTTAATTTTAAGCACATAATTTTAAAGAAAATTATAAAATAGTGTAAAATGATATAAAATAATGATAGACATATTTCAAAATGAGTCAATTTTCGCGAAACACTTAAAAAAGTGAGATAATTTTTGCGGTAAAGAGGGAGTACTAACTACACAATAACACACTAATGATGTCTTTTAGAATTTGGATTTTAGACAGTGACAAAGCCAGGATTTTTATTCGGGGGAAGAATTCACAAAATAATTTTTTTAACTCTCTAAGCATTCAAATTCAAGTTAGGATTCTCATGTAATGTATGATTTCATAAATACGACATATTCATAATTAAATTTATACTGTCTATAAGTAAGGGTGAATATGGTTCGATTAACAGACCATTTCTCATACAAAAAATTGAAAATACAATTTTATAATGCTTCGGTTAAAAATGAAAAATAAAATCCAAATAATGTTATATGGGTTAATTAACCTAAAAATTGGTTCCAATATTTGACGGTTAAACCATAACAAAATAAAGTTACAGGCTTTTTTTATACTAAAAAAATATAAGTACAATTAGCAATTCCAACCAAATGATCTTAAACTAACAATCATCTCATCTTTAATCGATTATGAATCTATTATAATTATCAATACTCTAAAACTGACGATCTTCTTCTATAATAACAATTAAACAATAAAAAATGTGTTGTTAAATATATACAAGTGTAATTAAACAATACATGATGAAATTCAGGTCAATTCGGTTAACCACAATTTGTTATCATTAAAGGCCACGATCGAATCTCTAGCCTCGATTTTCTGAAATTTTTAGGAATTCATCATTAATTCAGTTAATGGTTAGAACTGATTCCAAATTTAAATTATAAAATATTTTATTTAAATTTCATTTGAAATGTAAAATGATTAAAATACTCCTACTAGTTTTTTCAAATTGGGGGATCCATGGCCCCCTGCAGTGCCCTTACTAGCTTCGTCTCTGATTCTATATGATGTTTTCTATGGATATATAATAGCTTGAATTGTCAATAATATTACTAATCATATTTGAAAGATTTATTAATCAAATAATCTAAATACTGTTCGATTCATAGACAGTATTGAATAGCCTAATAAGGTTGGCCGAAATCAATCTTGAAAAGAACATACTTTAATCAAGATCTTATAATTTCGTAAATGAGCTGAAAAATAAATAGAGGTACTTGAGATGGACTGTGACTAGCACCGAGTCCGAGCGCCATTGCTCAAATTTGGGGCAACGATTAAGCTAGCAAACTCGACAATGTACAATAGATCGACGAATATAATTTTATTATGTTTGGAAATAGCAACTCAGATAAGACAAAAAAAGGAAGAAATGATATAAAAGGTAGCAACTTTTATCTAAGTTCTTTTTTAGAGAAAACTTTATCTAAGAATCGACTGGTCCCTGTGGTAATGTGGAAGATCTGTATTAGAATTGGGCCCTCACCCCCTTAAAAGGCCTCATAAGGGGGGAGGGTACTCCACTTTATATATAGAGTCAG
>JAYJMF010000027.1:2029081-2051800 GCA_036873715.1 Salvia sclarea
CCGAGTCGATCTCTCAAGGAAGGCTTAGGAGGGCATCGATCATGTTGTTATCACATAAAGCAAATAAAACCTAAACACTTTTAATTCACAAGGTTTGATATTGGGTTTGTCACATCCATCGTACCAAAAGCAATTAAATAAAGCGATAAAATAAAACAAATAAATAAAGCGGTAAATCAAAGCAATAAACAAAAATTAACAAGACAAGATCTAAAGCAATGAAAATTGGAATTGAAACACACAAATAAACCCTTACAAACTTAAAGAGCATTCGGATGTTTGATTCAAATGGCTAATGAAATCCTTAAACTATCTAAAATCAAGAGGAAAAATGAGGGGAGGGGTGTCAAGCCTCCCAAGAACAAAGTTGTAGTGATAGAATGAGAGTTGGCTACTTAAAACCTAAGAAAATAAGTTTTTAACAAAAGCTGAAACGCGCGCCCTACGCCGACGGCACTCATGCTCTCGCGGAGCGCGTGCTTGGCCCGCGCCGGCGGCACTCCCGCGCCCGCTG
Source organism: Salvia sclarea (assembly GCA_036873715.1). NCBI lineage: Eukaryota > Viridiplantae > Streptophyta > Magnoliopsida > Lamiales > Lamiaceae > Salvia > Salvia sclarea. The sequence goes on from JAYJMF010000027.1 coordinate 2,029,596, forward strand.
GGCGCGCATTAGGCCCGCGCCGGCGGAGACGCTGTGCGCGAGCCTTTCTTGTTTTGCTCGTATCTCCCTCGTTCGACATCCGATTTTCGATCCGTTTTCGCCTACGAACTCATATCGAGACGTACTTCAATCTTATCAAGTTCAAAAACTTCAAATATTTATCCATATGTTCCCAGGTTTGTCGTCTTTCCTATCAAAACACGAGGAACACGAGATTAGCACGAAAATACAAATATAACAATGAAATAGCACAAAACAAGAGACGAACACAAACACATGACACCATGAAACACACCAAAAGCTCACACAAAATGAGACCAAACAGCACACCCTGAGTTGACCTATAGCTAACGACATAAACTTGTAACAAAAACCTCTGAACCAATAATCAAGGCGTAGATCAAAACTTAAGTAAAGTTCCAAGCCAAGTTACTTTTCTTATTGATTTATCTTGTGTTTTTTTCATTCTTTACTTTCAAGTTGGTTACCTACACTGGCCTCGACAAGTCCTGAGAACAACTTTGTGACAATGAGAGAAAGAATTACCGACTCCATGCGGATCGACCCTGACTTATTGCTGTGCGGAACCATTGCAGCTCAAGGAAGGAACAAATTTATCTCGGCTCGAGCTATAACGATTAGGCTCTGTCAGTGTTGCAGTTGGTTCTCTGGAGACTGGTGGCTTGTGGTCTTCAGTTTGGAAGTTTCCTCGCGCCGCCACCAAGGAGCGTGTGATCCCCTTCGGGCTTCTCTTGTTTTGTTGGTTTTTGTCTTTGGTTTTTTTTTTAATAAACGAGTACTCTATTTTCTTACTCGCTGTTTTTCCCATCGGATTTTCACCGGAAATATTTTAAAGAGGCTCAGCCTCTAGTCTGAGCGTATTCTTTCAAGGGTGATAGATTTTCATTCTTTTTCTTTAATAAAATATCTATTCAACAATTAACATGCATTATCAAACAAATTAGACAAAAAATAAAGTTAGTGTGTCCTAAAATGGAGGTATTAATTATGAATAACTATGTAATGTATAACGGTGGCATATTAAGGGTAATAAAATGTTTGATTTTTTTTTTTTTGAAAAAACAAACAAACAAAACTATTAATAACAATATGCAAAGTATAGGAATTAAACAATAGTTTTTAACCATTTTGCTATAGAGAAGATAAAATTTAACCCATCAAATAAAAAAGAAAAAATTAAACTATTTTGTTTTTTGAAAGATAAAATTTTACCCATTAAATAAAAAGAGATAAAAATAAACTATTTTGAATGTTTAATTAGTTATTTTTTATTCCTTTTTAGATTCATTCATTGATTTGCTCAGATTTTTTTTTCTTATTTTTCTTTTTTGCTATTCTATTTTCAGTTTTTCATTTAATTATTTTCATGAATGTGTTTATCTTCTCTTACCGTAAGACAAATGAAACTCCCAAAATCATGGAGGTTGGAACTACTCGGCCACCGATTTTATAATGTATTTAATGAATGGCCACTGACACAAAATAATGAAGATTAAGTCAAAATCAAAATCTTTAAGAACAACTAATAAATTTCTCATAACTATTGTAGTACATAATAATGAGTGATCAGTAGGTAGGAATAGAGGACTCCTCTTAATCTTAAGTTTGTATGTACGTATTGCATTGCAGATAATACAAATTAACATAAAAGACAAGATGATGATGAGAATTCACGAAGTTAACTAATATAATACCAATTCCCGTTTAAGATGAAAATTATTAGAATTCATGAGTGTAACAACCGTAATACCATTTCATGTAAAAGACGAGAATTGATGCGAAGTTAACTACCTTAATATTAATTCATGTAAAAGATGACGATGATGAGAATTCACGAAGTTAACTAATTTAATACCAATTCATGTAGAAGATGACAAAATGATTAGAATTCACGAGGTTAACTACCGTAATACCATTTCACGTAAAAGACAAGAATTATGAGAATTTACGAAGTTATCTATCGTAATATTATTTCACGTAAAAGACAAGAATTGTGAAAATTCACGAAGTTAACTACCTAAATACCAATTCACGTAAATAACAAAAAAATTAGAATTCACATAATAAAGCAACCAACTCTGACCTCGTTGATGAGTTTGGGAAGAATCCTTCGCACAAAAATAAATAATTTTTTACGTCACAATAAGGGATACATTTTTTCGAAAGATCTCACAAAAATAAATAAATTAAACCCTTCTCTTAACAACCGATAATAAGGGGATACATATCAATTCAAAATTAATAATTAGGAAGAAAGTAAATAAGATAAGAAAGCCAATTTTTATTTTTTTTATTTAGATGGTTAAATTTTATCTTAGCAAAATAGTTATTATAGTATTATTTTTGTTAAGACTAGGTTCATGAACCCAACCCCAATTAGGAGGTAACTCAAATCTAACCACGGTCAACCGCTGCTCTCTACCCTTGAATTGAAACCCCAGACCCAGACAAATATCTCTCTAACCCTTTCTTTCCCTACCCCTTTTCTTTCGGTGATTTGATTTGGTCGAATGGCATCTGAGGTGGCGGCTGCACTACCAGAACTCCCGGCCGAGGCGCCGCCCGCGTTGGAGAAGCAGCCGCACAAGCTTGAGAGGAAGTGGACGTTTTGGTTCGACAATCAGTCCAAGCCCAAGCAGGGCGCCGCTTGGGGCTCTTCTCTTCGCAAGGGATATACTTTCGACACTGTCGAAGAATTCTGGTGGTACGTAACGTTACAGAGATCCGAATATCTGATTTGACGAACAACTTTGTTGCTTTATTTGGTTGTGTGTTAATATTATCCGATTCGTTAGAGAATGTTGGTGCCTTAATTGATTTGCTGTATTTTTACCTAAATTTCTTAGGTTTCTATCGGTACCGAGTCTCGCACTGTGCAACTGTTACCTGCTGTATTTTGATGTTCTATCTTTTGAACTCTGCGCTTACCTGGTTTTACATCCCTTTTGGTTTTGTTATTTGTTTACTTTCTATTCATTTGTTGGAAGTTGGTTGCCTTTACTGTGGATTTTGTTGTGACTGCTATTCTTGAGTTTTAGGGCTGCAAGTATTGGCTATAGAAAAGAACTTAAAATTGAATGTTTTAGTTGCTTCTATGAAGCATAAGTCAAGCCTCTGAGGGTGGAGAGTTTCTTGTGGTAAATAGTCTTCACTCAGATATCCTTGGCAATTAGCATGTTTCTTATGATTTTTAGTACCTAATGTTGTCTTTGTTATTTTCTTGATATTAAAACATAAACGCATCCATATTGCTAATCCTTCTAAAGCTATTAAAGTGACTTCTGCTCCAATGCAGAATGCGCTTACATTCTCTCTTCACTTAGAGGAACTGTTCTTTCTAAACATCCACAACTAAGATTTATTAACCTACAGTCTCTTGACATCACGAGGTAAATATATTTCTGAAATTATGTGTGGACAGTAGCACTAAAAATGCTTACCAATGTGGCGTAACTAAGTTGAGCCAACATATGGGTTGCTCGAGCTTTCTTTCACTCTCATATAACATGGTTTGATTCCTGGGCGGGAAAGCAACAACACAAAAATAAGCTTTTGTTAAGTACAAGAATAGCTGAGGCCAACTGGCTTCATGTGTTTAAGTTTATCTTGCCAATGTCTTGTAGTGAGATTGACTAACTCTTACCCAGGGAGTTCAATTATGGTGTACCAATGAGCTTAATGTATCTATTTAATGGGATTCTGTAGTTTGGTTTATCTTACTGCTTAATTATGCACCCTTTCCATCTCCTGCACTTCAGTCTTCGTCAAGTCTGCATATCTGTGCTTTATTATTCCCTCCGTCCCTCAATTGTAGGTGCACTTTCGTTTTTGGGATGTCCCACCAACTTGGTGCATTTCCTTTTTTTGGACATTTTAACCACACACACAACTTTAAATATAATATATTTTTATCACTACTTTATACAACTTATACTACTTTTTCAACTCCTTAATTCCCGTGCCGAAAAGAAGTGCACCAACAATTGAGGGACGGAGGGAGTACTAAAGAGCTGAAACTTAGGGAGTGAGTGCTGTGAAGTCTGCTGTTTGTTGTTTTCTTTTGGGTGGGTGGATATTCTCTTGACATTTGCAAAAAGATGGTCCATCTTGTTATCACTTGTAAAATATAATGGTAATTTATTTTGCAGTTTATATAACGAGATATTTAGACCCAGCAAGTTCCCTGCAAATGCTGATTTTCACTTATTCAAAGCTGGAGTTGAGCCCAAATGGGAAGACCCAGAGTGTGCTAATGGGGGCAAGTGGACTGTAACTAGCAACAAAAAGTCTGACCTGGACAACATGTGGCTTCAAACTGTAAGAAAACCTTGCCCTTCGCTTCTGGTTACTGCATCTTTCACAAGTAGACCTAACAATATGACACAAGCTGAGAGATTTATGAACAAGAAAGTCCGACAGACAAATTTATTTGGCTTCACATGCAAGGACAGTGAATGTTTTACGTTTGAGAATACTACCGCTTTGTCACTCTCACACCCAACACTCTGAGAAAAATGACTTCCTCAATACAATACAATATGTGCTCACTCTGTCCTAGCCCATAAACATTTTTCTACTGTATATATTGAGAAAACACGAAAAGATTTCTCTTGAGGGCTGGGTGTATTTTCGCCCTATCCTTTCCCTTGCAAACTGAAGCTTGGGTGTCTATTCCCTTGGGAAACCTTACAGAAAATTAGTTGGTAGAGGTCTTATATCCTGACTGGATACGAATAAGCTTAAAAGAATCTGATGTTATGATCATGAATGGATGGGGATTCCAATTTGACATTTTCCTCCTGTGGTTTTGTTGTTAGTTAATGGCTCTAATTGGGGAGCAGTTTGATGATGCTGATGAGATATGTGGAGTGGTTGCCAGTGTGCGCCAAAAACAAGATAAACTCTCATTATGGACCAAGACTGCAGCCAATGAAGCAGCCCAGGTATTTTCCTTAGCTTGTCAATGCTTTTATTCATGTTGGTTTAGATAATAAAGAGAACATAATTCATTATGATAGGATGAGCAAAAGCACATATTTTATATCGACTGTTTGTTGCATCATGTTAGCAATATTTTTATACAGAATAGGTTGGTAAGATAGGCACGAAACAATGTGAAAGAGCAAATGTCAGCACTTCACTCACTGGTCACTGCTTAAAGCAGGAAATCTCACCTCCAAAGAATCATTCTGCAGCATCCTTTTATCAGCCTTTATAATTTGACAAGCTTCAGGCATTTATCAATAAATTCTTTCATCTTTGCCATTTAGATGGGCATTGGAAGGAAATGGAAGGAGATCATTGATATCACTGACAAGATCTCCTATGGCTTTCATGTATGTTTTATCACCTCTTCCTATGTATTGTACACTTGGTTGCTTCATTTGTTTCACATTTTAATCCTTCTTGGGTTACTACAGGATGATTCGAGAAGAGAAAGTAGAGCGCCAAGAAGTCGATATCAAGTGTGAAGCAAGAGCCTGCAATTCTGTTGCAGCATGCTTCTGATTGAGTTCTCAAGACTTAATAGAGAGCGACCATCAAATCATCTTTTCCTAGCGATTTACTGCTGTTTTGTCTCTCAGTCTCTCTGTTATAATTTGAACTAATACATGCCTTATTAAATTACCTGTGAAAGATACTTTATTCTCATTCTCCAGGTCTTTTGGTGAAAAGATTGTTGTAACAATTTTTACCTCTATAAGTTTGAATATTAGCAAACTGTAACAGCCTCATTCATCTACGATTCATCTAAACATATGAAAGAGCAAACGAAACAGAGGTATTCATCTCACATGAAGAGATTGTATCTGATATGTTTATGAATACACACTAAAACATTCTATATATCAAAGACGAATTACATCAATCATAGGCAAGAAACATTCTTTCATCAAGCAAGAAAACCAAGCCACTCTCCGTTCTTCTTGGCCAGCCGAATCAGCCCCTGCCGTTGCTTGTTGTCTGCTCCTATCGATTTGCAGAACTCTGTTATCACCTGAATGAATTAACGCGTTGGTTTGTAAGTTGTGTGATGTAAGCATCTTCGAGAGAATGAAAATTTGAAATTTTGTTACCTGTGAGTGAAGAGCAATGGCCTTGCCTCGGAGCTGGTTGAACCTCTTCTTTCCAATGATGTTTCTCGTGATGACGACAGCCGGAGCAAAGATGCCGCCTTTACTGCTACCCATCATTGGCCGCGGCCGTACCGCCACCCTCACCTGCTGCGGTGACGCCGCCTTGGCCAGCAGCATGGCATGGTCCTCACCGGCCACGGAGGTGCCCCAGCTCCCAAGAAAGGCAGAAGCAGAAATTGAGGTTGCAGCCATTGATGTTTCCAACCAACTAGTGCTGGTGATCAGAAATTTGTGTTGGTGATTTTTCGTTTCTTTTTTAATGATTTCTGTGTTATTATATATCTGAGTTTTTTCGTGTGAACCTGCGGAGTTTGGTTCATAAAATTCTAGGTGAGGAGGCGCGCTGAGAGCCACAGAAATCTGGTGGGCTTGGATTTTCATTTTTCTTTTTCTTTTTTGAGTTGAATGTGGATTTTTCTATATGGTTCCCAGCCAACTCGAGATCTTTGTCTTCGATTTTACTGGCTGCTTCCCTTTAGTGGTCCCACCCGTCAATATGATCTGTGAGATTATTTTGGACCGTTAAATTGGCTAATTATATTTTAAGGTAAAATCACTAAGCCCTTAAATAAATTATAAATATTCCTAAAATAAATTTCATATTTTAGAAGGTCCATAAATTGCGAAAAACGGGTAGGTGGCAATGTGGCGTCAGGCATGCATTGTTCAAATGTTTTCCATGGAAATCTCTATGGCTGACTTTTGACTAGATCGTTATTCTAAGCCAAAAATCTTCATTTCGTGGAATCAATTCGAATCCGAATTATCAACGTGCAAGCAAGATTCCATCTTTCCAAAGAATTGTAAAGGACCTATTTTTTTTTTACTTTGACCTTTCAAGATATTGAACTTTTAAGTCTTTCATTGATTCATGGCATCAATTCTCGTCATGAAAATAAAGCGAGACCCGTATAATTTCCAACCGCTCACTGCAAGGATGGATTTTTGTTGCTATGCGTATATCCATTCATCCAGCAAACTACAAAAAAAAAATGATACTTTGTTTAAATACATGGAAATCTAATTATTAGAACGAAAGATGATGATACATGTTCTTCTAAGTAAGATAGCCATTTATAGAGCCAACAAATTCATGATTGCAACGTTAGGAGGCTGAATTCCAGTTTGTACGTGGAGAAGGGCTCATTCCAGCTTCATATAGCTCGTAACTGGAGAGAATTTGGGCATCCTTAGCCATTTCCTACGAAAACGGCTGAAGCCATGAATCTTGATTCTCGAACGAATTCGCTTCATTTTATTCCCCAACTCATGATTCCCTTCAAGAATCTTCGTTTTTGAAGCACTTATCCACATCCGTACATTCGTACATCCTGCATCAAGATTCTCTTCTTAACCAAACTAAATGCTAAAACTAAGCAAACCTAGCTACATGCCTAGAATTTTAAAATGGACGTTTTTGTATTTAGAAATAAATTTGTATTTTTGTATATTAAAGTTGAAGTATATATGAAATACTACTATCTAACTATAATAAATAAAAGAAAATTGCCCTGACAATCCCTGGTGGTGCCCGGGGCTTTGGCTCCCTCCCTGCATACAATGCTTTCAAACATGTTGTACTAGTATTAGTATTGTACCTGTCATATCTCGGCTCTTCTTCTTCTTCTTCTTCTTCTTCTTCATTTTCTTCTTCATCTGTTGATCATCTTCTTCAATTTCCATACCGTGCAGTGGCTGCAACACAAACAGAATCAGTTGACTCATGACAAATATTAACGTTGTTTGCAGTTGACAAACATGAAATATTTCAGTTACCTGAACTAACTTATCGAGGCACATTCTCATTCTTCTTTGTACGAAGCCTCTACTACTCTGTTCAAGCTTAGTTTAGCTTTACAAATGTCATAATTTGATTCTTTTAAAATTATTCTGGGTAGATTCCTTACCTTCACATGGTACTTCACAAATGTATACAAGTTCAGAAGGTTCCAGACTGTCTTCTCCAGCTTCTTGCCTTGCACATGGCGAGGCGTGATGTCTAAAAAAGCAGTTGTTAAATTAAGGCAACCTTTTCTGTAGCTATGAATGAGTTGAGTTTGTTACCAAAAGAGAGAAATCCTCCGTTGGTGCTGAGGTCTTCAATCGGCTCGCCTCTCAACTCTGCAGGCGGAATAGGTGACCATATGCAATGAGGGGCCTTTCGGAATGCTTCTGAGCTCCCCACATCCATGAGTTCCTGTACCACATATATTCCCCCCTTAGGTGTGTGTCAACCTCGAAACTCACCTGCGTCTTCCCTTCCTATGTCGAAGAGATACCTGAAAGAAGGCCGTTGCAATAATCACATCTTCTTTCTCCTTGAACCGCATTGGAAATACTGCACTGATCTTTGCTGGCTGTGGATTTGAAGGTGTAGGTGTTAAAGTCATACACTAGATTGGGCAACTCAAATATTTCTCCTTAGATTCTTTCTTTTTCTTTTTTGAATAAAAACTTGCCTGTTTGATGACAAAGAATGGTTCCCTTGGATGATATATGAGTTTGATTGGCTTGTAAATCCCATGACCAATTTCTTGAGAATCAACATTCCTTAGAATTTCCTTCAGCTGAGAGCTCACGAGCACTGCTTGAACTGAGGCTATGTCCGAAATCATCTTTGTCGAGGCTGTGTGGAATAATGTATAAATGTGTACCATTCTGTCCAACAATCTGCACACCAACTACTGTAAACTAATTACCTTTGTCATGTGGGATTCTTGAAATGTCGAGCTTCAGAGTCAGTTGATAGCCCTCGTTGGGAGGCACGAGTGCCTCCATGACCTCGGGGAAAATCCCGTTGACCATCTCGAGAGTGTGGTGGGGAAGTTGTGATGAGATTGGGAGCCCTTGAGATAGAAGAGGTGTTGACACTGATAAATAGGTGTAAACTGGATCTGACACTGAATGCTGTTGCCAAATTCATTCATTCTAACAGTTAGGAAAAACTAAAAACTATGCTTTATATATTTAATGTAGTAAATATTTTGTAGCATTGATCACTCAAAAATCATCTTTGGACAAATTATTAATCAAATACCTTAACATGGTAGTGTACTGAGCCAAATTCGTGCACGTGGTGATCTACCTCGATGGCTCTTTCTGCCCTGTGATCAACACCGCATATTGTTTGTGTGAGATTGCATAGTGCTAAACATTGATAGTAAAACGTGGCTTAGAAATTACATAAATTTGCACTATAATCTATTTTCCTTTTTCAGTTGCACATAACACATTTCATTGTCTGCCAAAGAGATGGAGGCTAGGCTTTGAGTTGTAATGGAAAAAAATCATGAATATTGATATAGTCTATGGTGAGACTATAAAAACATGAACACTGGTTTAATTGGTACCTGTGTATCCTGAGAAGGATTTCCGTGAGTGCTGGTGAGGCCCTCTCAAAGCATGCCATTGTTTCTTGTCGTCTGAGTGAGAGTGAGGAGGGAATATGGCACCTTATTGTTGGTGAGAAGGGAAAAATCTATGTTGAGTAGAATGCAAGTAGTGTGAAGGCCTGCAATCATGGTTACCAACCTTTGAAGCAATCAATATGTACCTACCACACTGCAATGGAAATGCTTACACACACTTGGAATTTCAGGTGTGGTGAAAGATAACCACAGAAAACAATTTGTTTGCTTGATTTTAATCAAGATCATGGCCTATTGATCTGTGACTTTTAACTATGTATACATAGGATAATAATTGATACTTCAAAGTGTTATCATTATTAATAATTTTCAATTTTTCTTTATGGATGATTGAGAGAAACATGCAGTAAATACACCGAAAACGACATATCTATAATCTAGAATAAAAACAAAAAAATTATTGACATTTGTATACGTAATCTTTGCAAACTCACATTCCACTATTAGGCCAATTTTTAAAGTTCAATATATTGGCAAAAAATTAAAAAACAATTTGTGGAACTTTTAATAGAGAAAAAAAATCTCCACTTGTTTGTAGGATAAATTTGACCTATCAAGAAGGACGTAAATTCACTCACACGAAGAGTGTTGGATTAAAGTAGTAGTATGACTGACTCAATTATGTTTGTTTAAACATGTCTATTCTTTAAAAAAAATGTCTATATCTGAATTAAATTCGAAACCTCTTCATTTAATGATGAGTAGAATGATAACGAAATTAACTAACAAGAATCCTAGAGGCTGTGAAATCTGAGCCGTTGGATCTGTCTCCCAAATCTAGCAAGTTAACGACCTTCATCAAGAGCAGCCACTTGAGCAGAAGACGTGAATATGGCAATAACCCGTGTTTTGATGATGTAATTATTTATTCACAAAAGCCTTCACCGCTGCAAACAAAGTAGAGGTAAACACACACCCAAACACCTCTCTCTCTCTCTCTCTCTCTCTCTCACACACACACACACACACAGACACACATCAAATCTTTCAATCTCAGTGGTTTTCATCTCTCTCTCTCTCTCTCTCTCTGCTTCATTACTGTCAAGACTTCAGCTCCTAGCAGTCTGTGCTATCCGAACACTTACTTTGTCGGATGATTTGTGTATCGATAGCGAAATTCTGATTCATCGAAGAAGCAATTTATGGTAAACTTGCTTGCTGCTATTGGTAATTTGCCCCAATTCACAGTCTACTCTTTCTTCTCAAGGATCTCTTCAATGCACTTCTATTTGGGTTTTCTGATTTTGCAGTCCGATTGCTGTCTTGGTCAATCTCTGCGTTGACTTTTCTGAGTCTGTTAGGAAATCGGTTGAGTTCCTCAGGATTTAAGTTCTGTAGATTGGGGCTTCAGTTGTCTGTGGATGATGAATGTGAGAATTTGGGTGTTTAGCTATTTGTGGGAATGATAGATGCTCGTGAAGATTTTCGGCTTTTCTCAGTATCGATGTCTGTACATTGAATTGGTGAGTATTTTGGGCGTGTTGATTTGTTAATGGATATGAGTAATAATGGTTTGAAGATAGAGGTGAATAATAACGTGCTGAGCAACTTGGAGTCTCCAAAAATAGTTATGATCGAGGAGAATGATGAGTCGAAAGCATTACTGCCTTCGAACAATGGTGGGTTGGCGAAGAAGTCAGATAAACCTAAGAGGAAAGTTCAGTGGATGGATACGAATGGTGATAAGCTTGCAGAAATCTTGGAGTTTCAACCAAGGTAATTAGGAACCTTTTGATGTTCTGTGTTGTTAATGCTGCATGAAATTGATTCCTTGTAGTTGTGCTCATTGCCGATGTGAGTTCTTGAGTTTTTCAGTTTATGTAGATCAATTTATGACTAAGGAACTGCATTAAGTTGCATAACTTTGAAAGTGTATATCCAGTGGCTTATAATCAGAAATTTTTATAGAATGTGGATGATGGATGAAGTGATGATCTTGTTGGTGGCTATGCTTGATTTTCTGCACCCTTTAGTTTTCAATCTTATGTTGATGCTATGCTACAGCATGAGATGTCATAGATTTCAATAGAGGTTGATGAGGATCTGCAACTATAGTGTTGGACATCATTATTATTGTTTCAGCTAACTAAGATATTGAAATTTACACAACTATAAACCATATGCTAGTTTCGACAGCAGGACTGGTGTATTCATTGGAGGCCGTCAATATATGACACCGATGTTTTGGCTCACTGTACACGACGCGACGTCCCTGTTTTGCTGGAGGCTTCATAACCATTACTGATTTAGTCACTGCCCGGTCGCATTACATTTTTCTCTCCTGATAAGGTTGTAGGTTGCCTATAGTCTAGAATCTAGGTTCCTATTGCTAGAAAGAGTATATACAAACACTTTTGGTAGTGCTTAGTTTGCTCTCTTTATGATTTTCAGTTTTACTGCATAGTTTCACACATTAGTCAGAACATATCTCTCAAGCCTCAAATGTGTAGAAGCCAATGCATTGTAAGTAAAACAGATTAACTTTACATTAGCAGTAGAACGGTTCTTTATTTGATGCTACAAATGGACATCTAATTGCTTGTTGTTTGCTTCATATAATGTTCCATTCATTTTGCCTCGCAGTGATGTGAGTGACTCAGAGGAGGACGAATCAGATTCTTGCATCTGTACGATAATGTAGACCGGGTTTTCATTAGATCATCCACCAGTAACCTTCTGGTGGACTTGTGGGACGTAAGTTTTCTTCCAGTGGAGCACTGATCTCCAGAAGTGCCCATCCCTGGATCGCAGTCATATAACTAAAATGACATCTTGCCTCGAGTCAGGTACAATTTTCTTGGAGTGTACAAGTAACCCAAGGAAGACAACGGGTTAAAGGTTTTGGGAGTCTCTTGAGTCATGACTATCGACATATCATCTGAGTTTTCTCTTTTTACTGGGTAGCATATAAAGATTAGCATAGTGTGTGTATTGTATTCTAAGAAACATATGATTGCTTGTTATATAGTGAAGCTTCCATTTGCTTCCTGTTTCCCTCCTCTGTACAAATTGATAGTTTTGTGTATCAAGCTGATTTCTTTAGCAATGTATATTTCGATTTTCTTTATATTTCCGTCATGATCAAGATTGTTAGATCGATATTTTCTTTATATTTTCCTTTCCTTTATACTAAATTCGGTTTTATTTGACACCCTCCAAATCTTGGTTGCACATGGAGAATCTTCTTGAAGAATTAATTTATATAAATCCACAAAACAATCAACCATCTGTACTGTCACTTTTACATGAATAGCAGGGAATGCCAATTTGGGTTCCTGTAAAAATGGAGTAAAATAAAAACAATAATAAGAATGGGACTAGTCTTGAATCCTCAACAATCTCCAAAAATAGTCGCAAAAGAGAAATGTTCCAGTCAATAAGCAGAAGGAATGCCCTTGTAAGGATCACCAAATGCCGCGACATTTCCAGGTCGACTGAACACAATCTGGTAAGAAAAGAGCACCAAATTGAAAATGGTGCAGCTACATAAATTTTTAAGAAAATGGTGCAGCTACATAAGTATGTAAACCTGATAGTTTCCGAGTGTACAAGTTTTGAATCCTGCAGCACAATAGTCGAAGTAATACTCCCACGTTCTGATGAACTTGTCGTTGAATCCCAGATCCTTTATCTCACTGCAAACCACAGAATCATTGTGAAAATGATCTAGGACTCACTTGAGACCCATCTTTTTTCTTGATTCTTACCTTTGATTTTTTAGGAAGTTTTCGCGCCAGCATCTGAGTGTCTGGTAGTAATGGATTCCAATGTCTTCAAGGTGCTCCACACTATATATATATAAACAAGACGTATTAACTTCTTCTGTCGTCATAGTTGGCCTCGAAGTATAATGAGCAATAGCTGTAGAAGCTCAGATTTAATTACCACAATCTTGAGGCAGCAGCCATGGCTGATGTAACTCTGCTTAGTGAAGGCAGGCAACCGCCCGGAAATATATACTCTTTGATGAAGTCCGAGCTACGCCTATATTCATCGTACCTCTCGTCTGGTATCGATATGAACTGACAAAAACGGCACACTTCAACTTGCTGCTATAACATTAACATGACAAAATCATGGATGTAAATGAGTGATTCTCTCACATAGCTCGAGACTGACCTGAAGGACGAGAAGGCCGTTTTCTGCTAATACGGATTCACAGCACTTAAAAAACTCTTCCATGAACTCATGGCCCACAGCTTCTAACATCTCACTGCACTTGCCAAAATCATGACATAAATATCAATGTCATATATATTGAGAAAAATGAAAGAAAGAAACTCACCATGATATTATCCTGTCATACTTTTCCATGTTTGGCAACTGTCTGTAGTCACATAGGAGGAATTTTACGCGATCCTGAAATAATATTCACAGAATATATCGTAAAAGAAGTTTCAAATAAACAAACAAAAATGAAATAATCGAACAAAGTTATTTACACCTGCAGGCCAGCTTCCTTTACTTTGAGTTCAGCATATTGGAGCTGCTGTTCGGATAAGGTGATCCCGGTATATTTGCAGCCAGTTCTTCTAACCACTTCGATTGCTAAAGTTCCCCAACCACAGCCAATCTCTAAAATGTGATCATTCTTGCTGATCTTTGCCTATCATCAATGGAGATCAGCTTTGAGTCTTTTTTCCCCCCCTTCTAGATTGCAGCCATTGAAAAAAAAAAAAAAAGAAGCTCACTTTTTCAATCAGAAGAGAAATTTTCCTGAGCTGAGCAATCTTTAGGTCTTCATCTTCAGACTTCCAGAGAATCAAAAGGGTCCAGCAAGATTAGGTACATATACTATGGTAGCTTTATTGTAAGGAGAATTGAAATTAAAGAAGGGCTCTTAACCTTAAATATTGCACAAGAATACGTCATTGTTTTGTCCAAAAAGAGAGAGAATAGTTCATTGCTCTGGCAAATGTCACAGACAAATTTAGGATCCACGTTGAGTAGAATGCATGAGCAAAGACAGAAGACATGATTTTAGTGCACACATCTAACAACTTACTAAGTCATAATGCCTTGAGATATTACGTCGTGCCTGAGTTACTGTGTTCTGCCTCGAGACGTGCTGGAAGAAATATTTTGCAGAAGCTACTGCTGAAGTGAAGAGCAGCGGTGTCCACCATCCTCTTGAAGAGGACAAGGTAAATTTATTGTAAAAATTCTTGAAAATTGTTGGATGATTTGAGCATAGAAAAAGATCAGTTTAAACTATTACCTTTTGTTATTCAGGTGTGCAGTAGAAGTATTTACATCTCTATTGGCAATAAATAACTGCAACATGTTACCAGAAACAACTTTTAAGATCTTCAATAAAATGAAGAAAAAACTTGTAAAGTAGAATTCATTCTCTCACCATGAAAAGGTTGAGCAGACCTTCATTCTTATCAACAAAAGAAAAGTCCCCATTAATGTAGGCGTCGGCTAGGCCTAAATCGGCTTCTTTTGCAACCTAAACAAGACAATCAAAAAGTGATTCATCACTAAAATATATTATACTCCAAGTCGATCTCTGATGCACAATGTATATATTACCTTCCAATAAAACTGTGGAGAATGAACTCTCAAAGTGACTTTCAAGAAGCTCCCTTTCCTGCTGCCTTCGAAGGTGTACATTGTACCTCCGTTTTCCAATAAACTGTCGCAGCACGAGTTATACATGTTACTACAAGAATCTCAATTTTTTTTCATTTCTCATAAGTACTAATGAAGAAGATAATAACAAAAAATATTACATTTGCAACTTACATTAAGCTGCCAGTAGCTATAAAGCGTTCGAGAAACCTAGTAACAAGAAAACGCGCCCCCGTCTCAAGCCAGGAAGGTGCCATGTATTTGGGGTTACTCTTTAGTATACAGCTTTTCCTGAGCAAGCCATTAGCAGCAAGTATTCCTGCCTGTTACAAGAATCAAAAGGCTAAAATCACCACCCATGATCAACTCTATTGAATTCAATCCAAAAAGATTCTTCATACCTTTAGTCCATCCTCATGAAAGCCATAGCCTGAGACAACATTACATCAAAACAACGTTAGTATATGATGGGAGTATACAACATGCATCAGCAGTGAAAACGGCTTCTCGATGCACCTTGATATGCTCCACAGAACCATATCCTTCTCCTCCCTTGTATGAGATCTAGCTGAGACGAAGCTTTTGAAGCAGCAACTGAGGGAATGGGGTGGCCAGTCAACCACTTCAACAACGTATGTTGAGGTGTAGAAGGAGGATTAAGCGTCACTAGGAAAGGAAGCCCCTTATCCTCAATGTTCTGCACAAAACGCGATTTTCTCCAGCATTAGCACAGATAATTAAAGGGTCAAACTTCATATGAACGGAAAACTCCCATGACAAAGGCGACCTGCAGAATGTTGAGCCAATATGTGACACAAACTTTCTCGTTGATGGATCCAAGAAAGTTCCAAGCGCTCCATGCTGCTGGGTTTTTGGGCATCAAACTTTTGTCACGGTGAAGGTATATATCACTGCCATTAAGGTCAAAAAGAGAAAGAGCACATAAGAGTTTAGCATGATTAGTTCCAAAGCAAGTAAGACAGAAACATTAGGAAACGAAGAACAGCACCTATAGGCATACTGGAAAGCACCGAGTATTCTTAGCTCATCAAACGTCGCCTCCTTTCCTAACATCTTCAGAGCATCCGGAGCATGAGCACCGATTATGCATGCATCATACGCTTCTTCTGAGCCATCCTTGCAGCTTACAACACAACCTGAAACTCTCATCGTCCACTCAACCACATCAAAAATGACGTTCATATACTAGCATTGTTGAACTAAAAGTTCATTTTTTATAAGTTAGAAACATGGAAAAGAAAAAAATAAACAGAAGTTTACCTACTAGTACTACTCACCCTCATCATTTCCTGAAACAGAACATACTTCAGCATTGGTTCTAATTTGACAGCCTCTACTTTCCAGCGATTCCTTGATCTGGGGCATCAAATTCATCTCAGAAACTTACAGAATGTCATCTACAAGCTTGTCGAACTACTAAGCTAAGTAAAAAGAATGTTTGAGTACTACCTTATTGACATAATTTTGCGAGCGCCAGCGCACGGTTAGCCATTGAGGGCGACCAAAGAGCTGCACAAGCGCATCACATAATTAGCTAGTAGAATGTCAGCCCAAACAGGAACAAGATTGCAAGAAAATACCTGCAGAAGATGGTGGTTTCGACAAAATGAAAGTATGGAATATGCAGAGAAGCTCATCACTCCTGCTGAAGAGCACGACCAGATTGAGCCACAGATTGGAATCTAATAGAACCATTGAAAAAAAATACCTAAGCCAATTGCTCCCATATCCAAAAATACACATCAAAACAACAAAATGTATTCAAATCCTCTCACAAGATAGGCCTTTTGAAACAGCTCAGAGTACCCGCGTGATTGAACAAAGTTTCCCAGTGTCTGGTTCCTGTCAATGTCTGGATTGTTTTCAAGGTCTTCGAGGTAACTGCAATAAGTCGAGAACATATGCGTCCATATATTAATGCATACGCAGATCAGCAAAAGACGCGAGTTTTATCCATTAAAAAAAACGGTGAGGTGTGAAGCTTATTAGTAATTACTGGAGCACATCGTTCTTGAACTTGATGATTTCTCTGATCATATTCCAAAAATAAGGATTGAAGGTGTTCTTCTTCTGTGCAAATAATCCAGAGAGACCACCTCGGCTGCCCCATTCGCAGCCTCGGCCTTTGTCTAAGCTCACTGAGAAGGACATGTCCGAGAGCTCCATGTCAACTCCCATATTCTCGAAGAATTCCATCATGTTTGGATAAGTAACCTGTCAAATCTCTCAACCATTAACTTATATGTATAAGCTGTTGTTGATCCGATCACATGCTTGATCCACTCTAGCACTCTTCAAGAATGTGAAATCATAAGTTGATAGCTCATGTTTCAAGGTTCCATAGACTTGTGTTGTTATGTTTGAGATTTGTAGCATGAGATAGATTAAGTGCAAAAGCAGCTAGCTCAACATTTTCTATAGAATAATGAGTTTGACATGACTGAACAAAGGAAAACATATATTCAAAAGAAAACGAGTTGACTTCTTTTTATAATTGTAAGATTATTATTAATATACAATTGTAAAAAGGTGAGGTATAATTAAAAGGCACACACTTGGGTGAGATCGACCTTGACTTTTTCGTAATTTTTGTGTAATTTAATATGGTAGTATTTCTTATGGCCCCATTGATGGAAAAGTGGATGGACCACGGGAATATCGTGTGTTAACTGTGAAAAGGACAAGGCCCAAAAGCCCATGTATGGGCCCATCTGCAAGAGAAAACGTACAATCAAACAGCTACTACCAATGCACATGAAAAAGACAGCACTCCACCCCACCCCACTGCTTATCTTGCAATTTTGTTTCAATATTTCTTACTATTTAAAAAAATAAACATAAGCGCTAAACACTACTTTATATATATATCACTAAATATAATATCGGGCTTAATTTGGTTAAGCAGTGACTTTTTCTGGCAGTGTTCTAGATTGTGAGCGAATAGAAAGATGTGGTTTGAGAATTAATCTCTTCATCTCTTGAGAAATTCCACAATATGAGAATAGGCTCGTTGATGTTGTGGTCCTCGATATTTTTATAGAATAACATTAACTATTATATAATTAAATTCTATCATTCTCGTTTGAAAGATCAGCCATAACAAAACGAAACCAAACCAAACATCTAAAATTAGAAACCCATCTATACAGAACAAATTAAACTGCTTGTATATATTCCCTCTGTTCATGAAGAGTGTTCCATTTTTGCCATTTAAGATATCCACAAAGAGTGTTCTACTTTTCTCTTTTGGCAAAAAGTCATCATAATTTGACCATCACATGGTGGGGCCAATATTCCACTCATACAATTTCTCTCACTTTTTTATTAAAATCCGTGTCATTCACAAAGTGGAACACTCTTTGTGGACGGAGGGAGTATTTCCCAAACAAGTAATATTATATTTTGTCATTATGCTTCGAAGTGATCATTAACGATATCGATTGCTCAAAAAGGGAAAAAAATAAAAATAAAAAAAATGAACAAGTAACGATATAACGAAATGCAATACCTACATTTCCGAAAACAACTAATTAACTAAAAGGTAAAATATAAAATCAACTTCTTAAAAGCTAAGCGACACATAACATGAGGCATGTGCTAGTAAACTTTTTCCTAATCTTACTAGTTAAACCTACGATTAATGAGTTTTCAATCACTCTTCAAATCTACTAACTAATCATGCAAACACGATTGCGCTTCTTATCATATATTGTTTCAATATTATCAACGGAACTTTTTCTATTTATTTATCAATAAAATAGTGTTAATAAGTAATTATAGTATAAACTAATCAGTATTGTCGTATATCAACTTACTCGTTTAGACTAAATAATACTTCTATTTATATAGTACTATTAATTATCAGTCATAATGTAAATTGTGTAAATATTACTACTATTCAATATCTCTTGGCTCTTGCTGTTTGGCTACTCCCCAAGATTTTTACAGACAAATATAATTATTCAGTTTGACGGAAAATCTAAAATTAATTGAGATTTTCTTTAATCTCACTTTTATGAAACTTACAAGCTTCTTCCAGATGATGAATCCAGAGCTACAATAAGACAAAAGTGCAAAAAATCTTATGTTTACGTATTTGATTCCAAAATCCTATCTTTCCTTAATAACGTAAGCGCGCTAAGTATAAAGTGGCTAAAAATTACCCAATAAAAGGATTAAAATGCGAATATATATAAGGGAATAAAAATGTCGAATGATGAAATTATTATCAATAAGGAAAAAAAAATGACTTACTCGATTGAAGACCATAAATCCAAGATCAAGAGAAGTGGCATCAACATGAACTGTCTTGGCATGTCCACCTAAATAATCCTCCTTCTCATAGAGCACCACCCCCACGCCGCCCTCCGCCGCCACATACGCCGCAACGAGGCCACTCACGCCGCCTCCCACCACCGCCACTCTCATCTTCGAACTAGTATGTATATAGAGAGTGCACGTTGACTGAAACAATGTAGTTTAGAGAGAGAAATGGCAGTAGGAATAGCTAGAAAGAAATGGTAGTTGGAGGAAATTTCGTTATCACAATGTCATTCTTAAAGATAAGGTTCTTATAGTCTGAATCTTGTGACAAGCGTCCACAACTCGCTATTGGCCCCCATTACATCTAAAACACAACTCATGTTAAATCTATAAAATGTGTTATCTCAAAACAAAGAATGTCATCAATATGAATTGCATATTTTTACGGGTGCGCGCTAATACTTTGTAATTTAATTAGACCATTCCATAATCTGATGATAAATTAAAATATTAATAATCTAATTAGTTGAACAAGGAATGGGGTGGGACAAAATATATCAAGAGCATTGAAAGGAATGGCACCAGAAGAGGCCACGACTCGACGAAAAGTCAAGAACTAATAAGTTAATTTAATTATACGAAATGGGGCTATTAATTGTCATATTTGTCGGATTCCTTTATAATTAAATAAAAATGTCACTCTTTGGAATATATTGCGAACTAATGATACTTTTCTTTTCGTTTAATAGTTACTCATAAGATTCTTCTTCAAACTTTCCTAATTTTTTCTTTTGCTTTTGGATGCTTATGGAGGAGATGTGGAACTATATGCTTCACTAGAATCTTAAGGAATGTTCTTTTTAATCTCCCAGAAAATAAAATAACTCAGTTGTCATTGTAATAAGAAATTAGATATGTTAATTTCTGAAGTTAGGTAGTTAATAACATAAATAAGTAGTCTGTACTACAAGTAATTGTAGTCTGCAACTCGTACAAGAAGAAAAACATTTTTCAATTAGACATTTAAACTAGGAATAAATTAAGTTGCATTGGGTTTGTATGAGTAATTAATTTTAAATGTGTTTGTACTCGTCGGGTGCCTTAGTCAGTGGATGAGTGGAAGTATTTATTGAAAAGTTATAAATTCGTATGATTAATAATTTCATTAGATTTACCTCCAAAAAATAATTTTATTAGATTGATCCCGTCATAGATGAAGGATTTGTTACGAAAATTGTTGAGTATTTTCTGGTGTTAAAATAAAAGGGATTTTATTCTACATCGGATTTGTATCAAAGTGGGAGGAGTTCCTTAGGCTATTTAAGGAGCCCAGGGGCCTTTGATATAATTGCATCAATCACTATTCTATAGTCTTGTGATTAACTCTAAATAGAAATTCCTTACTCTTGGTTTAGAGGGGTGAGAGGTTTTCAAGACTTGTAATAGTGTAGGGGTTGGGGGCCGTGAGGGAGAGAGGAATTCTGTATGGTTGTAGAAACTTATCATATAGTGGATTTTTCCTGTGGGCCGTGGTTTTTCTCCGGATTTGGAGTTTTCCACGTTAAATTCTTGTGTTGGTGATTGTGTCTGTTTTCTTCATCTTATTTCTTTTTTGTTTTTTTCTCCCGAGTTTGAATGGGGAATTGATTTCTCAACAAAATGCATAATAAAATTATCCGACTCTTTGATGTCTTAGTATGTTAGTCATATTAGATACATAAGATGGGACTTCAGTTAAAAGTAAATGAGATTTTTATTAATGTCTACGTGACTTTTGTTAAAGGAAAGTGAAACTTTTTTTTTTTTAATCTTGAAAACAAATGAAATTTTTATTTATATCTAATGATACAATGAATGTTAATCTAAATAGATCTCATATTTATTTATAATGACTTTGCTGAAAAGCAAATGTGATCGACGTTTATTTACAAAAAATAATACAATAAATATATCTGCGAATGAGACTTTGCTTAAAAACAAATGAAACAGTATCTTTAACATGCAATAGAAATTAAGTATATTTACAAATAAGACTTTTATTAAAATCAAATTGCACTTTTTTAAAAGAGCAAACATGACTTTTTCTTGTTGAATAGGTCTTGCATATTGCAGAGTGAATCAGGTCAGGGCGCAGGTCAGACCCACGGAGAGTCCAAATGTATGTAAAGTCGACTTGATCCAAGTTTTTGTGATAAAATATATTCCCTCCTATCCAAATTACAAATCATTCTAGTATGGAGCACCGTTTTTAATGAATTTTCTTATAACCCAAATTAACCTCATTTAATAAAGTGAATGCAACAATTGACACAAGGGAAGTACAAACAAAAGGAAAAAGAAACGAAATTAATGCTTTCTTAACTAATGAGGTTAATTATACTAAAAAGGACTTATAATTTAACTTGAAATTAATAAAAACACACACAAACGAGTTGTAATTTGGATAGAAGGGAGCATACTAATACAAGATGCATTATCAAAAGAAATTTTTCTCCCTCATTACAAATTAGATTCTGAAAATATCGTTATAAATTTGTACATAAAAATCCCTAGAAGACTAATGAGGCGACTGGTATGCATGAATGAAATTAGACAAGAATAGAATGCATTTCGGAATGGAATAACAATAGGAATAGAATGGAATGAAAAAGGTAATTCCTATGGCTGGTATGTACAGGGAATGGGCGAATAAGAATGGAAATAAGTTATTATTATTATTATTATTATTATTATTATTATTATTATTATTATTATTATTATT